>VWZG01007969.1:36576-122736 GCA_013396735.1 Grallaria varia
ATTTTGTCCCTAAATCCTGTGATTTGCCCCCTGACCCCTCCCTTTCCTACATTTTTTATCTGCATAAAGGTGACAAACAGATTTTTTTCTCCAAACCTCCTGATTTGTCCCCTGATCCCTCCCCTTCCCACGTTTTTTCCACCTGCATGGAAGCGACAGAGAGATTTTCCCTCCAAACCTCCGGATTTTCCCCCCTAATCCTCCCCTTTCTCTACTTTTCCACCTTCACAGAAGTGACAGAGAGATTTTGTCCCTAAATCCTGTGATTTGCCCCCTGATCCTTCCCTTTCCACACTTTTCCACCTTCATGGAAGTGACAGAGAGATTTGGAAGTGACAGAGAGATTTTGTCCCTAAATCCTGTGATTTGCCCCCTGATCCTTCCCTTTCCACACTTTTCCACCTTCATGGAAGTGACAGAGAGATTTGGAAGTGACAGAGAGATTTTGACCCTAAACCCCGATTTTCCCCCCTAATCCTCCCCTTTCTCTACTTTTCCACCTTCACAGAAGTGACAGAGAGATTTTGTCCCTAAATCCTGTGATTTGCCCCCTGATCCTTCCCTTTCCACACTTTTTCACCTGTGTGGAAGTGACAAAGGGAGTTTCCCTCCAAACCTCCTAATTTGCCCCCTTATCCCTCCCTTTCCCACATTTTTTATCTTCATGGAGGTGACAAATAGATTTTTTTCTCCAAACCTCCTGATTTGCCCCCTTATCCTTCCCCTTTCCACATTTTTTCACCCTCATGTAAGTGACAGAGAAATTTTGTCCCTAAATCCCGTGATTTGCCCCCTGATCCTTCCCTTCCCATTTTTTTTCCACCTTCATGGAAGTGACAAAGACAGTTTCCCTCCAAAACTCCTGATTTTCCCCCTTATCCCTCCCCTTCCCACATTTTTTCACCTGCATGGAAGTGACAGAGAGATTTGGAAGTGCCAGAGAGATTTTCCCTCCAAAGCCCCAGATTTCCCCCCTTATCCCTCCCCTTCCCACATTTCCCCCCCTGGAATTCCCCCACTCACTCTGTCTCCGGTGTCTCCCTTCAGCCCGGGCTGGCCGGGAATTCCAAACCCCGGACTCCCCTGTAAAAATCCAAGGGATTTGTCAGTGGGGGAGCTTTAGGACAGGGAGAGCCAAACCCTGTCCTAAAACCAACCCAACCCCCTCCATCCCTAAAGGATGGGTCGGGAAAATCCAGTTCATCACCTTCTCCCCTTTGTCTCCCGGAATTCCTTGGTCTCCTCGTGGTCCGGCTGCTCCGGCATCTCCCTGTGGATAAAAAATACGCCCCAAAATTAGGAATTCCAAGCAGGAAGCCGAGCCCTGGGGCTCCCCAGAGCTCCGTTTGGCACTTCCAATGCATCCCAAAAACCGTTCCCGGGCCGGATCCACCCACCCTCGGCCTCATCCTGAAGTTTTCTTTCCATGAAAAACTCCTCACGCCCTCTCCGGACACGCAACCGGCACCACGAGCCCGTTTAGAGCGGGACAAACCCAACAGAAGGGACAATTTTCATTCCCTCTCCGGGTCGGAATCGACACTAAATCCATACAATATTCCCGACTTCGGGCCCCGCGGTCAACACGGACACGGTTTCCTTTTCCAGGGGAGGATCCCGACGTTTCAAGGAGTTCTAATTAATGGATAACGAACTCACCTTGACGCCTTTCTTGCCCGGAGGCCCCGAAACCTGAGGATAAGGAGAAATCAGGGAAACGCCGTTATTCGGGATAAAAAAGAAGGATCTCCCTTCCACGGTGCCTTTTCCAAAGCCCTTCAGGATGGGAAACCCGCTGCTCCGAGGGCTGGAAATTCCCACAAGCCCGGAATTCCCACAAGCCCTAAAGCACGACAAGGTGAATCCCAAATCCCAAGCGAAGCTCGGAAAGAATCCCACCGGCAGCGGGGACGGGGTGTGGAAAGGGGTTCCCGGCAGAGCTTTTGGGAACACACCCAGATCTTCCCACAGGGAATTCCTGCTCGTCCCAACATCCCCCAGGATGCTCCTGGTCCTTCCTGGAGCTCCGGCGGCAACCAGAGCAAGGCCATGGACACCCCGAGGTGGCCAACAGGGAACGGTCTACAAGAGCTTTTCTTCCAAATATTTCCTCATGTGGGAATTTCTCCCCGTTTTACTTTTCCGACCACGTTAAAAAAAAAGGGAATTTTTGCGTTTCCGTGTCCCTCTCCGGGTTTTTACGGGAAAGGCTTTATCCTCATGTTTCCCGCAGGGCGGAGAAGCTCCTTGGAGGAGGAGCTGGGAATATGAGAAGGGCTGGGAATACCAGAAAGGGCTGGGAATACCAGAAAGGGCTGGGAATACCGGAAGGGCTGGGAATACCGGAAGGGCTGGGAACACAGGAAGGGCTGGGAATACCAGAAAGGGCTGGGAATACCAGAAAGGGCTGGGAATACCAGAAAGGGCTGGGAACACCAGAAAGGGCTGGGAACACAGGAAGGGCTGGGAACACAGGAAGGGCTGGGAACACAGGAAGGGCCGGGAATACGAGGAAGGCCTGGAATACAAGAAGGGCTGGGAGCACAGGAAGGGCTGGGAATACCAAAAAGGCTGGGAATACAGAAGGTCTGGATGTTATTCCGGCACATCTCTCCCAATGCCCGGCCCTGCTGCCGAGCTAAAGGACGAGGAGGGCTCCAAATCCACTCCGAGTTATTCCCACAGCCGGAAAATCCCGGGTTCCCCCGCGAGGGAAGAGGACGTGGAACGAACAGGGAGAACTTCCCATCCTTTCCGTAAAAAGTGCTCAAAACTCCTCTGGGAAGCACGAGGTGAAAAATGGAGCTCGAGGACATCCCCAAGGAACCACCCCCAGCCGAGCTTCCCGGAGCTTCCCACACGGATGGAGCCGGGAATGGTCAGGAGACCTCCCCCTGAGCTGGTGTCTCTCTGTGGATCACTTACTTGCTCTCCCTTCTGTCCAGGAGCTCCTGGGACTCCCTGGAAGACACCAAAAGAGAGAATTCCCATCAGATTCCAAAGAGATTCCTGGTCCCTGCCGTGCGGCCCGACCTGGCACCGATTCCAAGGTGTCTCTTCCCGACGGGGCTCTCGGGCGAGAAGTGGGAACCTCCAAGCCCGGTGTTGTCACCCACCTACCGGGAGACCAAGGGCGGAGTGGCCTCATCCCCAGGGAGATCTCCCAGGGATGAAGAGTCTTGGATGAACCTGGAATGGATCTGGGCCCAGAGTGTTCCAGGGAAGGCGCCCTAAAGGCGGGTGGGAGACGACCTGTCCCCCTCAAACAAGTTTGGTGTGACCTTCTATGGTCCCACAGAGCCTCATGAGAACGTCACTTCTTATTCCCTCCAATTATCCCGTTTTCCTCCCGTTCCTGGGTCTTTTCCACAGCCCAGGCACTGCTGGCATGGAAAATTATCCCCTTTTCTTTGCTTTGGAATAAGTTCCCAAGGTCACATCGGACAAAGCCAAGGGAAGGCCGGTTGTGGTTGAAGCTCATCACGGGGTGGAGGCTGAGCCAGAGAACCTTGGACAGCCCCTTCCAAACGCATTCCATGATCTACTGATTCCCACACCCTTTGGAGACGAACAATTCCCTTGGCTCCGGGCACAGGAGCTCAGGGTGAGGATTCCAGCAGCGCCCACCTTTGGTCCCGGCGCTCCCGGAGGTCCCATCGCTCCCTAAAAACAACGGGAGAGATGGTGAAAGCTGGGATTTGAAACCTCGGGATCTTCCCTTCTCTCAAGGGGATTCCAAGGAGATTCACCACAGGATTAACCTTGGGATTAACCATGGGATCAACCATGGGATCAAACACAGGATTAACCACGGGATTAACCATGGGATTAACCATGGGATTTGAATCCTCGGGATCTTCCCTTCTCTCAAGGGCATTCCAAGGAGATTCACCACAGGATTAACCTTGGGGTTAACCACAGGATTAACCTTGGGATTAACCACAGGATTAACCTTGGGATTAACCACGGGATCAACCATGGGATCAAACACAGGATTAACCACGGGATTAACCATGGGATTAACCATGGGATCAACCATGGGATCAACCATGGGATCAACCATGGGATCAACCATGGGATCAACCATGGGATCAACCATGGGATTTGAAACCTCAGGATCTTCCCTTCTCTCAAGGGGATTCCAAGGAGATTCACCACAGGATTAACCTCAGGATTTGAAACCTCGGGATCTTCCCTTTTCTCAAGGGTTTTCCAAGGAGATTCACACAGGGATCAACCACGGGATTAACCATGGGATTTGAATCCTCGGGATCTTCCCTTCTCTCAAGGGGATTCCAAGGAGATTCACCACAGGATTAACCATGGGATTAACCACGGGATCAACCATGGGATTAACCACGGGATCAACCACGGGATTAAACACGGGATCAACCATGGGATTAACCACGGGATCAGCCACGGGATTCGCCCACCAAGAAAAAACGGGATGTTGGAGGAGGCTTTGGGGACACTGATCCCTCCAAAGGGACTTGGAGTGCCAACCTGGCTGTGGAACTGCCGACCCACCTGCTCTCCTTCTTCCCCCTTCGAGCCGGCAGCGCCCGGAATGCCGGTTCCTGCCGCTCCCTGCAAAGGCAAGCACAGAATTCCTAGGAAAGGCAGTTCCCAAAGTGCCCCACCCAGAAATCTGCTTCAGTCAGAGCCCTCTCAGCCACCCCCAAATTCCCTCTGGTCCAGCCAGGAAGCTCCAGGAACATCGGGAGATCCCAAAACACCGTTCCTTACTCTCCCGACTCTCAGTTCCCCACCCAGGATCCAGAAATATCCGCTGGGAGACAAGACCTTTTCTCCCCTGGGTCCGGGTGGTCCGGGAATGCCGTGGAGCCCCACGGGGCCTGGAGAACCAGGTTGTCCCTGGAAAGGAAGACATGTCGTGAAATCTTCCTCTTCCAAACCAGAAAAAGGGGGATTTTGAAGTGCGAAAACACAAGCAGAGAAACATCTCCCCTGACGGGATCCATGAGGGTTCACAGAGGTGTCTCCACATTCCCAAATTCCCTTTTCCCCCACAAACCATTTATGGATCCCCGGCTTTGCTCAGGAAGGGAAAAATCCAGAGGTGCTCACTTGGATGGGAAGAGGATCCATCCGGAATGGGGAAGACTGACCCGTGGAAGGGGCTGATCCACGGGACAAAGGTCCACAACACGGCAAAGGTGACCCAAAGGGACTCATGGATCCCGATGGACAACCTTGGGAAGGGTGGAAAAACGGGACACGGGTGGTGTGATCCCTCAGGTTTCATAATTGGGAATTTCCCCAAACCAAACACGGGGTCTTTTATTCCTGGTAGTTGTCAGTGGACTTTGGAAATTCTCTTCTCCTCCCCTTCGACTCCAACTTCCGACACCCCCAACACCTTCCATGAGGAACCACCTCTTCTGTTTTAGATGATGATCCCTGTGGGTCCCTTCCAACTCGGAATGTTCCGGGATTCTGATGCCTGATTTGTGTCCCACGCTCTTCATCCACCTCCTGTCCCTCTTCTGCACCTGCCCCAGGTTTTCTCTGCCCTGCCCCAGGACCAGGAGAGGTGGGATTTGGGATTTGGGAAGGGTTGCATTCAGTTTTTCTGTGGGTGAAGGAGACAGCGGGGCTCAAGGGTCAGTTTGGATCAGAGACAACAGGATTGGTCATTGACAGGGGGGATCATCATCATCATCACCATCATCATCATCATGGTGAGCCAGAGGTGGATACCCTTCTCCCAGCTTTGCTCCATTCCATGAGGAAGAGCAGGACATCCGGGAGGAGATGTTGTCCCTCCACCTCCACCCCACGTGGCCGAGGATACCCCAAGGCCAACACCCCGTTCTCACCACGGCTGGCAGCTCTTCCCCAGCCCCGGGACCGCCCGTGGGGACACTCACCGGCTCTCCCGGGTCCCCTTTGTCACCCTTGAGGCCACTCCTGCCACGGGGGCCCTGCAGAAAGCAGAGGACACTTACTGGATGGACCTTGCCAGACTTGTGGGAGGTTTGGACACCAGAACTCCTTGGGCAGCTCAGGAATAATGCCGGAAAAGGCTTCGGATGCTGCGCGACACCCTCGGGACTCACCCTGATGCCCGAAGGCCCTGGCTCGCCCTGGAACGCAAAGGACAAGGACAATCACCACGGGCCAGTGGCTTCCAGAGGGTCCTTCTCCAAACTCCATCCCGGCCAAAAGCTCCTGGGGGCCTGGGTAAGCCTGGAGAGAGGAATTCCCACTGCCGGGGGAAGGGTGCCCAGACACCCCAACCTGCAGGATCTGGTGCTGGGTGTCCTCTCTCACCTTGGTGGAGATCCCTGGTGGCCCCTGCGGTCCTGGCAACCCCGGGGAACCGGGAGGTCCCGCCACGCCCGGCACCCCCGGCTGCCCTTTGGCTCCCTGCGGCAGAGAAAAGCGGGAGAGGGAGGGATGGGAGATCTCTCCCGGTTCCCTCAGCCCTTCCAGAATCCCTGGAGGGGCCAGAGGTGCCACCACCCCGCAGGGACGATACTCACGGTGGGGCCGGGCTGCCCATTCCGGCCGGGAATCACTTCCACTCCTCCCAGGACGTATCCTGGCTCGCCCTGAGGACGGAGGCAGGAGCCGCGGCGGTGGGCACGGGGAATGGGACGGTTCGGGTGCGATGGCACCATCAGTGAAGGCAAAGCCAAACCGAAGACCAAAGCCAAAGCCAAACCCAAGGCCAAAGCCAAAGGCCAAGGCCAAGCCCAAAGCCAAGCCCAAAGCCAAAGCTAAAGCCAAACCCAAGCCCAAGCCTAAACCCAAACCCAAACGTGAACCCGAACCCAAACCTGAACCCAAACCTGAACACGAACCCGAACCCAAACCACCTTGTCGCCCGAACAAATGGGGCCACGGCACGAGATTTGCCCCTCGCTCGGAAGGAAACGAATCCCATGGAGGGGAAAAAGAGGGGGATCAGCTTTCAGCGGGATCCGTTCCTGATCCTCAGCCATGCAGGACGGCTCTGGGGGGGATGTGGGGAAGGAGGAGGGATGGGGATAGACAGGAAGATCCTCCCAGGAGCAGCTGTTGGAATGTTTTGGTGACCTAAACGCGGATCAGCAGGTTTGCTCTGAGGGGAAACTCGGGCAGAGGGACCCAACTAAGTTTTGGCTCCCTCTGGAAATGATCCGTTCCAAGTGCCAAGGGCCGTGGGAAGGACTGGACGCATTTTTCCATAAAAACGCAAAATTCCCCCTAGAAAAAACGGAGGACAGCTCCCTCGGGCGAAGAGGAGTCGGAGTGAGCTCCAGAGTTCACGTTCCCCAAAGATCACCGGGAAAACGCTCGGAAAACGGAGGTCAGAGAACTAAAACAGCTTTTTTTTGCCCCCATCCCAAACTCACTCGGTCTCCTTTGGGTCCTACCGGTCCGGGATAGCCGGGAGATCCCTGGAATTAAAACAATCAATCAGGGAGTGACGGACAGAAAACCACCAACCACGAGACCACGGATGTCCCATTCCTGGAAGTGTCCAAGGTGGGGTTGGAGCGACCTGGGAGAGCGGGAGCGGATGGGAAACGGATGGGCTTTAAAGTCCCTTCCGACCCGGACCACGCTGGGATTCCGGGATTCCAAATACTCACAGTATCCCCTTGGATGCCAGGGAGGCCCTGGAAAAAGAGGATGGAGAGGTGTTTGAGAGCTACACTCACTCCTCGGGGTTGCCACGCCCCAGTTGACCCCCCCAAAAAATACCCACTGTTGATCCGGGGGCACCGGGAGGGCCCACCCGGCCCGGCCGGCCTGGCAGCCCTGGAATTCCATCCTTCCCAGGGAGGCCCTAAACACGTGGAAAACGACAGCGCAGGGGGTTACGACTCGAGGTTTTCACCCCTGGAAAGACCGAACAGCGTTCCCAAATCCCAGAACACGCGCACACATTTGTTCCCTTTTCCCTGGTTTTCGAAGCCGACCGGAAAGATCTGAAGGTGATTCTTTGCTGGAGCTCTGCCCTCCTTCGAGTAATTCTGTTGTGTATCGTGCCAGAGGGCTAGGTGGGATGTTGGGAAGGAATTCCAGGCTGGGAAGATGGGGAGGGGCCAGGATGGAATTCCCAGAGGAGCTGTGGCTGCCCCTGGATCCCTGGGAGTGTCCAAGGGCAGGTTGGAGCAACCTGGGCCAGCAGGAGGTGTCTGGGTTGGAATTGGCTGATCTTTAATGTCTCTTCCCACTCAAACCATTCCAGGATTCCATGATATTAGTGATCCAAGTGGCTGGTGGACTCACCCGCTCCCCCTTCTCTCCCTTCCAGGCGAAGCCGTTGGGGTCGGAACCTCGGCGAGCCGCTGAGCCACCGGAGCTCTTTGAAAGAAAACAGGGGAAACGGAGGGGGAGGAGAAAAAAGACCAGGAGATCAACGTCCACCAAAGGATGGCAGAGGAACTGGGAGCAGAGTGACCACGGAACACGGACTAGGACACTCTTTGGCTCACGCGGCAAAGGGAAGGAGCCAAGCTGGCCAGCCGGGTGACCCCTTTGTCTGTTCACGCTCCTTCAAGTCCCGTTCTTTGAAACACCACCCCCCGGGAATGGATTCCCACCTGGGGACACCAGGGACCACAACCGTTCCGGTCCTTTGGGGTGGGTGGCTCGCCCAGAGATGGGGTGGGTACGTTCGCCTCAATCTCGGTGTCACCGGACAGGAATCGCCCGTCGGCCTCGTTTTTGGCAACCTGCGGGAAGGGGTTCGGTGACGCTCTAGCTTTGGGGACCAGACGTCACCCACCAACCTTCAACAGGGCTTTAATGTCACCACCCTTCCGCTTGGCTCGGTGATGCTCCGAGTTTGGGGACCACACACCACCCACCAACCTTCAGCGGGGCTTTAATGTCACCACCCTTCCTTCCCCAAGCCCAACAGACATGAAGGCAAATTCCCTGGCGTAGGGAAGTGTCCCTGCCCATGGAAGAGCGGTTGGAGATGACTTTTAAGGTCCCATCCGAGCCGAACCACGGTGGGATTGTGTAAAACGTCCCTCTTGGACGCCCCTTCATGAGCTCACGTTTACAACCAAGACCCACCCACTGGAGGTGGAAAAGGGCAGGGAATTCCTAACAGGCCCAAGGGCTTTGAGGGAGAACTTCCAAAGCTCTGTCCCGGCTTCCCCGATTCCCGCGATTCCAAAGATTTCACCCCCAGGGTTGGACAGTGAGGTGAGGATGGGATCCGGTGCCCTAAATCCCAATTTGGCTTCGGAACTTTGCTCATGAAGAACGTTATCCCCGCGCACGTTCCACAGCAAGCAGGCCGGTGGGTATTCCCAGAGCCGGGTGTAATCTCACCTCTCCGGGTGGAATCCGGGTTCCCGAGGGCCAAGGGTCGGAACAAATGACCTGGACGAGCTCCCAGAGGATCTGCGGGAGCTCATCGAAGGTGCTGACATAGAAAACGTTCTGGAGGAAGATCCTGCTGAGCTCCGTGGGATCGGCTCCCGAGATCCCCACGGCAAGGAGGCGGATCCCTGGAACGCCACCACTCCCTCAACCAGAGGCAAAAAATGTTTGGGGTCTGTGTTCCCAAGCCCATCCTCACAACCTTCCTCTTAAAAACCCTCCCCGGTGGGATCCGTGAGGACTCGCCCAGAGTTCGCGGGTGAAACCAAACCAAGACAGGTCGGGAACGGGGAGGGGAAAAACCCCAACCTCCATCCTCAAAGGGAGTCATGGCAAAACGTTCCACTCTCAGCACCCCGGAAATTCCCGGAGAACCTCGGGCAACAGGGACAACTCTCACCCAGGGCACGCGCAGCTCTGGCCGGCGGCAACGCGTCATCCTGGGACGGTCCGTCGGTCACCAGCAGGAGGACGCGGGGGACATCCGGCCTCATCCCTCGGGAGGGCTGGAACAATTCCCGCAGCACGTAGGACACGGCACGGCCTGGCAAACAGGGAGAGGCTCGGCGTCATTCCCGAGCTCCGCAGGACGGCACCACCGGGAAAACAGTGGGAATTCCGGGTGGTCTCCTGCACAGAACACTGGACGGGCTGGAAGAGTTCAGGCTGAAGGTAAAGGGGCTTTGGGGAAGGGGAAACCAAGTTTTCCAGGAGGTTGGAAGCTTTTTTCCTACACTTTCAGCGGGGTGGGAAATCCACAGAATTCCCATTTCCAAATTTCTTTGGAAAGACCGGGAAAAGTTTCACAAGGAATTCTCCCGGAGACTGAAATGGTTAAGAAGCCCCAAAACTGTGGAAAGGTTTCTGTGAGGGATAAAAAGTCTGTATGGACACAATCTCCAAAAAAAGAAGGATCAGAGGAAAAGTTCCATAGGAATTCCCAATTCCAGATTTCCAGGAAGTTTCACCAAGAGCCCTCCCAGAGACTGAAATGGTTAAGAAGCCCCAAAACTGTGGCAAGGTTTCTGTGAAGGGTGAAATGTCTCTATGGACACAACCTCCAAAAAAAGCAGGATCAGAGGAAAGGTCCCACAGAAATTCCCAATTCCAAATTTCTTTGGAAAAACCAGGAAAAGTTTCAATCTCTCTCCCAGAGACTGAAATGGTTAAGAATTCCCAAAACAGGGTGGAAAGGTTTCTGTGAGGTGTGAGATGTCCCTATGGACACAACTGCCAAAAAAAGTGATGGAAACGTGAATAAATAATGACAGAAACATGAATAAATCATGAAGAAAACGTGAATAAATCATGAAGAAAACAGGAATAAATCATGAAGAAAACAGGAATAAATCATGAAGAAAACAGGAATAAATCATGAAGAAAACAGGAATAAATCATGAAGAAAACAGGAATAAATCATGAAGAAAACAGGAATAATTCATGAAGAAAACAGGAATAAATCATGAAGGAACCCCAGGATGAAGACGCAGGACTGGTTGGAAGAACCCTTCCCAAAAACAAAACTCAATTCAACGTCCCCGTCCTCGAGTTTGGGAGAACTTGGAACGTGACTTTCCAACCAAGTAAACGGGGTCAGAACGTCCCAAGAGAAGCCCCCCTTGGCCCCCAGCCCCGTCCTGGGCCAGGGGTGTCACCCGTGGGTCCCACGCACCCGTCCTGGTGTTGCCTCCGGTGTAGCGCAGCCCCTTGATGGCCCTCAGGGCGCCGTTGCGGTCACTGTGCTGGTGGAAGTGAAAGGCCGCCCTGGGCTCCTCGCTGAACTGGGCAAGGGCCACCTGCCAGGAGAAAGAAGGGGGAAGGCCTTGGAGGGACAACCGTGGTGGGGGGCTGGTCAGTCGCCGGGCGGGCGTGACCAGAACGGGGTCGTTTCTGGTGGACTGTCAATGATGGATCATTGGCAGTGGCTGCCCACCTGGGGCACCAGGGGCTGCAAGCTGGGTGTTGGAGAACCCTGTGAGATAGGCAAGGGTTCCTGCCATCACACCAAGGACCGAGGTGTGATAACTCCTCACCACGGAGGCGTCGGCACCTTCACACTCAGCCCCGGGGGTCATGTCTGCTCACAGGCCATCAAGGACTCCCAAATATCCCGTGACTCCAAAAGTAAATCACAGAATCAGCCAGGTTGGAAAAGACCTCTGAGATCACCAAGTCAGGATGGCAGGACGAGGGCGGTGACCCTTCCCCCTGGACTCAGCGCTGGGGAGGCCACACCTCGAGTGCCACATCCAGTTCTGGGCCCCTCAGTTGAGGAGGGACTTTGAAGGGCTGGAGCGGGGCCAGAGAAGAGCAACAAGGCTGGAGAAGGGCCTGGAGCACAAGTTCTATGAGGAGAGGCTGAGGGACCTGGGGGTGTTCAGTCTGGAGCAGAGGAGGCTCAGGGACAACCTCCTCACTCTCTACAACTCCCTGACAGGAGGGTGTACCAGGTGGGGGTCAAGATCTTCTCCCACCAACCAGCAGGTGGACAAGAGGGCACGACCTTCAGCTCTGCTGGGGGAGGTTTAGGTTGGATATCAGGAAGGAATTCTTTACGGAGGGAGGAATCAGGGGTTGGAATGGCCTGCCCAGAGAGGTGGGGGATTCACCATCCCAGGAGGGTTTTAAGCTGAGACTGGCCGTGGCACCGAGTGCCATGATCTGGGAATCGCAGCGGGGTTGGGTCAAGGGCTGGACTCGGTGATCTTGGAGGTCTCTTCCAACCCAGCTGGTTCTATGATTTGATGATCTACAAGCAAAGAGGGCGAGTTCCCATTCCCTGCTCGACTGAAAGTGGGTCGTGTGGCTCTCCCTTCCCAAGGGCTTATGTAAATACTCCGTTAATTAAACAAAAACGAGCCAAGATTAATCATGGACTGAGTCTTCCCCTTTTCGCCCCGCAGGCTTTGTTTGCCCTGGGAATGTTCCACAGCATGGCCCGAGGGGCTGGTTCTCCCCCTGACTACAGGAGGCACCTGCTGGCACGTCCTGCACGTCCCATCCGTGTCCCCGCCTGGATCTCGGACCATCCTCAGCCTGGATGGGGCCAGGAATGGGGTCCTAGAGGGGGACACACCCCCACCATGCTCCTGGGCTCCACAACCCACACGAGCATCTCAGTAGGTGTGAAATTTGCCTCATTCCCAATGGGAAAACACCATGAAATGGAAATCTATCCAAAGGAGCCCTTTAGGAGACTCTAATCCACGTCTCCGTGGGTCTCCCGCATGTCTTTGGAGCCCTTCTGGTCCTCAGCATGTGGGCATGGACTGGTCCCAGCACAGGGCTGAGAAAATGGGAACCCTTGGACAGAAAGAGGGAAGAGAAACCCCAAGCCTTGCCTGCGCCCCTTGGGGCCCGATCCTGGGGAAGTAGGAGACGACGCGGAAGAGGAAATCCTTCACTTTGTTGAAGTTGCTCTGGCCGATGCTGGAGGACTCGTCCACCAGGAATGCGATGTCCGCCCGGAGCTTCCCGCAGACTGCCGGGAGGGGGAAAGGAGGGGCTCCGTGAGGAGGGGGGGCCCGAAGGAGAAACATGGGGGTGTTTCTTCCTGTTCGGAGTGACTCGATGAGCCCAAAAACCTCTCGCGAAGCCAAGGGTGGGTCAACTGGCAGCACCTTCAACCCTCCGCTGGTGTGGAGACTTTACGGAGTTTGTCTGCCCTGGCATCACCCACTCTCCCCACTCGACCAACGAAGGCCGGTTTGGCCTCCTGAGATGGGAGAAGATCCCGGCCCCCACCCTGGTGGTTTTGACCCACCGCTGCTCCCCCACCCTTGAACGCCACGTGGGCACAGCCTCACCTGGCACGGGGGGCGTTGTCAGTGGCAGGGACGCCGCAGTGGTGGACACCACGGTGGTGGTCACTGGGGTGGTGGATGCTGGGGTGGTGAACACCATGGTGGTGGATGCTTGGGTGGTGGATGCCACGGTGGTGGTCATTGGGGTGGTGAACGCCATGGTGGTGGATGCTTGGGTGGTGGATGCCACGGTGGTGGTCACTGGGGTGGTGAACGCCATGGTGGTGGACGCCAGGGGGGTGGATGCCATGGTGGTGGATGCCGGGGTGATGGACGCCATGGTGGACAGAGGGGTGGTGGACGCTGTGGTGGTGAACGCCGGGGTGGTGGAGATTGCGGTGGTGGACACGTGGGTGGTGGACACCGGGCTCTCTGGGCTTAGCAGTGGCTTTGTGGCGCTCGGCAGTGGGAGAGGAGAGGTCCCCACGCTGCTGGGAGACGTGAATGGGGTTCTCCTCGCAGCCAGTTTTGTAGGAGCCACCGGGGTGCTCGGTGACCCTCGGGGAGGTCCCACTGGAGAGGAAACAATGGGTGGGGGTGAAACCTCTTTCCGCTGGGATGTCACTCCAGCCAAGGCTCGGAAGGGTGGAAAAACCCAGGAATGAACCTCAACACCGGCCGTCCAGGTAGAAGAGCAACCCAAGCCTCCAGAAGTCCCACCTGTTTGCCCATGGAGCATTGTCTCTGGTCCCTCCACGTCTCCAAACACCGAGTTTATGGAAAAGGCCTCCTGCACCGCAAACTCCGGCACTCCAGGGAAAGCCACTGTGGGAAAAGGGAAGGAAGAAAACCCCAGGTTTAGGGTGGGCAGAAGGCACCTCCCAGAGGAAACGGGGCCGAAGGGGAGCCGGTGCATCCTTCGCGGCCCCGGGAGAACTGAAGGCGGAAAGTCCAGGGAGAAACAAGGAGCAGGAAGCACCTCCCCTTCAGCTAGCCACACCTCCAGCCGCTGGAGAACGTCCCCGCTGGGATTTCCTTCAGAGTGCCAGAAGACACACCTTGGCCTCCAAAAAGCTCTGGAGACCTTCTGCCTCCTAAACCACCCCAAGCCTAGAGAAGGGAAGGAGTCCCTACGGCACGTAGAGGTTTTCCAGAGTTGAATCCGACCGGCTGGTGGGAATTGGTGGAGATTTAGGGAATAACCACCGGCAGGACTTCAGTTTGGACTCTAAACAGGCTCAACTTTGAGTTGTTGGGAACCTCGGATTACGCCGAGTCAGAAGAGACCCACCAGGATCGTGGAGACCAACCCTTGGCCCCACAAGGGACCCCCTGAGCATCTCCACCATCTGATCTCCAAATCCACCTCTCCGGCAGCACCCCACTGGGTCGGGCAATGCCGCAGTGCCACGAGTGGTTCACCTTTGTCTGCCGGAAATGCTCAGGATATCGGAACTCCAGCGGGAATTCCGGGATAAGGTGCCACAAAAGCAGCATCTCGGGGTGGGGATTCTTGGTGAGGGAACGCAGGGAAAATTCCAGCGTTCCTCAGGAATAAGGAAGGATTAATGGTGGGAAGTGGGAAGGACTAAGGCCAGGTTGGACAAGGCTCGGAGCAACATGGTCAAGTGGGATGTTCCCTGCCCATGGCAAGAGGAGGGGCTGGATGATCCTTGAGGTCCCTTCCAACCCAACCCATCGTGGCGTTCCATGAAGGATGCGTCCACCGGCCAACATCGCTTCTCCTTCCATCTCCCCTGTGATAGGAGGTGAGGACGGACACGACACTGCCACGGAGGCACCCTGGAATGTTGGAATTCCATACTCACGGGTTCTGGCTGTGAGCACCGCAGGGGTCCCCTCCTGGCCCACTGAGGACACGCGGATGGTGTAGGAGGTGCTCTCCTTCAGCCTGGGGATCCTGAAGGAACCGGCCTCTGCCTCAACCAGTTGAGAGGTTTCCAAGCCACCTGAGAGGAGACATCCAAAAAATAACCACCCCCCCACCACAGTGTCATTTTCCCTTCCCGAGCAAAGCCAGGGATTCACAACTCGTTTGTGGGGGAAAAAGGCAATCTGGGAATGCAGAGACACCTCTGTAAACTCTCATGGATCCCGTCAGGGGAGATGTTTCTCTGCTCGTGTTTTCGCACTTCAAAATTCCCCTTTTTCCGGTTTAGAAGGGGAAGATTTGATGACGTATCTTCCTTTCCAGGGAAAACCTGGTTTGCCAGGCCCTGTGGGGCTCCACGGCGTTCCTGGACTCCCTGGACCCAGAGGAGGAAAGGTCACATCTCCCAGCGGATATTTGGTGGATCCGTCAGCCCGGGGTGGGAGCTGAGAGCAGGGAGAGTAAGGAACGGCGTTGTGGGATCTCCTGATGTTCCTGGAGCTTCCTGGCTGGACACGCCATAGCCAAAGGGAATTCCTGCCCTCCCTGGGGGAGAAATTTTCCCCAGGGTCATGACAACTATCAATGTTCCAGCAGTTTCCTCGCACGGATCTTACGGGATCCAGCCAGGCAGGAGAGATTTGGTCCCAAAGGAGTCTCAAGGGAATTACTTTGAATTCCTGAATCCCAACGGTGCTTGTATCCAACGGGTCCCTCTGGCACAGACTAAAACTGGGCTCAGGGCTCAGCTGTGGGGCTTCAACTTGTCCCTTGGAATTCCCAAATCCCAACGGTGCTTGTATCCAATGGATCCCTTTGGCACAGACTAAAACTACTCCCAGGGCTCAGTTATGAGGCTTCACCTTGTCCCTTGGAATTCCCAAATCCCAATGGTGCTCATATCCAATGGATCCCTTTGGCGCAGACTAAAACTGGGCTCAGGGCTCAGTTATGAGGCTTCACCTTGTCCCTTGGAATTCCCAAATCCCAATGGTGCTCATATCCAATGGATCCCTTTGGCGCAGACTAAAACTGGGCTCAGGGCTCAGTTGTGGGCCTTCAACTCGGCCCCATGGACATCACAGTCCACACCCAATCCTGTAGGAAAAGGGACTGAACTAAATGCCTGGATTTGTGGGTTTTGAGGGATCGGGATACTCACCGTCAGACGGCACCCAGGATATCCTGTAGTGAGTTATCCCAGGAAGCCTCTTCCAGGAGAGCGTCAGGCTGTTCGCTCCGGTGTCGGTGACCCTCAGCTCCCGGACGGGCTTGGATTCCGTGGGGGGTGCTGCAAAAACGAACCGGGATCAGACATCCGGAGAAACAGCTCCGGGTTCGTGGATCTGACGTGGTGAGGAAAAATTTGGGATTTTGGGCAGTGTCTCCTTCCCAGGCATTGTCCAGGGAACCCAGGCCGTGGTTCCAAAGGAATTCACAGATAGAAGCTGAGGGATCTCATCCGCTTCTCAAGCATGTCCACAACATAGGAACAAGAGAAGGGGTCCAAGAAAGGATGGATCATCCAGTTGGAAAAGGAAGAGCCACAAATCCAGGAATTCCCAGAACCCCAAGTTGGAAGGGGCAGAGCCACAAATCCAGGAATTCCCAAAACCCCAAGACCTCAAGCTGGAAGGGGCAGAGCCACAAATTCCCAAACCCCAAGTTGGAAGGGGCAGAGCCACAAATCCAGGAACAACCATGGATTACTCCCACCAGCTCCGAGGGCTCCTCCACCACACCATGGCCAAGACCACGACTTCAACCTTTCCAGCCCGACACTAGGAGGGTTGTCCCACCTGGACGTACCTGTGCGGTGTGTCAGAGTCACCTCTGGCCCCTCGGTCCTGCCGAAAACCGCCCGGATGCCGACCCTGTAGAGGGTATCGGGCTCCAAGCGGTCGATGCGATAGGACAACACTCGGCTGCCCAGGAGCTGAGTCTTGGCCACCTGCTTTCCTGCTGGAAAAAAACCTGGGATGTTTCGGAGCCTGGAGCTTGCTGGGGGAACCCCTGGCTGATGGAAACCCACTCCTTGCTGTGCTTTCATTCCAGAGCTTTGGGAATCGCAAAGAACACGAGGAGAGGAGGAGCCACCACCAGCAGGACCAAGTTTCTCCGTGGTGGGAACTCTTTGCCATCCCGGGAATCAGTCGGGGGGTTTCCAAAGGCGTCTCCCGTAGCCATGGGGAGGGTCCCCCTCGCCCTGCTCACCTTGTCCCGCCCCCACGGGGCTCCAGGTGACTTTGAACTTGGTGGCGGCCGCCGTGGCGCTCCAGGCCAAGGCCAGGCTGGTGCTGGTGAAGGACATCACCTTGAAGTTGGCGACAGAGCCGAGAGGAGCTGCAAGGTGGGGACAACGTCAGACAGCGGCCAAATGTCCAACAGGGACGCTTCAACGAGGCCAAAATCACGCAAAACGGTTTGAAGTGGTCACGTGGCTTAGCTTTGGTGTCTCACCATCCCTCTTGGAGGGACACCACCTGGAGGTCCGGCCCAATCCCACCGGCCTTGGCCCCAAGGAGTGTATCCTGCTGTAGATCTGCCTCCACAAGGCCAGGCCGGGGAGCGCAGGGATCCAGGAGATCCGTATCCCGGAATGATCCCTCCCCGGAGCTCCCACCGAGGCCAAACACCTGTGGTGGCCTCTCTCCTTCCCAAGGGCCATCCCGGTATCTCCATCACACATTCCAGGGTTGCCACTTTATGCCTAAAATCCCAGCCCCGGATTTTAAGGGCAGGATCTTCTGACACGTCCTTTCCTGGAGGGGTCGCTCCTCCAGGTCACAGCCGGGGGCTGAGCCAAAGGGATTCGCCCATGGGGGTCGGTCTGGGCGAGAGACTTCAATCTCGGCTTAATATTTGTTTTTAATTTAATACAATTGTCTCAATACGATTGTCTCAATACGATTGTTTCAATACGATTGTCTCAATACGATTGTCTCAATGCAATCACTTCATTATGGCTTCCTAATGCACTATATTATTATATTCGTTACCATTCCTATAGGGGGTAGTAATTACTTCTGATTAAGATCTTCCTGTATAATTACCACAATAATAAATCACACACATTTACATAAATACAAAGGGGTTGCCCCCCTCAATCCCAGGGGACAAAGCAGCATCGAGGGTTCTGTTACACCCGCGGGATCCTTCGGACATAAAGCACGGACAAAGGCCGGGATCGGGATCGGATCCGGCCGCTCTCAGGGTTCTCCAGGAGGAGGAGTTTGGAAAAACCAGGTGGAGAAACCCCACCTGACGTTGCCACCGCTGGAGGACTCCTGTCCATACTCACAGGTCCTGGCTGAGATGGTGAGTCCCGGTCCTTCCCCAGCGCCGAAGAGCACGTAGAGGGAGATGACGTACTCCGTGTCGTGGGCCAGGCCGCGCAGCTGCTGCGACGTCACCCATCCGCCCAGGGACACGTGCCGAGGGCGGTCCTTGCCAAGGAACTCTTGGGAAGAGGGAAAAAAATGAGGGTGGGATGGTCTTTGCCAAACAACTCTTGGGAAAAAGGGAAAAAAAAAGGGTGGGATGGTCTTTGTCAAGGAACTCTTGGGAAGAGGGGAAAAAATCAGGAGAGGGTGGGATGGTCTTTGCCAAGGAACTCTTGAGAAGAGGGAAAAAAAAGAGGGTGGGATGCTTTGCCAAAGAACTCTTGGGGAGAGGGAGAAAAAGAGGAATCGTGCGTGAGGTCCGGGAATAATTCCCGGCTTTGGTTCACGCCCTGAAGTTGCGGGAGAGGCTGCACAGAGCACCTGAGGAGCCGGACCTGCCCCTGGCCCACCACCCCTGAGGGTCTGCCGTGCTCCAGGAGGAGCCGGGGGTGGCTCAGGCTGGAAGAGACACAACTCTTACCTGGTGTAGGACCCCAGGCCACTCTGTAGCCGGTGGCTCCAGCAACGGGGTCCCAGGAGACCAGGAGGCTGTTGGTGGATATCTCGCTCACCTTCAGCATCTGCACCGTGCTCGACGCCACTGCAAGAGAGGAGAATTGCCCAGTTGCGTTGAGGTCCCAACAGCTCCCAAGAGGCCCTCAAAATGGCCATGTGCCCATGAGGGCCCAATCCCAATCCCAAGGCTCACCCGTTGTCGCGTTGCCGCTCAGCACTGGCCCCTCGACGTTCCCGAAGATGGGGTTGATGGTGACCGTGTAGGCCGTGCCCGGATGGAGCCCCTGGATCATGTAGTGGCTGTAGGTGCTGCTGAGGTTCACATCCTGGATGGTGCCCTCTGGGAAAGGGAAAGGGGTGCCTGGGGTTCCTCCTGGGACCACCCGGCCTGGGTCACCCCAGGGGGACATCACCCCCGGGAGGGGGAAAGGCAGGAACAACCCACGGCTGCTCGAGGGAATCCTCGGTGGCCACCAATGGCCCGAGGCAAGTCAGGCCTTTGAGGGCCAGAGCAGATAAACCAGGTTAAAACCACAAGGGGACCTCTGAGGGGTCCCACAAGAGGGTCCACACCCCGGTGAGCCAGGGCTGGACTCGCCTTGAAGGTGCCACGACACCCACTTGGTGTCTTCTCGGGGACTAAGCCCAGCTCAGAGAAACCCCCGAGCGCGGCTGGAGAGGAGTTAGACCCACTCCCTGTGGATCACATCCCAGTTTCCCAGGGGTCAGGAGGTGCAGGCAGCAGGATGTTGGGATTTTGGGGTGGGGTGGGGGGAAGATGCCTTTTCCCGTTTGATCCCTGGGTGGGTGCCGTGTCCCCGTCTTCTGCTCCAGCAGCACCCTGAGATCCCTCCCCCTTCTCCTACCTGCTGCTGGAGCTGCTTCCCACACCTTGGATCACCCGGATCTCTCCAAGCCCTGTTGGAAAAGCCCAGGAAGGAAATTGAAAGCCCCCTGGGGTGTTTCGGATGGGCAGGAGTTGTCCGGATCCCAAACATCCCTAATGCACATCCCCAGGACGGCACGGAGGGCTGGAAGGAGGATCCAGATGCAACTCCCTCTTTGGGATTTTGCCACGCCTGGATCTGGGATGAACTTATAACGGGGGAAAGAGCAAATCCAGACTGGAAGGGACGTGTCCCCTCAGTGTCCCCACCCCAAAAATACCCCAGGCTGAGCATTTGTGCTCCGTTTCCAGCTGGGATGTTGAGCACGGACCGGGAAACGGGATGGATTTTGGGATATGCCGTGACTTTTGCCAGAGGGCAATTAATTACAAAGCAATAAAAGCAGTTTTGTATCTTCCCCACGATGACTTTTCCCTCCTGGTGACCTTGGGGGTTGTTCTCCAATGAAACCACCCCCCTGCCCTTGCGGGAGATGTCCCCTTGTGTCACAGCCGGGGGTGGGGGGGGACACACGACGCGCTGTTTGTCCAAAGCCTGCGACAGAGCCCGGGTGTCCTTCCGTCCCACGGGAACATCCGTCTCCCGAGGCCCAAAGGCGGCATCAATCCCGGAATTCCAACTCCCGCCCAAGCCCAAACCAACCACGACAACACGTTCGGGTTCAGGGCAGGGGGAGAAGCTCCAGCTGCAAACTCACCTCGGTCTTTGGACGCCCAAATTTCCCAAAAAACTGAGGGCACGGGGGAACGAGGGTGGGTCGGAACAGAAACAAGTGCGGGAATTTCCAGCCTGTCCCCTCTCCGAAAAATAAAGGGGCAGCCCCGGATGCTCCGCGGGACACGCAGCTCCGCACAGAGTTTCCCAGCTCAGAACCCTTCCCAAGGTCCAGGAAAATCCCACGCCAATCCCACGTAATGAGGTGGGGGATCCCTCTGCCTGCTTTATGGGCGGGAATTCCGTCTGCGCCACGGTGCAACTTGTCGTGAGCCGATCCCCTGCCCCAAAAAACCTGGATTTCCTCGTTGTGTGGCTCCACGAGGGAGCTGCCGGGGCTTCCGATGCCTCGGGAAGCTCCCGGCTCCCATTTCTCTCCGGGTGCCACCCCAATGCCACTCCCCGATGCCACCCTACCTGCCGATGCCCAGGTGAGCCTGTAGCCCGTCGCCCCCCGCACGGGGCTCCACCGCACCCGCAGCGTGTCCGTGGTTTCGTTCTGCAGCCAGAGCTTCGCCACAGGCAGGAGCTTCACTGCAAGGAGGGGACAGGGAAGGGACCTTTCAGAGTGCCCACTGCGGGTCAGCGGAGGGCTTGGCTGGATGTCCTCCCCGCGTCCAGTGGGACAACCGGAACCATCTCAGCGCTCTGAGGGAAAACCCTGAGAAGAAGTTGGAGCCAGGTAGGGCTCGGGCTCCTCTCCCAGGGAACGGCCTCGGGTTGTGCCGGGGGGACAGTTGGATTGCCTATTGGGGACAATTTCCTTGTGGGAAGGCACCAGAACAGGCTGCCAGGGTGGTGGTTACACCACCATCCCTCAAGGTGTTCAGAAACCACGTAAATGTGGCACCTGGGGACACGGTTCAACGGCGGGCTCAGGCTCCTATCCCAGGGAACAGCCACGGGATGTGCCAGGGGGACATTTGGACTGGGTATTGGCAAATTTCCTCGTGGGAAGGCACCAGAACGGGCTGCCAGGGCAGTGGTGGCACCACCATCCCTCAGGGTGTTCTGAAACCATGCAGATGTGGCACTCGGGGACACGGCAGCACTGGAGGAATGGGTGGATTGGGTGATCTTAAGAGGGCTTTTCCAGCCTTAACGAATCCATGAGGGATTTCCAGCATGTCCTGCCCTGTCTGACAGGGGAAAACCCTCTCTATGACCTTGGCCTTCCAGGACCAAGGCCTCCAGCTCCCCAACCTCACCTGCTTTATGCAAACAGGAGGCCAAGGGACGCTCTGGTGGATCTCCCACCCTTCAGGATGGGGTTGGAGGGTGTCCAAGTCCATGCACGTCAGAGGGAAGAGCAGGGCTCAGGAAGGGCTTATTGAGGTTCTCCCCAGCAACGCGGGGGCGACCGCGGTGGCACAGAGGGGACCGACCATGGGCTCAGAGCTCTTACACGTCCTCCCGAGCGCGGCCACGGGCTGGCTGGGGCCCTGGGGGTGCACCGCGTAGATGATGACATTGTAGTCCCTGTCCTCCTGAAGGTTGGCCAGCACGTGGGAGGACACGTCACCCCGCAGCACCTGCTCGTAGGTCATCCCCGGCCTGTTGGCTGTGACAAAAGGAATCGAGAAGAGTGGCGGGGCCGAAAGCCCACGGGAATGTCTCCACATTGGAGTCCCCCCCAACTCAACGAATCCGCGCCAGCCCAGCCCTCCGGATCCCGCCGAGGGGAGTGGGAGGTGTCCCAAAGGCTCGGGTTCATCCCGTGTCCCCACCAAAGCAGGCTCTTGGGCACGGGAACCACCCCGATGTGATGGCCACGAGGCGTCCATAGCATCGCCCCCACCTCGCTCTTCCAAGGTCCTTCAAAGGACTCTCCTCCACTGCCCTGGAGGAGGCGTCCACATCAACGTCCCCACCTCACCCTTCCAAGGTCCTTCAAAGGACTCTCCTCCACTGCCCTGGAGGAGGCGTCCACATCAACGTCCCCACCTCACCCTTCCAAGGTCCTTCAAAGGACTCTCATCCTCTGCCCTGGAGGAGCCATCCTGGATTCCTGCCACAGCCATGCCAGGAGCCGAGAGCCCGTTCCCGCCCTCAGGAAAGGCCACGGCCGATCCCTGGAATCCGGACTCACCCCTGGGAATGTAGATCTTGTAGCCCTCCAGCCTGCCCGGGGGAGGGGTCCAGGCCACCTTCAGGCTGAAGGGTCCCTCCTCCACCACGCGGAAATCGCTGACAGGGGGCACAGGAGCTGCGGGGCACAGGCACAGCATGGGCACGGGTGGCATGGGGGGGACACGGGAGGCACAGCGGGGGGGACACGGGAGGCACAGCGGGGGGGACACGGGAGGCACAGCGGGGGGGACACGATCCCACCACCCCAAGTGACAGGATGCCCTAAAGATCCCGATCCCACCACCTGGAGTCAAAGGAAGCCCTAAAGGTCCCGATCCCACCACCTCAAGTGACAGGAAGCCCTAAAGGTCCCGATCCCACCACCTGGAGTCAAAGGGACCCCTAAAGGTCCCGATCCCACCACCCCGAGTGACAGGAAGCCCTAAAGGTCCCGATCCCACCACCCCGAGTGACAGGAAGCCCTAAAGGTCCCGATCCCACCACCCCGAGTGACAGGAAGCCCTAAAGGTCCCAATCCCACCACCCGGAGCGACAGGAAGCCCTAAAGGTCCCAATCCCACCACCTGGAGTCAAAGGAAACCCCAGGTACCTCATGGCGCCCACCCACACCAGGCCCTACAGTTCGGAAGAGGGATCAGGAGGGGACGTGTTTTCCCTTTGTCCCCAATTTCCTCAGAGGTGGAACAGGATCAGGAAAGGGAAAAGAGTCCCGATTTTCCCATAAATCCCAAAAAAGTCCATCCCTGCCTTTTGGGACCAGCTCTGGAGCTCCGTTATCCGGGTGAGCCCAACCTAAAAGGCTCCCATGGAGAAGTCCCTGCAGCTCCACCCTGGGAGCATCCCTGTGTGTATCCATGGGTGTATCCATGCCAGGAGTGGGAATAAATCCTTGGAAAAGCTCTTTTCCCCCTTGATGTGTCCCAGCACCCCCTCCAGGAGCAGCATTCCTGCTTCCATGTTTTACTCTGTGGTGGCTTTACCAGGTGCTGCAGTTGGGAAGAGGGATCAGGAGGGGACGTGTTTTCCCTTTGTCCCCAATTTCCTCAGAGGTGGAACAGGATCAGAAAAGGGAAAAGAGTCCCGATTTTCCCATAAATCCCAAAAAAGTCCATCCCTGCCTTTTGGGACCAGCTCTGGAGCTCCGTTATCCGGGTGAGCCCAACCTAAAAGGCTCCCATGGAGAAGTCCCTGCAGCTCCACCCTGGGAGCATCCCTGTGTGTATCCATGCCAGGAGAGGGAATAAATCCTTGGAAAAGCTCTTTTCCCCCTTGATGTGTCCCAGCACCCCCTCCAGGAGCAGCATTCCTGCTTTCCTGTTTTACTCTGTGGTGGCTTTACCAGGTGCTGCAGTTGGGAAGAGGGATCAGGAGGGGACGTGTTTTCCCTTTGTCCCCAATTTCCTCAGAGGTGGAACAGGATCAGAAAAGGGAAAAGAGTCCCGATTTTCCCATAAATCCTAGAAAAGTCCATCCCTGCCTTTTGGGACCAGCTCTGGAGCTCCGTTGTGCGGGTGAGCCCAACCTAAAAGGTTCCCATGGAGAAGTCCCTGCAGCTCCACCCTGGGAGCATCCCTGTGTGTATCCATGGGTGTATCCGTGCCAGGAGCGGGAATAAATCCTTGGAGAGAAGGGCACCCCCCGGATGTGTCCCAGCTGCCCCCGAGGCGCCGCGTTCCCGGTGCCCAACCAGGGCCGTACCTTCACGGAGAGCCGCGGCTCCGTAGGGTGCCACGGCCACCGCCAGCACCAGGATCCGGGCACACAGCATTTCCCTGGAAAAGGAGCAACCTCCCGGCTCCCGGAATCGGCACAAGGCCTGGAGAGCCGTTCATCTGCCGGAGGAAAGAGGCTTGGGTTGGAAGGGACACGCGTCACGTTGTCACCCACCTACGGGGCCAAGGGGGGCTCTTTCCCAGCTCATCCTGGCATCTGAAATTGGCATTAAAGTCCGTAAATCCCGGAATTCCCTCAGCTCTGCTGATCCTGGGAAATGCTGCCCCAGAGCCTTTCCCTTGTCCAGGCAACAATCGAACCTAAATGGGAGTATCAGCGGGGGGATCAAAGCAGGAGGCACCTGCTTGTCCCAATGAATCAGGGAGAGAAGGGCAATTCCAGGCAGGAATCCCCGGCATTCCAGCCCTTCTCTCAAATCCGGGGTTAACTTCCTTAGGGATGCAGCCCATGGAGCAGCCAGAGGGGGCTGAAAGCTCTGGTGGCTGAGGGACATGGAGCAGAAGGGGCAAAGGATGGGAAAAAACACCTCTGGAATTTCAGGGATTGGCCCCTGAGGACACGGATGGGCAGGAAATTAAAAAAAAAAAGTACCAAAAAAACCTCACCAAAAACGTCCACAATTCCAAATGAAGAAAGAAAAAATAGGAGGAAAAGGAAACAACAAAAAAGCCTCCCAAAAACCCCCAAATCCCAAACAAGAACACAAACAAAACAACAAAAAACCCCACAAAAACCAACCATCCAACCAACCAACCAAAATACCCAAACAAAACAAAACAACAAAAAACCCCACAAAAACCAACCATCCAACCAACCAACCAAAATACCCAAACAAAACAAAACAACAAAAAACCCCACAAAAACCAACCATCCAACCAACCAACCAAAATACCCAAACAAAACAAAACAACAAAAAACCCCACAAAAACCAACCATCCAACCAACCAACCAAAATACCCAAACAAAACAAAACAACAAAAAACCCCACAAAAACCAACCATCCAACCAACCAACCAAAATACCCAAACAAAACAAAACAACAAAAAACCCCACAAAAACCAACCATCCAACCAACCAACCAAAATACCCAAACAAAACAAAACAACAAAAAACCCCACAAAAACCAACCATCCAACCAACCAACCAAAATACCCAAACAAAACAAAACAACAAAAAACCCCACAAAAACCAACCATCCAACCAACCAACCAAAATACCCAAACAAAACAAAACAACAAAAAACCCCACAAAAACCAACCATCCAACCAACCAACCAAAATACCCAAACAAAACAAAACAACAAAAAACCCCACAAAAACCAACCATCCAACCAACCAACCAAAATACCCAAACAAAACAAAACAACAAAAAACCCCACAAAAACCAACCATCCAACCAACCAACCAAAATACCCAAACAAAACAAAACAACAAAAAACCCCACAAAAACCAACCATCCAACCAACCAACCAAAATACCCAAACAAAACAAAACAACAAAAAACCCCACAAAAACCAACCATCCAACCAACCAACCAAAATACCCAAACAAAACAAAACAACAAAAAACCCCACAAAAACCAACCATCCAACCAACCAACCAAAATACCCAAACAAAACAAAACAACAAAAAACCCCACAAAAACCAACCATCCAACCAACCAACCAAAATACCCAAACAAAACAAAACAACAAAAAACCCCACAAAAACCAACCATCCAACCAACCAACCAAAATACCCAAACAAAACAAAACAACAAAAAACCCCACAAAAACCAACCATCCAACCAACCAACCAAAATACCCAAACAAAACAAAACAACAAAAAACCCCACAAAAACCAACCATCCAACCAACCAACCAAAATACCCAAACAAAACAAAACAACAAAAAACCCCACAAAAACCAACCATCCAACCAACCAACCAAAATACCCAAACAAAACAAAAAACCCACAAAAAACAACCAACTGACCAACGAACCAAAAAATCCCAAAACAACACAATACCCCACAAAAGACAACCAACCAAAACAACAAAAAACCCAACAAAAGACAACCAACCAAGCCAAACAAAACAACAAAAACCCCTAAAAACCCAACAAAACAAAAACCCAAACAAAAAAATTCCTCAAAAAACAAACAAGGACTGCCCAAAAAAGGGATGCAATCCCGTGGATCCACGGTCCCACCTGGCTGGTGCCCACTTCCCAAATTCCCGTGGTTCCCACCAGATCTCCCACAGCCAGAAAGTGGGAAGAGAACCCAGAGAGGAGGGGGAATTCCATCCCTGGGAATATTTGGGATCAGCCCGGACAGTGCTCTAGTTGGAGGTGGTAGGAGGGATGGACCCCTCCATCCCAAACCATCCTGTGATCCCACGATAAATCCTACAGAGAGAGATCCCAGAATTCCTCACAAAGGGATCAGGCTGCGACCCAAAATACAGGGATTGGCCTCCATGGAAAACTGCTGGGAACTTTGGGATGGGGAAGCGCCGGAGAGACCGGTAGGAGAAGGGGATGGAGATATTCCGGGTGCGGAGATATTCCGGGTGCAGATGGTGCCAGCATTAAAAGCTCACCAAGATCCCACCGTGGAATTCTCCTGGATATTTGGATGGGGGAAAACAAGGACACGGAATGTTGGTGGCAAAATGAAAGATAAAAACACCACAAAGATGGAAAGGATGGAATAAATCCCAGGGATGGGATAAATCCCGAGAGCTCCCAGAGGGCAGAGGTCACAAGCACTGCCAGCTCCCAAAAGGTTCCAGGGAAAACTCGGGAGCCGGGATGAAGTTCCAATAATTGGGTGTCAATCGGAGGGTTCATCCAGTTTTTTGGGGTTTTTTTTTCCCAATTTGCTGCTGGGGAAATTCCTGTTTTGTCCTTTGGCTTGGGAAAAGCCTCACCAGGGCGTTCCCACAGCTCCCCTCTCCAGCAATCCCAGGGAATTTTCCCCACGGAAAATGTTCACAAAAAATGTCAAAAGACGTTTTCCAAACTCAAGGAAAACGGCAGGAAAAAAATCCGGTGAAATACGAATTATTCCTCAGGAATATTATTCTTCAAGGAATGAGCCTCAGGGCTCAAAAGATCCCAGCCCCTTTTTTAACGGATTTAATAGATTTTTAGGGTAATTGATTTCCCTCTGAATCCCTCAAATAGGGATTGCCACTCCTGAAATCCATGGAATCTCCAGGAGCAGCCGGAGGGGACGATTCCCAAGGGAGGAGACGCTCCCTCTGCAAGCAGAGGTGCCAAACGATCCCGAAAAACCAGAGCTCCAATGAAGCCCAAAGGGGCTGGGATTGCTCCCAGCCTTTTGGAAAGCCCCCTTGGACACCTTTCTCGGGGCTAAACTGGGATTATTCCAAGGATTACATGGATGGAGAGCGCTAAACTCCGGCTGGACAAAGAATCATGGAATTACTAAGGCAGGGAAAGCCCTCCAAGATCACGGAGCGCAACCATTCCCAAGGGCTGCCAAGGCCACCGGTGTCCCATATCCCTAAATTCCCCATCCGTAACTCCGTAAATCCCTCCAGGGAATGGGCATTCCTGCCGGTGTGACCTGGGAATGGCCACATCCACCCCCCTTGGGGCCGTTTTCCGATGGGATTTTCCATCTCCCGGAAGATTCAGCCACACAATTAGGGATGGAAAAGCGGGATTTCCTAAATCCCAACTTCCCAAACTCCGGCTGAACGTAGAATCCCAGAATTGTTGAGGGAGGAAAAAAACCCCTCCAAGTTGAGTCCAACCATTCCCGAGGCCACCCTGAAACCCAGGATATGATCCTACAATTCCATGAGCCTTCCTCTCCTGTCGTGACAACAGCAAAAACATCCCAAAAATCCACATTTTCAGCAGGTTTGGGGCCGTTTCGGGCACTTCTGAGACCGCAACAAGGGGAGAATCTGGGAATGAATTCCCATTCCTGGGGGGCTGCTCCCTCCTCATCCCACCCGGCTCTTCCTTTCACTCCGCAGCTCCTTGAAATGCCACCCAGGAATGGGAAAAGGGGGAAGAAAACACGACAGAGTGTGGGAATCCCAATTCACAGGCAGAGGGACAGGAGGATCCCGGAGGATTCCAGGAGGATCCAAGAGGATCCAGGAGGATGGAGCAGCTTACACCATGGAGTGTGGGAATCCTGATCCATGGGCAGAGGGACAGGAGGATCCCCGAGGACCCCTGAGGATCCAAGAGGATCCAGGAGGATGGAGCGGCTTACATGACGGAGCGTGGGAATCCTGATCCACGGGCAGAGGGATAGGAGGATCCCAGAGGATTCCAGGAGGATTCCAGGAGGATGGAGCAGCTTACCTGGGCACAGCCACCCCACCTTGGCTTCTCCCCGCTTCCCAAAAAACCGGCACCCGTGTTGGGAGAGCTCCAGAGGAAATCCCGATGCCCCGGGAAGGAGCAGAACTTATGAAGGAGGAGGAGGGAAGAGGAGGGGCCGCTCCAGGAATTCCCCTCACTCCTGCTCCAAGCCCTTTTCCAGCCAGGAGCCAGGTGGCGGGAAGGGGGGAACAAGGCACCCCAAGCACTTCAGGAATGTGGGAATGGAAAGGGGGGAGAAAGGGGAGAGAAAAAAGGGAAAAAAGGTTTTTCCCTCGTGGGCACGAGGGGATGATAAAATAATTGGGATGTTTCCAAAGGAAGGGGCCGGCTCGGGGAGAGGGTCGGGAAGGGGGGGGGAGAAAGGCTCTGCTTCCAGGGGGGATAAAGATTCCAGGTGTCAGCACAGGGAGAGGAGGGAAAACACCAGGAACCAAAGGAATCCCAGTCCCATCCAGAGCCTGCGGATCCGGGGGGAGCCGAAGGACCATCCCGGCCCTATTAATAAATAAGAATATTTCCAAAGAGCTCCCAAAGGACACCCAGATCCTTCACGGGCCCTGCTTCCAGGCGTCCAGACTTCTCACCCTTCTGGGAAAACCAGGAATGCCAGGGGAACCAAGGGAACCCCAGTCCCATCCAGACTTTGGAGATCCAGTCCTATCCCAGCCCCATCAATAAATAAGAATATTCCCAAAGAGCTCCCAAAGGACATCCAGATCCTTCACCAGCCCTGCTTCCAGGTGTCCAGACTTCTCACTCCTGTGGGAACAGCAGGAATGCCTGGGGAACCAAGGGAATCCCAGCCCCATCCAGAGCCTGCAGATCCAGGGGGAGCCAAAGGGTCATCCCAGCCGCATCAATAAATAACAGGATAATAACAACAAGAATATTCCCAAAGGACATCCAGATCCTTCACCAGCCCTGCTTCCAGGTGTCCAGACTTCTCACTCCCACGGGAACACCGGCAAAGAAGGAATCCCAGCCCCATCCAGATCCTGGAGATCCAGAGGGAGCCAAATGACCATCCCAGTCCCATCAATAAATAAGAATCACCCAATATAAAATAAATAAGAATAAATAAGAATCACCCAAAGCTCTCCGGGATTAGTGCCGGGTTTTTAGGCAGGAGGACAGAGCACCAACCCCAAGATTTAGGGAGCGCTCAGTAAGGCTTGGCTTAATTGAACCTAATTGGAGACACCTGAATGCCTCGTTATGGGGCCAATTAGGCTTTAATTGCAATTGTATCCACCTTCGGTAATTGATGGGGAGACATTTGTGCAGCTCCTAAAGCGATTCCAGCAGGATCAGGGCTGGGATGGCCCCTTGGAGGTGCCCCAAAGGATTCGGGACAAGGAGCTGTGGTTTGAACCCAGGACTGTGCAGGTTCAACCGCCCAGGGGTGGGAAGGAGGTGGCACTTGGGGACCTCCAACAGCAGGAGCACCTGGAGCTGCCAGAGAGTCCGGAGGAGGTCCTGGAGATGCTCCCAGGGCGGGATTCCCTCTGCTCCCAAGCCAGGCTGGGACAGCTGGGAATGTTCATCCTGGAGAAGGGAAGGCTCCAGGGAGAGCTGGACAGGGACTGGGGACAAGGGAGGGACAGGACACGACTCCTCTCCCAGTTATTCTTCCAGCTCCTTTCCCAGCTCTTTTCCCAGCTCCTCTCCCAGCTCCATTCCCAACTCCTCTCCCAATTCCTCTCCCAGCTCCTCCCAGCTCCGGGATGTTTCACGAGGATGGATCACCTTCAGGAGGTCTCCAACCTGCACCAGTGACCTCAGCACCTCCAGCACAGAGGAATTCCAGGCCACGGAGCTGGCAGGAGCAGGAACTGGGATTTCTGGGAGCGAACAGGGCCAGGTCCCGCCCGGCCCTTCGTCTCTAGGAAAAGGAAAAAGTCTTTTAGGCCCTAATTAGCCCTAATTACCTTGGTATTCCCAGCGCCGAAAGGAACTGTGTCTTCCCTGCTCCGTGGCCCAAGCTCAGCCAGCGCTGGGATCATTTGGTATCCGGAGGGTGAGGGTTTCTTGGGATGAATCCATGGCAGGGATGGTGCTAACAGTGGGACAAATGGTCCCTCCAGTGGTCCCAGAGCCCAAATCCCACGGGATGGTGTCACAGGTGGAGCAACAAATCCAGCAGATCCAGACGCCGCATCCGTGCCCCGAGCGCGTTCCTGGAAAAGGGAAGTGGGAGAAAGGCAGAGGGATGTGATCCAGCCGTGTGGGAAAAGGGTGGGGTGGTGGAAGGTTTCCAGCCCTCTCAGAAGGGATCTTGGAACAACACTGGGAAAGTGGAAGGTGTCCCTGCCCATAGCATGGGGTTGGAAGGAGATGGGCTTTAAGGTCCCTTCCAACCCAAACCATTCCATGATTCCGTGATCCCAGGAACTTCCCAAAGCCTTGTTGGAGTCCCCATGGCAGGTCACCCACGGAGTGATGTGGCTCCGAAGGCCTTTCCTAGACCAGGACGCTTCTTCCAGACCCACAGGGAGGTCCAATTTTCCAAACGCAACGTTTGAAAACAAAGCTTGATTCCCAACCCAAGGGAATCCCAAAAGCAACAAGGGCTGGAGAGCCATTAAAGAAGGGACACCATGCCCAGATAAAAACGTGTCAGGGATGGTTTTCCCTGCCTTTCACGGAAAGAAAAAGGGAATTTGGGCGCAACGTTTACAAATGAACCCCCCCTCACTGATGAACAAAGGAAGGTCTGGGAGGAGGAACCCGATGATGGAACTTGGAAAACCCTTTAATGCCTAAAGAATTGTCATTTCCTTTCGATTTTCTCGGCACCGAAGGCTTTTAAATCCACGGGCTCAGCCCGGGGTGAGAGTGGAGTTTCGAGGTTTAATGGCAATAAGTCCCCAATACCTTCGGGGTGCAGCGAACCGGTGGGTTAAACTCAGCCTTAAATCATAGAAAACATGAATCATAGAAAATATGAATGACAGAAAATACGAATCACAGAAAATACGAATCACAGAAAATACGAATCACAGAAAATACGAATCACAGAAAATATGAATCACAGAAAATATGAATCACAGAAAGCACAAATCACAGAAAATAACAATCACAGAAAATATGAATCATAGAAAACACGAATCACAGAAAATACGAATCACAGAAAATACGAATCACGGAAAATATGAATCACAGAAAATATGAATCACAGAAAGCACAAATCACAGAAAATATGAATCATAGAAAATATGAATCACAGAAAGCACAAATCACAGAAAGCACAAATCACAGAAAATATGAATCATAGAAAATAAGAATCACAGAAAATATGAATCATAGAAAACACAAATCATAGAAAATAACAATCACAGAAAATATGAATCATAGAAAATAAGAAAAAAGACAGAGCGTTGGCAGAGCTTGGCAGGGAGGAGAAGTTGGGCTTATCCAAATGCCACTTCCCAGGGGCAAAGTGGATGAGGGTTGAGAGTCCAGAGGGAAATCGAAGCTCCAAAGGAACGCTTGGATACAGAGAACTCCGATATTTGGATGAGAGCAAAAAGGGTTAAAAACCCCCAAACCTCCCCCCCTTTGCAGGTGTTAATTGAGAGAAGGTTCGCACGAGAGGCCATCAATCAACTCTGGAAAGTCGGAGAGAGATCCAAAGGGAAAAGCGCTCCAGGTGGAAGCTCTTCCAGCTCCTTTCCGGAGACGTCAAGTGGAACAACCTCGAGGAACGAGGAGGAGGAGGAAGGGGGAGAAGGTTGAAAGGGGAAAAAAATGAAGTTATTTTGATCTTTCCTCCCCCATCAAAAGATGCCTGGAGTTTTCAGGCTTTGCTGGTTTTGACAAGTAGCAACAGACAGAGAATCCAGCGCCGCTGGATCAAGGAGCTCTGCTCCAGGATTCCCAGATCAAGAAACTCTGCCCTGGGATTCCTGGATCAAGGACTCTGGTCCAGGATTCCTGGATCAAGGAGTTCTGCTCTGGGATTCCTGGATCAAGGAACTCTGCTCCGGGATTCCTGGATCAAGGAGTTCTGCTCTGGGATTCCTGGATCAAGGAGCTCTGCTCCAGGATTCCCGGATCAAGAAACTCTGCCCTGGGATTCCTGGATCAAGGACTCTGGTCCAGGATTCCTGGATCAAGGAGCTCTGCTCTGGGATTCCTGGATCAAGGAGCTCTGGTCCAGGATTCCTGGACCAAGGAGCTCTGCCCTGGGATTCCTGGATCACAGAGCTCTGCTCTGGGATTCCTGGACCAAGGAGCTCTGCCCTGGGATTCCTGGATCACAGAGCTCTGCTCTGGGATTCCTGGATCAAGGAGCTCTGCTCCGGGATTCAGCCAAAGAAAACTTGGCAGGGAAAAGGAACCAAAAAGGGAAGGGGTTCAAAAACTCATGAAGAGGAGAAAGGAGGGTGGACCCTCAGCAGAGAATCCCTTGGGTCTCCTCTCTGCTCCCGAAGCTTTATGTGACTGAGGGACAGGAGCTGGGAATGTCCAAGGAGCACCTGCGGGCGGAAAAGCAGCTCCTGTGCCTCCCGGAAAACGTTTGGGACAGCAGAAATGTCCATCCAGAGGAATAGCGATCATTCCTGAAAGGCCAAGCTGAGGAAAGCTGCAAAAAACTGCATTTCACAAATAACTGGAATTGCTGAGGAAATATTCCCCGAGGAGGGAGTGGGAGGAATGTCTGGGGGACCTGGAGGCTTTTGATGGCACACACAATCCCAGGAATGTGACAATTTAAGGAGAGGAGACAGACTTAGCCCTTCCAGTGCATCTAAAAATACCTCAGGGATTTATTTGGGTGATTGAAAGTGAGGTGAGAGCGCAGAAGAAGAGCTTCTCTGCCCACCCCGTGCCAGGGTCTGCCCCCCTAAACCCACCGTAAAATCAGATTCTTAAGAATCATCCGCGGAGAAAAAGCCCTTCCAGGCCCGAGGAAAAGCTTCCTTTGGGAAAGCTCGGGCAGGTGAGGCGTCTTGTTTCCAGCACCACGGTCCTATGGACGTGGATCCAACTAAACCCGACCCCGGGCAGGGCTGTGCCCTCGGGGACACACTCAGATGTCCCATGAGGCCACCTTGGCCATGGGGTGACAACCGTCGGGCAGGGAAGGGTAAGAATCCCCCCAGCTCTCAGCCCTTCCAATCCCACTGGTGAAATCCCGGGATGCTCTTCCCTCTTTTGCCCACACTCCAAGGATAAGTGATAAAACCCTGCAGAAATAAACCCACTCCAGGAATAATTCCCCAACTCGCCAGAACTGTCGCTGGTCCAACCTCCCGAAATTCTTTACCTCATGGGGAATTCGGTCGCGGGGAAGGGTCGCTTGGAAGAGAGAATGAGCCCACCCTTGCCTTCCCATCCAAAAAAACCCACAGGAATTCCCCCCCTTTCGGCAGGAGAAGCGGCGGGACGGGATTCGGACACGAGAGGAGCCAGAGGAGGGGGCTCAGCTCGGCAGGAACCTGTCTGGGCCTTCAGGGAAACCAGTTCTGGGGGTGTGAGCGGGGGTTTTTTTTTAGGGTTATTTATTTATTCAGCTCCTCCACAACCCGGAGGGTGCGGAGCCTCCAAAGCTGCAGAACACCTCTTAAAAGTGAGGAGAGACAAAAGTCCAGCTCGGGAGTCCATCCCCACCACTCACCATTCCCACCGCTCCAGTGACTCCTTGGAAATGCCCCAGCCAGGAGTCACCTCTTCAAAGCATGGAGACACAAAAGTCTGCCCCGGGAGTCCATACCCCCCACTTGCCATTCCCACCACTCCCATGAATCCTTGGAAATGCCCCAGCCAGGAGTCACCTCTTCAAAGTGCAGAGAGACAAAAGTCCAGCTCAGGAGTCCATCCCCACCACTCACCATTCCCACCGCTCCCACAATTCCTCGGAAACGCCTCAAGTCCACGTAGATGGGAGAGAGTCCAACTCACTGGTTCTGAGCAGCTTCACCAGGTCCTCCACCATGACAAATACCCTCTCGTGGTCACAGCAACGTTGGTTTTGGAGAGGACACGGCCCAGTCCCTGCCGGCGCTGCCGGGGAGGGGAGAGGCTGAAGGGATGGCGTAGAACATGGAGATATTTTGGGAAGCAAAGGAAGATCCCGGTAAACACAGGACGCCGAGGTGGAGCTCGGGTGTCTGGAAATGAAAAATGTCTCCACTCGCAGCAATTCTGTCGGTGGCACCTCCACCTGAACACAAAGTCGGCGGCAAAATGGTCTCAGGTGAAGCCAGAGGTGAAATAGGGAATTAATTCATGGAATCCTAGGATGGGTTGGGTCGGAAGGGACCCGAAAGGCCACCCAGTGACACCTTCCAGTATCCCAGGTTGTTCCAAGCCTTGAACACCTCCAGATTTGGGGAGTCCACAACCTCTCTGTGCCAAAATGTCCCAAGTTCCTGGTGTTTGGTCAGACTTTGCCCCACAGAACAGGCTCCAAACAAGATTTTTCTGGACACAAAGCTGGAATTTTTCAGGCAGGAGAGCCCAGCTCTGCCTGGCGTCCCCACATCTGTACCCAAAGCAAAGACCAAACCTCCCCCCACCCCCAAAAATCTGCTTTTTGGCCCACAAAGAGACTCCTCGGTGTTTCTGGGATGGGAAAACTGTTCCGTTTTTCATTTGGTTTCACTCCACCCACCCCAGAAAAAAAGGCCGGACGACACTGCCAGGAGCAAGACGCCGGTTGTTGGCAGAGGGAATATCCAGGTGGAAGTGATACCTTTTATTGTTCTTGGGGAAAAAAAAGCCCCACACAAGTTGTGGGCAGGAAAGAAAGGCTTATTTAATTTCGCAGCTCGTTTTGGCCGTGTCCTCACACCATCCTGACCGCAATTCCCAAGTTTTAGTGCTCGTTCCCGGGAGAGAAATCCCTCTGGATCCCTGGACAGGTGCACTGACAGCACTGGGTGTCTGGTTTTTGGGAGAGTGAAAGGGGAGCTGATTCATAAATTACATCTGAGAGGGGTTTTCTAAATATTATTTTTTTCTGTTTTCTGACGTTATTTTGTCATTCATTTTGATGCCATCGAATTGATATGACTTGAACAGTGAATTAATTTAATCTTTACTTGAAAGGGAGGGAATTTTACCATCGGATCTCCCTCTACAACTCCCTGAGAGGAGGACGAAGCCAGGTGGGAATTGGGCTCTTCTCCTGGGTGACAAGTGACAGGACAAGGGCAAATGGCCACAAGTTGCACCAGGAATGGTTCGGGTTGGATATCAGGAAAAATTCCTTCATGGAAAGGGTGGTTAAATGCCGGAAGGGACCGCCCAGGGCAGTGTCCCCATCCCTGGAGGGATTTCAGAGCCCTGTGGCTGTGGCACTTGGGGACATGGGCAGTGGTGGCCTTGGCAGTGCTGGGGGAATGGTTGGACCAGATGGCCTTAAAAGTTTATTCCAACCTAAACCATTCCATGATTCCCTGATCTTAGACCTGGGAGCGACAACAACCTTCAACCAAAGACCTCACCCGAGACAACCCCAACCCCCTGGAGGTGACCTGGAACCTTCTGCAGGGAGATGAACCCCTCAAGAATGAACCCCAACCTCCCCACACCAAGGGTCCTCCTCAGCCCCATGACCTCTCCCATTAAAAAGGACGTTAAAATTCATCCCCGGCCCAGCCAGGGGGGCCAGGCTACAGGGAACAGCTCTGAGTGCTTCCCAAGCTGGAATTTGGCCTCAGAGAAGTTCAGAAGAAGCTGTTTCTTCTCATGGTTTTAAAGGATTTTGGAGCCAAAGTGTGACAAAACAACCTCAGCCTCCCCCTCAACCCTCCCTTCGAGGCACAAAGAGAATAAAAGGCCCAAATTGACCAACTCGAGGCAGGGAAGAGATAAAAAATTCCATGATTCCAACCCAGGCAGCAACTGAGGAGGTGGAAGAGGAAAGGCTGGAGATGTTCCCAAGGGCCAGTGAGCCCCACAAATCAGCTTCGTTTGCCACTAATGAGCTGCGGTGGCTTTTAATGACATCGAAACCATTTTAAAAAAACCTTGCTGGGACAGCCAAGGAAGTCACTCCAAGGGTTCCAAGCCCGGCTGGAGGTCAGAAAACACGGAAATATTTCATGAGATGGTGGAGGGGGGGGAACGAACTTCAGCTCCGTAAAAAGTATTGGGGTTTCCCGAGGGTCTCCCACACGCCTGGACCCCCTAAGGGTGATTTTCCATCAGAACATCCATTCCAAAATGCCAGGAAATACCACAGGGGAGGCCCCAGATCCCTCGGGTTTGGGAGGATTTTATGAAGGAACCAGAGGGTTTCTGTCTGCAGGCAAAGCCCAGATACATCCAAGAATTCCCAGAGGACACAAGTTCCAACGTACCTCCACTTCCAGCCCCCAGAGGAAGAAGTTTGAAACCCTGGGATGTCCAGATTGGAGTCAGAGAGCCCAAAAATTCTCCCAAGGTAGAGGAAGAAATGGGTGAGCCTGGAAGAGGAGCTGCCGGCGCTGCCGCGTTCCCCGAGCAGCTGGAAATCCTAAAAACGAGCAATTGGCTTTCGGACCGACCGGTTTCCTCAGGGGGTTTGGCACCTGGGGTGGACAGAGATTAAAATGGGAGCTGGGTCCGATTCTTATTGGAATTTTGTAGGAAAGGAAAAGGCCATGGGATGGAAATCCCTCTTTTTGGTCAAAGGTGGGTTCTGTTGATCACGGAGGGCGTGACAGGGGAGCTCCAAGGGACTTTAGAATGGGATTCTCACCCTGGATGGGTATCGTGGAATCACGGAATGTTCTGGGTGGGAAACGAACACAAAGATCATCCAGTTCCAACCCCGACACCTCCCACTAGCCCAACCTGCCCTTGGACACTCCCAGGGATGGATCCAGGGGCAGCCACAGCTTCTCTGGGAATTTCAGCCCAGCCCCTCCCCACCCTCATAAGGAAGAATTCCTTCCTAATATCTCGTTCTCTCCGGCAGTGGGAAGCCATTCCCTGTGTCCTGTCCCTCCCTCCCTTGTCCTCAGTCCCTCTCCAGCTCTCCTGGAGCCCCTTCAGGCCCTGCAAGGGGCTCTCAGCTCTCCCTGGAGTTCAGTTTTTTGCTTTAATCCCTTGGAGCTGCATCCCACAGGAATTGTTTGCTGAGAAATCAAAACCCAGCCCGGAGCCATCCCTACCTCCAACTCCATGGAATCTCAGGATCCCAGAGTGGGTTGGATGGGAAGAGACCTTAAAGCTCAACCCATTCCCCCCCTGCCATGGGCAGGGACACCTCCCGCTATCCCAGGGGTCTCCAACCTGGCCTTGGGCACTCCCAGGGATGGATCCAGAGGCAGCCACAGCTTCTCTGGGAATTCCAGTCCAGCCCTTCCCAAATCCCTTCCCACTCTCCCCCCCTATCCCATTCCCTCTGGCAGTGGGAAGCCATTCCCTGTGTCCTGGCCCTCCCTCCCTTGGCCCCAGTCCCTCTCCAGCTCTCCTGGAGCCCCTTCAGGCCCCTCGAGGCGCTCTGAGGACTCCCTGGATCCCTTTTCCCTTCTCCAGGCTGAACATTCCCATCCCGCCGACAGCAATTACAACCCCTCGCGTGGAAACAACCCCCCGTCCCCTCAGGATTAGCCCCGAGGAACCCCCCAAACCTCCATGCGGGGCCGCCCCCTCAGAGCGCCGCCATCTTATCCCGCGGCGGGAACTACAACTCCCATTGTGCCCCGCGCGCGCGCGTCCTCGGAGCGCCGCCGGCCCCTCACGGCCCGCGAACTACAACTCCCATCGTGCCCCNAGGGATTGGGGCCGGGAATGGGATCGGCCTCGGGATGAGGCGGCCTGGGAGCGCGGACCACGGGCCTCGGGGGTTGTGAAGGGGAGGAGCGACGCCGAGGGGGGATCTGGGAGGCCGGGGCAGGATTTAGGATGGGGCTCGTTCCAGCCTGGCCTTGGACACTCNCGGCGCTCCCCGGAGCGCGGCGGCGGCTCCGCGCGGAGGGGTGCCGGGAGTTGTAGTCCCGTCCCTGAGGGCCCACCTCCCACCTCACACGACACACACGACACACACACAGACACCGCGCACTACCGGGCGAATCGAGGAGGAGAATCCAGGCATCGCGGCGGCATTCCCGGGAAGAGAAGCGTCCCGGGATGCGGGGCAGGCCCGCAGCGGCGCCATGCACCCGGCCGCGGCGGTGGCGCTGGTGTTCGGCGGCTGCTGCAGCAACGTGGTGTTCCTGGAGCTGCTGGCCAGGTGGGGGCCGGGAATGGGATCGGGAATGGGGCCGGGAATGGGANGGAGTCGCATCCCACAGGAATTGTCTGCTGAGAAACCAAAACCCGAGCCTGGAGCCATCCCTACCTCCAACTCCATCGAATCTCAGGATCCCAGAGTGGGTTGGATGGGAAGAGACCTTAAAGATCATCCCATTCCACCCCTGCCATGGGCAGGGACACCTCCTGCTATCCCAGATTGCTCCAGGTGCCCTTGGACACTTCCAGGGATGGATCCAGAGGCAGCCACAGCTTCTCTGGGAATTCCAGCCCAGCCCTTCCCAAATTCCTTCCCACTCTCCCCCCTATCCCATTCCCTCTGGCAGTGGGAAGCCATTCCCTGTGTCCTGTCCCTCCCTCCTTTGTCGACAGTCCCTCTCCAGCTCTCCTGGAAAGTCCTGGGGATTTGGTGGGACATCCTGGGGCTGGGATTTCTCCTCCATGTGCCAGGAGGAGCCCCTGGTGTGGGCCACCATCTGCTGGGGGGTTTTGGGGTTGTCACTCTGGGTTTGCACTGGGACATTGACCTGCCCTGGCACGGAGGCGTCTCATCTGTCCCCAAATCACCCCCAAATTATTCCCAAATTATCCCCGATCCTGCCGCTGGAATGCCAAGGGGACAGACGTGCAGGAGCTGCCCGGGATTCCCTGGGGGAAGGCAGGGAATGTTTTTCCCTCTGGAAGTGTGATCCTTGGCCGCCGCAAAGCCACCGAGCCAAGGGCAGCCCGTCCCTTGGGAATTGCTGCGTTGGGGGCTGGCTTTTTTTGGGATATCATGGGGTTTTTTTGGGAATGTCACCGTCCTCGCCCCGCTGGAGAAACGCTGGCAGGGCTTGGGGATGCTGGTGGTGCGTTGGGATTGTTTCCAGGGCTGGTGGGAAAGCTTCCCGGGAAAGGGCCTGAGTGGGGAAAAAAAGGGACGATGGAGCTGGTTCCGTGTGTGCAATCCCAGCTTGGAGCTGCGTCCCCAGAGCGGTCACTTCAGGCTGTCAGAGGCAGTCCTTGCTTCCAGGGGTATCCCAGACTGTGAGGAGGAACAGGGAGCTGGAATATTTGCCCTGGAGTGGGAATATTTGCACACGGGTACCTCCACACGAGGCTGCATGATCTGATCGCCGGATGAATCAGGAGGCAGGTCCTGGAGGTTTGTGTTTCCTTCCGGGAATTGCTCCAAGCTTTCCTGCCTGGAATGTGTTGCGGCATCGGCAGGAGAGGAGAAGGAATGAGCCCCCTTGGAAGCGGAGAGAGCTTTGGATCCGGCTCCTTGAAATCCTTCCAACACTGGGGCCTGTTCAAAGCCTGAATTAGGTGCCTGAATTCCAGAGCAAATTCCACAAGTCCCATTGCAGACATCGAGGAAAAGCTGCTTTTCCCACCCAAAATTTCTCTCTCATCCACATTAGGAATTCCTGTTCCTTACAGCTTGATCCACGTTAGGAATTCCTGTTCCTTACAGCTTGATCCACATTAGGAGTTCCTGTTCCTTACAGCTCAATCCCTGCGCCCTCGACTCTCCCTGGGCGCCTAAATCGGGGTGACACTGAGTGTTTCTTGGGCTCTTGGTGTGTCTGGAAGGAGAAGTTCCTCCTGCAGATGAATATTCCCTGGAAGAGGATTCCAGGAAAAGGCAGTGACTGGACTGGGAGCGTAGGGAGGAGTAACAGAGGTGATGGGAAGGAATTGGCTGAGGATTTAGGAGGAAAGAGTAAAGAAATGGGAGTTTTTTGGTCTGGAGGTGGCTGAGAACGGAGCAAAGGCTTCAAAGGCTGCAGGAAAGAGGGCAGGGATTTTTGGACCTAAAAAATGTCAAGGCAGGATGGGAGATGGGGGGGTTGAAGTGCTATGAGAGGGGTGTAAAACAGGGCAAAAATCAAGATTTTCTCCCTCTCAGTGTCGTGAGGGGTGTTCAGAAGAGACAGAGCAGGGGAAAACCCTTGCTGGGAGGGCTCTTCCCAGTTGGTCACGGCCAGAGCAGATCTTTGGGTGACGGATCAGGCTTTTTTTGGCACGTCTCTCACTCTATCAGCGAAGAATGGGCAGATAAAGCCCTTTTTTATCTGTTTCTTATCGTCCCCCACGTGACCCTGAGTGCCTCCCTGATAAGGTGTGTGGTGCCTGAGCCCCGGGAGCTGTGGATTGGCGGGAAGCAAAGGCTGGAGGGTGGAAGGGGGTGTTGTTGAACCCGTAAACTCGGGCTGCTCCAGGCTGGCCCCTGCTCTGTGTCCCCCTGCTCTGTGTCCCTTGTTTTCAGGGTCCCTTCTCTTCACCCCCCACCCCCCACCCCGCCAAGTGACTTTTGAACCTCCCAACCCGCTGGAAGTTTCGTGGGCAATTAAGCCATGGAGAATGTGGGAATTGGCAGGAAAATGCAGGGAGAAGGTGCCTTTTCCCCAGCCCTGTGTTAACCAGGGCGCTGCTGCCGCCGCCACTGCTTCCGAGAGGTCTGGAGGAGAATTTGGAGGAGACGGCTTGGATATTCCTGTTCTCCAGGGCATCTCTCAGCTGCATCCGTGTCTGGAGCCAGCCCTAACCTGTGGCAGCACGTCCCACGAGGGAGCCGTGCCCTCATGCAGAGGGGTGGGGATCAGCCCCGCAGCTTCTCCGAGCAATCGTCACCTTGTTTCCCGGAGTGCCTCAAATCCCTCTTCTCCCACAGGCTCTCCGACTCTCTGCTGTGTCATCCTTGCAATCCTCACCTCGTTTCCCAGGAGTGCCTCGAATCCCTCTTCTCCCACGGGCTCTCCGATGCTCCGCCGCATCCTCCGAGCCCCTGCCTGACTCGGTGCTCCCGGGAAATCCCTCCCCAGCTCCCCGTGAGCTCCTTAGGAAGGAGGGCAGAGTCTGCAGGGAGGGTTTGTTGGATGTCAGGCCGATCCTGCCCTCTCCTGGAATTCCTCTGCCCATGGAACAAACACGGGCACGGGGCGACAGGGTGGCATTTGTGACACCCGGGGAGGGGGACTGAGGGCAAAGGTGCTCAGCTGAGGGAGGTCTCTCAAGGTCAGATCTTCTGAGGCCTCATGGAGTTGGCGCCACTGGAACAGGATCCCTGGTTTTTCCCGACTCATCCAATGCCAGGAGCATTCTGGGCTCCTGCGATGAGCCGGTTTCAGTTCCTTCTCGGACCCACAGCCAGAAAACAGAGGAGAGCAGAGAGTGAAAACTCCCCGACAGCAGGTCCGAGCTCGTGTTCCCAGCGTTGTGGGATGGGGCTCAAATGGGACCTGACCCCGGCACTTCCCAAATGCAGTGGGAATAAGGAATATCGGATATCCAGCTGCCTTCCTCCTGGCCTTATGGGGAGGGAGAGAGTCCTGCCAGCCCTGGAAAAGAAGGAGATCCACTTGAAGGGGGTGATGTTGGTGCTGGGGGTCGCTCATCCGTGTCCTGTATCCTGGTGGGATGGGAGCAGTTTTCTCTTCTCCCTTCCCCGCGCGGCCGCTTCTTTCCTCTTCGGGAATGTTTGAGGAAGGGATCGCTGCGTGTGCATCCGCAGGTTCGGGGGGATGAACACCCTGCAGGGAGGTGTTAACAGAGGCAACGTGAGATCCCAGACGGGGAAAAGCAGGGAAGCCTCTCCGGGCGGATTCTCCCTCTGGGATACGGGGCATCTTTCCTTGGAGCCCAGTGTTCTCTGTGGTGTTGCTTTGATGCTTGTCTCTCCCCTCCGTGCCCGCAGGGAGTTTCCAGGATGTGGGAACATCGTGACGTTCTCCCAGTTCCTCTTCATTGCCGTGGAAGGTTTCATCTTCGAGGCCGACTTTGGAAGGAAGAGCCCAGCCATCCCACTAAGGTATGGTGGATCCCAACACTTTTGCCAGGCGGGGATTGCCTGTTATCCCCCAAAAGCATTATCCACTCAACCTGCCTAAATCACATCCATTCCGGACCTGTCAAAATAAAATCCAAGCTCGTTTATTGGGAATTCTGGGTGGGAAATTGCCCCTGTCAGAGGGAGGTTTTGCCCCCTGAAGCGTTTGCTGTGTTTAAAGAGCTTTTTATCTCTCTGGGGCTCGGCGTGTTGGGCATGGGAGAGTTTTCCTGGGAACTCCAAGGTAGTCCTCATGATGGACCCAGGAGCTCCTGCTCCGCTCCAGGCCTTTCTGTGCGCCCCGGAACCCTTCCCGAGGTGGATTCCCAGCTCCCGGGGTGGAATTTTTTTGTGTTGCAGGTACTACTTCATCATGGTGGCCATGTTCTTCACCGTCAGCGTGGTGAACAACTACGCCCTGAACCTCAACATCTCCATGCCCCTGCACATGATCTTCCGATCGGTGAGCACTGCCCTTTCCCTCCTTCTCCTCCCCCTGGGAATGCTCTTCCCACCATCTCCGCGGCTGCTCTGCGTGCTCTGCCAGCCCCTCCTTCCCCGAGGCCTCCCAAACCCTGTGCAGACACTGAATTCCAAGTGATTTGTGGTGGAAAACAGACTTGCTCCAAAGGCTCGGCACCGGTTCTCTTCTCGCAGTGTTGATCGTTAAATTCCAGCTTAACGGGTGGATGAGGAAACTCCAAAGGTGACAGGGAAGTGACAGTGACAAAACCCATGGCCAGGCTCTGGCTGGCAGCCCGGGAGGAGCTGAACGGTGGCCAGAGGGATCCAGCTTTCCTGGGAACAAACCACGGTCGTGTCCTGGTGCAGGTTGAACATCCCATTTTAGAGAGCTTGGATTTGAGATTTGGGATTTGCCTTAGTTCCACCTGCCCTGTGACTGCAAAGGTCTTTGCTTTGGAAAAAAGCTCTTAAAAACCACCTTCACTTAAGTGTGGGTGAGTGTCAGACTGAAACATCTGGAAATGGAGCCCCAGCGGTTGGGAATAACAAAATCTGCTGGCCGGGGACTGTTCTCCCACAGCACTTCCAGGGGTTGGGATTCCTGGAATCAGGAGAGGTTCAGAAGAACAGCCTGGCTGTTCTCCCACAACGCTTCCAGGGGTTGGGATTCCTGGAATCAGGATAGGTTAAGAGGAAGAACATGGAGTCCAAACATCCCCCAGCACTGCCAAGGCCACCACTGCCCATGTCCCCAACTGCCACATCCACAGGGATTTGAAATCCCACCCCTTCCCTGGGCAGGCATGCCAGGGCTGCACAGCCCTTTCCATGGAGAAATGTCCCCTGCTATCCCATCTAATCATCCCATGGCCTGAGGAGAAGCTCTTCCCTCCGTTCTCCGATCCCGTGCTTGGGTTTCCATCGGTGTTTTGGCGCCGGTCCCACTGAGGTTGCGGAGTTACTCCGGGATGGGCATCCCAGATTGAGGATTTCTGCCATGCTCACCCCCTGCTGTGTTTTCCCCCCTTCTTTTCCAGGGTTCTCTCATCGCAAGCATGGCTCTGGGAATCATCATCCTGAAGAAAAGGTAAATCCCAGACCTCTCTCTTGTATCCTCAGGGAATGCTCTGCCATTGACTTAATCCTTATGGGCTGTTTGTCCCCTATCCTGCTAAATATTCCCATGTAACGATGAGGAAAACCGGGACACAGAGGTGGGATAGCTCCTCCTCCTGCCCTTCCACCACTTGCTCCCCCCGTTTAAGGGAAACGCCGACCGAAAAGAGGGATTTTTCCCAGACTGCAGCTTTCTGTGGTCGCTAAATTCCTGGATGCGGCTGGAATGGAATGAACAGCTTCCATGACATCCCATGTGCTGGGGTGCTTGGGATGACAGCAGGGATAGCACGACAGCAGGGATAGCACGACAGCAGGGATAGCACGACAGCAGGGATAACACAGCAGCAGGGATAGCATGACAGCAGGGATAACACAACAGCAGGGATAACACAACAGCAGGGATAACACGCCGCTGTCACTGAGCAGAGGCTTTCCCGGGAAGCCGAGCTGGGAGAAACTGGGCCAAATCCCACTTTTTTGGAGCCCTCCCAGTGCCAAGTGGCGGGGGCTGGGGGGGGGTCGGACGGCTCTTATCCCAGATTTATTCCCAAAGCTGTGCTGGGTGCCTGAGGCATGTCCCTTGTGTCTCCCCCTACCCCGGGCAGGTACAGTGTGGCCAAATACACCTCCATAGCCCTGGTGTCCCTGGGCATCTTCACCTGCACCTTCATGTCTGCCAAGCAAGTGGTAAGGACGGGAAAAGGGCCCTCCACATTCCCCGGAATTCCCTTTGCCCGGATATTCCTGGAGGGACAAAGCATCTCCGTCTCCTCCCTCTAAATGTGCTCCCCGAAAGCTCTGGCTCCTGGTTGGGTTTTCCTTGTGGTTTGGAGGGAAGGGAATTGCACACACGTGGGTGGGATTTAAATTAATTAATTAAAAACGCCTTTTAACCTGTCCAGGTCGCTTTTTGATGAGGATAAACCTCTTTTTTTTTGCCGGCCAGAGGCTGTTTTTTCCTCACCCTTGCTCAGGAACAGGCGAATCCCAACCAAAACTCAGCCTTCCCTCTTTGTCTCCCAGAGGGAGGCTTGATTTTTTCAGGCCTTTCGTCATCCGTCCTTGGAGCTGAGCGCCCACGTTCGGAGGGGAGGAGGGAGGGAAGCAAATCCACGTGTAAACGCCACTCCAGAGCTTTTCCTGGGTCAGCACCCACCAGCCTGAGCCTGTCACCTGCTGACAGAAAAATGGCATTCAATGACAATTGGGTGCGCTTACCCCAGCTCCGAGAGGCTGGGAACGGATCGGGGCTGTCAAACCTCCAAACTCCCCCTCATTTTGGAGCTTTTTCCGTGGAAAATCTACTTTTTTACGAGACGTTAAGACTCTTTTGCTGGCATCTCCTGCTGACTCTTGGGTCTCCCTTCAGGCTTCTGACTCCAGCTCGAACGAAGAGGATGGGCTCCAGGTTTTCCTGTGGTGGCTGCTGGGTATGTGAGCCGGGATACCCTCTGGAATGCCAAGTCTGAGTGCCAGGATACCCTCTGGAATGCCAAGTCTGAGTGCCAGGATACCCTCGGGAATGCTGGCAAGACTCACTTTTGCTGTCTGATGTCCCCTGCTGCTGCAACACCCCCGGAGAGGGAGAGGGGCTGGTTCATCCAGCACGGAATTCTGTGGAGGAGGCTTTAAAGCCCGGCACTTGAGTGAGGTTCTTGTGCCTCTGGTGGCTTTTTGGGCAACCTGGGGTTGATGTTAGGGTCAAGAGTGGCAAACAATGTCCCTGGTGGCTTTTTGGGCAACCTGGGGTTGATGATTGGTCAAGAGTGGCAAACAACGTCCCTGGTGCCCCGCCAGCACCGAGCCTCTGCTTTTCTGGAGGTTTCTTGGCACGTTTGCACTAAACCACTGGTGTCCCCAGGAACACTTTTGTTTTGGGTGTGGCTTTTTTCCCCCGAAACCCAAACTGGGGGAGTCTTTGAGCTTTTGTGAGCTCTGCTGTGCTCTCTCGCAGGCATCGCTGCCCTCACCTTCGCCCTCCTGATGTCGGCCAGGATGGGCATTTTCCAGGAGACACTCTACAAGCGCTTTGGGAAGCACTCCAAAGAGGCCCTGTTCTACAATGTGAGTCTCCCTGCTTTTCCTGGAGTGTTCCCTGCTCCCTCCCCGTCCCGCTGGGCACGGATCCGGAGGTATCGTGCCGACGCCGGGGCTTTGTGCTCTCTCCCAGCACGCGTTGCCACTGCCCGGCTTCCTCCTCCTCGCCCCGAACATCTACCACCACGCCGTCCTCTTCAGCCGCTCTGGTGAGTTGGGGCTTCTCGTTCCCACACGTTCCTGCCCTCTGGAAAACTCTTTCAGGCTGTCGTTGAGCTCCTGGAATGTTCAGGAAGAAATTCCCAGCTGGGAGGGTGGGCAGACCCTGGCACAGGTGGGGCAGAGAAGCTGTGGCTGCCCCTGGATCCATCCCTGGAAGTGTCCAAGGACACTTGGAGCAACTTGGGCTGGTGGGAGGTGTCCCAGCCTATGGCAGGGGTGGAACTGGATGATCTTTTAAGGTCCTTCCCACCCAAACCATTGTGATTCCATGAGAAATCCCAGGTTTCTCCCTGATCCCCACACACACCCTCCGTTGGGCTGGGCCAGATGGTTCATCCATGAGGCGACCCCTGGGAAAGGGAACGTGGCAGTCCGAAAACGGGAGTGACAGGACCAAATCCTCACCCACGGCTGCAAATGTGGGCCTGTTGGGCTTTGTGCCACTGTCAGCCCCTTGGAGCCACCCCGTGGATCCATCAGCAGGACAGCCATCTGTGATGGCAGGACTGGCATCACAGAGACAGTCCCGGGAAGGACAGCCCCAGGAATGACAGCCTCGGGAAAAACAGACTTGGGAAGGACAACCCCGGGAAGGACGGTCCTGGGAAGGACAGCCCCGGGAAGGACAGTCCTGGGAAGGACAGTCCCCCTCCCTGTCCTGTCCAGCAGCCCCCTCGGTGACCCCGGTCCCTCCCTCCTCCCCTCAGAGCCATTCCAGGTGCCGCTGCTCGGGCTGACCATGCCCATCATGTGGTTCTACCTCTTCATGAACGTCATCACTCAGTATCCTTGCGCAGGCCAGGGGGGCACCGAGGCGGGCACCGGGGTGGGCACCAGGGTGGGCACCGGGGTGGGCAGGGGCGGGCGCCCGCGGGGTCTGCCCTGTGTTGGGGTGCTGTTGTTTGTGAGACTCACAGAACAGGGAAATGTCAGGTTTAAGGTGGGAGTTCTCTGGTAAATGACTTGTATTGACAGAATCAAGGACTCAACCAGGTTGTGAAAGACCTCTTAGATCGTGGAGACCAACCTGTGACCCACCTTGTCACCCAGTGCCGCGTCCAGTCTCTTCTTGAGCACCTCCAGGGACGGCAACTCCACCACCTCCTGGGCTGCCCCTTCCAGTGGCCGATCCCTCTCTCTGTGAGAAATCCAGGGAAAAGGGGGAGTCTGGATTTAACTTCTCTTGGCTCTGTGGCAGGGACTGCAAACTCCTGTCAAGCCCTTGCCAACACACCAGCTCCAGCTGCTCCAGGGGGAGAGTTTTTCCAATGGGATGAGGTTCAGCAAGGCCGAGTGTCGGGTCCATCCCTTTGGCCACAAGAAGCCCCTGGAGCAGCACAGGGGACAGAGTGGCTGGTCAGGCCAGGCAGAGAAAGGGACCTGGGGGTGGAATGTGAGCCCAGGGTGGCCAGGAAGGCTGGTGGCATCCAGGCCTGGACCAGCAATGGTGTGGCCACAGGAACAGGGCGCTGGGGAGGCCACACCCCGAATGCCGCCTCCAGCTCCGGGCCCCTCGGTTCAGGGGGGACATTGAGGGGCTGGAGCATGTCCAGGGAAGGGACCAAAGCGCAATTCCCGGGAGGAGCAGCTGGCGGGGCTCAGCCTGGAGAGGAGGAGGCTCGGGGGGGACCTTGTCACCCTCTGCGATCCCTGCCAGGAGTTTGGAGCTGGGTGGGGGTCGGGCTCTGCTCCAGGGACCAAGGGACGGGACAGGAGGGCACAGCCGAGAGCTGTGCCAGGGGAGGGGCGGGTTGGACAGCAGGAGGAAGTTCTTTGCCGAAAGGAGGAGTGGCCACTGGAAGGGGCTGCCCAGGAGGTGGTGGAGTCGCCGTCCCCGGAGGTTCTTGAGGAGGGACTGGATGTGGTGGTGGCTCACAGGGTGGACTCTGGCATCTTAGAGGTCTTTTCCAACCTGGTTGATCCTCTGCTTCTGTTTTGCTGTCCCAGAACAGGACTGGGTGGAATCTGGGGGAGTTGGGGTGTCCCTGGGTTTGCAGGGTGNCCAAGGGACGGGACAGGAGGGCACAGCCGAGAGCTGTGCCAGGGGAGGGGCGGGTTGGACAGCAGGAGGAAGTTCTTTGCCGAAAGGAGGAGTGGCCACTGGAAGGGGCTGCCCAGGAGGTGGTGGAGTCGCCGTCCCCGGAGGTTCTTGAGGAGGGACTGGATGTGGTGGTGGCTCACAGGGTGGACTCTGGCATCTTAGAGGTCTTTTCCAACCTGGTTGATCCTCTGCTTCTGTTTTGCTGTCCCAGAACAGGACTGGGTGGAATCTGGGGGAGTTGGGGTGTCCCTGGGTTTGCAGGGTGTCCCTGGATTTGGTGTCCCTGGCTTTGATGTCCCTGGGTTTGCAGGGTGTCCCTGGGTTTGCAGGGTGTCCCTGGATTTGGTGTCGCTGGGTTTGCAGGGTGTCCCTGGGTTTGGTGTCCCTGGGTTTGTAGGATGTCCCTGGGTGTGATGTCCCTACATTTGCAGGGTGTCCCTGGGTTTGATGTCCCTGGGTTTGTAGGATGTCCCTGGGTTTGTAGGATGTCCCTGGGTTTGTAGGATGTCCCTGGGTTTGTAGGGTATCCCTGGGTTTGATGTCCCTGTGTTTGTAGGTTGTCCCTGGGTTTGCAGAGTGTCCCTGGGTTCACAGGGTGTCCCTGGGTTTGCAGAGTGTCCCTGGGTTTGATGTCTCAGTGTTTGTAGGATGTCCCTGGGTTCACAGGGTGTCCCTGGGTTTGAAGTCCCTGGGTTTGATGTCCCTGGGTTTGTAGGATGTCCCTGGGTTTGATGTCCCTGAGTTTGTAGGATGTCCCTGGCTTTGTTGGATGTCCCTGGGTTTGTAGGGTGTCCCTGGGTTTGAGGTCCCCGTGTTTGTAGGATGTCCCTGGGTTTGAGGTTCCTGGGTTTGTAGGATGTCTCTGGGTTTGTTGGATATCCCAGGGTTTGTAGGATGTCCCTGGGTTCACAAGGTATCCCTGGGTTTGTAGGATGTCCCTGGGTTCACAAGGTGTCCCTGGGTTTGTAGGGTGTCCCTGGGTTTGATGTCCCTGTGTTTGTAGGATGTCCCTGGGTTTGATGTCCCTGATTTTGTAGGATGTCCCTGGGTTTGATGTCCCTGAGTTTGTAGGATGTCCCTGGGCTTTGATGTCCCTGAGTTTGTAGGATGTCCCTGGCTTTGTTGGATGTCCCTGGGTTTGTAGGGTGTCCCTGGGTTTGAGGTCCCCGTGTTTGTAGGATGTCCCTGGGTTTGAGGTTCCTGGGTTTGTAGGATGTCTCTGGGTTTGTTGGATATCCCAGGGTTTGTAGGATGTCCCTGGGTTCACAAGGTATCCCTGGGTTTGTAGGATGTCCCTGGGTTCACAAGGTGTCCCTGGGTTTGTAGGGTGTCCCTGGGTTTGATGTCCCTGTGTTTGTAGGATGTCCCTGGGCTCACAGGGTGTCACTGGGTTTGCAGAGTGTCCCTGTGTTTGTAGGATGTCCCTGGGTTTGAGATCGCTGGCTTTGTTGGATGTCCCAGGGTTTGTAGCACGTCCCTGGGTTCACACGGTGTCCCTGGGTTTGTAGGATGTCCCTGGGTTTATAGGATGCCCCTGGGTTCACAGAGTGTCCCTGGTTTTGCAGGGTGTCCGTGGGTTTGTAGGATGTCCCTGGGTTCACAAGATGTCCCAGTTCCTGTTGCATTCTTCTCCAGCCGCCCTGCAGTGGCAGTTCCATTCCCTCCCTCCCTCCATCCCCATGTGTGCCTCATCCCGTGCCCGCTCCCGCGGCGCTGCCGCCCGTGCCCGGCGTGCCCTTCCTTACCTGCTGCCCCCAGGTACGTCTGCATCCGCGGCGTCTTCACGCTCACCACGGAGTGCCCCTCGCTGACGGTGACGCTGGTGGTGACGCTGCGCAAGTTCCTCAGCCTCATCTTCTCCATCCTCTACTTCCACAACCCCTTCACGGGCTGGCACTGGCTGGGCACCGCCCTGGTCTTCCTGGGCACCCTCATGTACACCGAGGTGTGGCACGGCCTGGGCCCGCTGCTGGCGCGCTGCCGGAGGAGGCCCAAGGCCGAGTGACCTCGGCATCGGGGACCTCATCTGAGTGTTTTGGGATCATCTTTTGGGAGGAGGAACACGTTGGCTGTGCCAAGCTCCCGGGGAAAAGGGGGAGCCTCCACTGGGGACGGGAACGGATCATGGAGAGACAACGCGGTTGTTCTGGGGAGTTTCCTTTTTTTTTTTTTAAGCGTCCCCTTTCACTTCTGACTTTTCCCCCTGTTTGGGTTTTGGTTTATTTTATTTTTGGTCTATTTTGGACGAGCCTTTTTAAGGAAAAGCTGGCCTGTAGGGGTGTTGTTGGCTCCTCCCAGCTGGGAGCAGCCGGATCCCGGAGCCTCTTTGGTGCCATCCCATTTAACATCCCAGTGTGTGAGCCCCAGAACTGCTGTTGGAGCAGCAGGTTGGTCATTCCAGGGGGAATTCCAGGCCTGGCCGTTCGCCCTGTTCCCTGATCCCAGTGCGCGTGCCGGAGGGTGTTGGGGACACCCAGAGCCTCCCAGTCCGCCCAGTGCATCCTGCACTGGGGAGCGGCTCGGGGGGATGGATTCCCAAGCCACAGGAACCCATCAGTAGCAGCAGGATCCAGTTGGGAGCCTGAGGAGACCAGGAAGGGGCGATGCCGAGGGGACACAAGTGCCACCTCCTCATCCAAAGTGATGGGAAGGGGGTCACCATCTCCCTCCTGGCCAGTCCCAGAGCAGGGACCACCTTCCCAAAACTTCTCCCCTCTGGTTTTTATCAGCTCTCTGGGATATTCCACCTTTCCCACCACCCACGGCCTAATCATTTCTGGGAGGCAGAGCCGGGGGAAAAGGGAGAGGGCTCCAAACACTGGTTCGGCCACAATCCCAAAATCCATGCGGAAAACATCCGCTCCATCCCGGCCAGAGCTGGCGTGGCGCTCTCAGTGCCATCCTGAAGGGTTTTCCCTTCCACTTTCAGTTCTTCCCAAGCCTGAAAAGAACTCCTAAGTGTCGGCCGCGGGATCTTTCCAAGGATTTTGGGAGACAGGGATGCTTTTCCCAGCCACCAGGTGCAGGTCAGCTCTCACTTCCAGCTTTTTTTTGGTGGCTCCAGAAGGATCTTTATCCCTCATTTTCCTCCTCAAAGCCGCTTACAAAGAGCTTCAGCTGAGACCGGGAGCTGGGCAAGGCAACACAAATCTGGGATGCGGAACTTGCATGTCATCTCCGATTTCGTGTTGTCTTCCCAGTTCCGTGTCATCTCCGATTCCGTGTCGTGTCCCAATTCCGTGTTGTCTCCCAATTCCGTGTCGTCTCCCAATTAATTCCCACGTGACGATTTTGGGGTTTCTCTTCTCTTCATCCATGTCTTCACTCCAACGCGTCCTCGATGATCTCGTTGCTGCCAGGGTGGGGTGGGAGGGACTTTTCTTTTTAACTCCCCGGGGTGACATTCCCGAATATTTATCAGCAGCCAGAGATGGGGAAGGGGGCAGGAATTCCCTCCAAAGGGGTATTTAAATGCAGGGCGAGCGGGGCCGCCGATTTATGGGGTTTGGTGTTCGCTGTCTGAATTGTGGCACGGGATTTTCTTTAGGAGGAACCACCTTCCAGGGCGGCCGGTGGGGTTGAGAGGCGGGCGGTTCCTCTCGGGGTTTTTTAAAGCAGAATAAAGAGGGATCCTCTTCAGAGATTGTTTCTCCTTTCCCACTTCGCTGCTGGCGACTGGAAAAGGGGGAGTCATGGAATTGCCTGGGTTGGAAAATGCCCCGCCCCGAGATCCTCGAGTCCAGCCGTTCTCCCAGCGTGTTCCCACGTCCCCCAGTGCTACATCCACAGGGCTTGGAAATCCCTCCAGGGCTGGGGACGGCCGTGCCAGGGCTGGACAGCCCTTCCCATGAAGGAATTTTCCCTAATATCCAACCTGAACATCCCTAACATGCAAATATCCCTAATATCCAACCCGAACATCCCTAATATCCAAACATCCCTAGTATCCAATCTGAACATCCCTAATATCCAAACATCCCTAATATCCANCGAATATCCCCAATATCCAAACATCCCTAATATCCAATCTGAGCATCCTTAATATCCAAACATCCCTAATATCCAATCTGAGCATCCTTAATATCCAAACATCCCTAATATCCAATCTGAGCATCCTTAATATCCAAACATCCCTAATATCCAATCTGAGCATCCTTAATATCCAAACATCCCTAATATCCAATCTGAGCATCCTTAATATCCAAACATCCCTAATATCCAATCTGAGCATCCTTAATATCCAAACATCCCTAATATCCAATCTGAGCATCCTTAATATCCAAACATCCCTAATATCCAATCTGAGCATCCTTAATATCCAAACATCCCTAATATCCAATCTGAACATCCCTAATATCCAACCTGAACATCCCCAATATCCAATCATCCCTAATATTCAATATGAACATCCCTAATATCCAAACATCCCTAATACCCAAACATCCCTAATGTCCAAACATCCCTAATGTCCAACCTGAACATCCCTGGCATTAAGGAGAAGCTGTTCCCTTTCATTCCCACCCTCTCAGGCTTCCGGATCCTGTCCCTGGATTTCTCTTGGTCTTTTGGCATCGGCTCTACCCAGTTTTTTCCCCGGTATCCAATTTTCTCCAGTGTATTTTCCCCATTTTATAAATATAAATGTTCCCTGATTTTATAAATCTCTTTCCCTCAATATCCGCTCTAAAAATCCACACCTTTTTCCTGGCATTTAATGGGAGAAGAAGGTCGGAAAGGCTCAGCCTTGCTGGGGTTTGAGGGACAGGTCCCACCATCTCCTCCATTCAAACACCTTCCCCCCGCCCCTCCCACCAAGTGTCCCTGATCCCGACACTTCCAGGGGCTGGTGGATGAGTCCTTTGGGATGTTGTTCCTGCCAAAAGGTGGGATGCAGGAGGTGTTGGAAGCCACGGGCAGCGATGGGTGACCTTTGGGAGGCTCCTCTGATGGACCCCGGCCGTGAAGTTGCTGCAGACAGGCTCCGGTTGTGCCCACGTGGGCGAGTTGGGTGGCTGAGATCCCTGGAGGCACCACAGGGGTCGGGAGAGGCACCACAGGGGTCGGGAGACCCGGCTCCGGGTGGCGGTGGGAGCTGGAGCAGCTGGGAATGAGGAAATTTGGGAGCTGAAGTCCTCGCGCAAGAAGGAAGGGCCCCCACCGTCTGTTCTGCAAAGGAGAAGGCAACAAAAATGAATGAGGACAAACAGCCCCTGGGTTTGGGTTCCTGGTCACGGAAACCCAAATCCTCACCTGCTCCTTCCTGCTCCCATTAATTGTCCTAATTAATGCCAATGAGTCCCAGCCATATTGTTTAAATACACTCGCAAATCTAATTATGACTTGACCACTTTTTATTAAAAAAAAAAAAAAAAAAAAAAAAAAAANTGACCCTTTTTTATAAAAAAAAAAAAAAAAAAAAAAAAAAACCACCCTTTTTGAACTCGTTTTCACTCCCAACTCGCCCCACACCGTTCCACAAAATCCCTCTCCAAAATAATTTATTGAACTTTTCGCTCCCAACTCGCCCTGGAATGTTTCACAAAATCTGCCTTGAATTATTTGAACTCATTTTTGCTCCCAACTCGCCCCTGAACATTTCACAAAATTCCTCTCCAAAATAATTTATTGAACTCGTTTTCCCTCCCAACTCGCCCCTGAACCAACTCACCCCTCCCACAAATCCAGACAATATCATCAGAATCCCCGATGCTCCCACACCTCCATTAAAATCCCTAACGTAGGAGGGGGGTGGAAAGAGAGAAATCCATGGAAGGTGTGGTGCTGTTGGGGAGATTTCCCGGCTCAGAGTGCCTGGTGAAATCATTTGTAGCTGTCGGGAAATGCAGGAATTACTTTTTAATAAAATGATAAATAAGTGATTTTTCTTTTTTTGGGAGGGTTGGGGTGGGGGGGAAGAGTTAATTGGAAATGGGTTTAATAATAAATATTCTTTGATAAATGTGGAAGAGAAATGCAGGAAAATCTCCGTTCCTGGGAGGCACACGGAGCCGGCGTGGCGAAGGCTTGGTGGTGACCCTCAGGGCTGGCTGCTCTTCCTCCCGGGTGGGATGGGAGGCAGGATGGCCTTGGAATGGGAGCCGGGCTGGGAGAGGAGCAGAGAATGGGGCTGGCTGGATTTCCTCCATGGGTCCTCCCCACGCACGTTGGGCCCTGCGGGGGGATGAGGAAGGGGAGCAGCATCAAAAGGCTGTTTTATTTTAAGGAAAACTCAGAGTTTTACCCCAAATTTCCAGTTGGAAACCCGGTGGTTTGGGGGGAATATCTCCAGGTAGTTCAGTGACTGCTTGGCCTCATCCAGAGTGAGGAGAGACTTTATCCCTGGTTTTAGTGTTACTTGGGAATGCTGGAAGAGTCCAAGGCTCCCAGGGCTGGATTCCCTCTGCACTGGAGCCAGGCTGGGAGAGCTGGGAATGCTCATCCTGGAGAAGGGAAGGCTCCAGGGAGAGCTGAGAGCCCCTTGCAGGGCCTGAAGGGGCTCCAGGAGAGCTGGAGAGGGACTGGGGACAAGGGAGGGAGGGACAGGACACAGGGAATGGCTTCCCACTGCCAGAGGGCAGGGATAGGGGGGACATTGGGAAGGAATTGGTGTGTGGGAGGGTGGGGAGGGGCTGGGCTGGAATTCCCAGAGGAGCTGTGGCTGCCCCTGGATCCATCCCTGGGAGTGTCCAAGGCCAGGTTGGAGCAACCTGGGCTAGTGGGAGGTGTCCCTGCCCATGGCAGGGGGTGGCACTGGATGGGCTTTAAGGTCCCTTCCCACCCCAACCACCCTGTGGTTCCAGGATTCCAGGAACACGGCTCAAACCTTTCCATCTGCCTCTGGAATTCCCAGCTCGTCTCGGATCCTGGGGCTCAGCTCTGGGCTCCTCAGGGAGGCGGGTGTTGGGAACAGGGCGTCGACCCCGCAGCGCTTCAGCAGCAGGAGCAGATTCCCTGGAGCTGAGAGGGTGGAATGGTTTGTGGCTTCCGAGAGCAATGGAAAAAAGCAGATGCATCATTCCCGACGGAATTCCCGGCGCTGCCCTCACACAGCTCAGGCAGGAGTGAGGAATCAACCCCAGCACTTGGGGACACGAAACCTTCTCCCGGTCCCTTCCCAACTGCCATCAAACCCCACGACCGCCTCTCTCAATTATCGTTTACCCCTTCAATTACTCCATCCTGCCCCCAGGTTGGGATCCAGAGGTCCATGGGAGCGCGCCAGCTCCAGAATCGGAGCTCCTTGTCCCTAAACCTCCAGCTCAGCCCTGCAGGAAACAATTCCCTCTGGGCAAGTGGAACAGGGATTGCCTCAAAAAGGGAATTTTTTTGTTTCCGTGGCGCCCCAGCGACGACACAACTTCCTGATATTCCAGTTGGATATTTTCCCTTGGATTGTGGCGGGAATGGGGCTGTGCAGTGGAATATTTGAGCCGGCTGCTTGTGAAGGGCCCTGGCCAGGGGCGGGTGAGGCTCGTTCCGTGTGGAGCCAGAGGTCGACACAACCAGGAGGACCTTCCAGACTCTCGTGCAGATCTAACCCTGAGGAGTCTCAACCACAGCACCACGACCTTCTCTCCTTCCCCACCTCTGCCCAGGAGCTCCAGGGAAACTCTAAATTGCAGGAATTTCTTCCAGCTCAGAAAAGCCATAAATCCCCCTCTCTTGCTCACTCCAGTCTCGATGAAATGGAGAAATGAATTGTTGCCCGAAGGTCTGATGGGAACGTAACTTCGAGCCAAGCCCTGATTTATGACCCTCCAACACCCGGAGGGCTCCTGAGATCCTGCAGAGCCAACACCACGAGACATCCAAACGACCTGAATTCCACCTGCACGGAGCCGGAGGCGGAAAAGGAAGAGGCCGGGCTTTGGGCAGGTCGGCTTTAGGAATCCTGGTTGACGGGGACGGCCCCGCAGGGTTGCAGTAAATAAAATGAGTTGGATTCGTGGGTGACACCACTTTGGGCTTTTTTGGAGCGATTTTCAGTCTGGGATTCAAACGCTGAAGGAGGAGATTAATCTTTGAATATTTCTAGGCACAAAAAGAAGTGAAACGTCGAGCGCTCGAGGAGCTCGTTTTGCATCTGTCATTATTTTTGGCACCAGTTCAGTAGGATTTTTGATTTATTCTCAGCCGAAATGGGGTTCTCTGGCCTCTGGAATTTCTGGTCACAGCCACCCACTTACTCTCCCAGCGCAAGGGGGTTTTTGGAGAGGGGGGAGATTCGATCTGGCTGGAAAAGCAAATAAATAAATCACCTTTTTGTTTGGTCAAACCCTTGATCTGGGGCTCCATTGGGTCCATCACTGAGCAGGGGGCAGGGGCAGCACAGGGCGGGTGGTGGAAGGAAAGGTCACTAAAACCTTCCTCGTTACACACAAAAACCCGTTGGGACACACAAAAAAAGCCACACTGAGCACTGGGAGTTCTTGTCAACCACAGAAATGAGGGTCAAACCTTCAAATAATGCCACTCTGACGGTGCTGCTCGGACAGTTCCTGCAATTAAAGTCGAGTCTAACAGCTCAAAAAAATATCGGCAATTCAAGTTAAGACTTTGGAGAAACTTGTAGCCGAGATATTGGTATTTGTATGTGATAAAAATAGACATGATTTTACCTGTAGAATTTAGGAACGTTTTCTTTTGAATTATAATCTACTTTTTAAAGTCTTACTTTGCCTTGTTTGGCTTCAGGTTTTCACTCTGTCCCAGCCCCATCAAGTGCAGCCAGGACAGCCTTTCCTCTTGGATTTCCTGCCATGACTGGAACCAAATCCACATGAAGGACCTTCCTTCTCTCCATCTGTCCCAATCCACATGAAGGACCTTCCTTCTCTCCATCTGTCCCAATCCACATGAAGGACCTTCCTTCCCTCCATCTGTCCCAATCCACATTAAGGACCTTCCCTCTCTCCATCTGTCCCGCTTTGCTTCCAAGATGTCCCATCCCCGCAGGGATGACAGACAGACCAAACTCTTGCCATTTCTTTGGGTTGGAAAGGACCTTGGAGACCGTCCAGTCCCACGGCAGGACATGGGCAGGGACACCTCCCACTATCCCAGGACACTCGGACACTTCCAGGAATCCAGGGGCAGGCACAGCTCCTCTGGGAAAACTGTGAGTGTCCCAAAAAACCCCTATGCCTCTCCCAGTCATCAGTCAATTCAAATCCCACTGGAAGTCCAGGGTGAAAATTAGGATCTCCATGGGAGAAAAGGGGAAATAAAATGTTCCCAATAAAATACGGCTGGAAAGAAAACACCTTTAAATACAGATATTCCATAGGAGAGAGAAATCTAGGAAGCATTTTCCAGGTTCTCTGCTAATTCCTCCTGGGCTTCCCCACTTTCCAGGTTCTCTGCTAATTCCTCCTGGGCTTCCCCACTTTCCAGGTTCAGCCTTGGATGAACAGTCACCATTAAAACACCAAACTGAGCTCAAAACATCCGGCAAAAGAAACCAGCGATTCCCATTTTTCTTCTCGCTTCAACAGCGTTTAAAGGGAATAAATCCGTGACTTGCAACAACTTTTCTCTAAGGAAAGGTTAGAAAAATTCACCGTAATTATTCCAGTGGTTTTCCAGACAGAGTTGAATTCAGGAAGGGAAGGGAAGGTTTGGGAAGGGAAGGTAAGGTTTGGGAAGACAGCAGTACCATAGAAGAGCCAGCCAAGGAGGGATATTATTGAGATTCAGAGAGTTTGAACCTGTTTTTCCAGGGCTGTGACTAACAAGGCAGAAAAGTCAAGACAGGATTTTAAAAATTTAAAAAAAAAATAAAAAATTAATAAATAATTTTTTTTAAATGTAAAAAAAACTTTTTAAAAAATTTAAATTAAAAAATAAAATCAGGAAGTGGACTCAGATTCGGAAATTCTGTTTGAGCAGAGAGGACACACTGTGAGAAATAAGTTCGTGTTGAGCAAGCTGTGACCTTCCGACGTTAATTACTATTAATTTGCGGGGCTAAAAAGCCTCAAAAAGGGGGCCTTTTCTTCCCTCTCAGAGAAGATAAATAAAATAACTTCATGGCCTTAGGGCTAGCTCTGCCTCCCCCACCATCCATGGGATTTGCAATCCCCAACAGCTCCCGACCATTCCCCCCTCGGAGTGGCAGAGTAGAGACTTTAGAGAGAGGCATTTTGGACTTTATTCCAAGGAATTTGGGCTCCGTGTTACCTGGGAAACACCTGGACATGGGCAGGGGGGGCCTTCCCGGACAGGGCCCCACGGGTGGCGGAGAAACGGCGCCGGAGAGAAGCTTCTTCCTGGAAAACAGATATTAAACCAGTTTGAGACAGCAAATTAAAGAGATTAAAGCTCTGCATTGTCAGCCAGAGATCCACTTGAGATTAAAGCTCTGCATTCCCAGTCTCAGACAGAGACCCACTCGAGATTAAAGCTCTGCATTGTCAGCCAGAGATCCACTTGAGATTAAAGCTCTGCATTCCCAATCTCAGACAGAGACCCACTCGAGATTAAAGCTCTGCATTGTCAGACAGAGATCCACTCGAGATTAAAGCTCTGCATTGTCAGTCTCAGCCCAGAGATCCACTCAAGATTAAAGCTCTGCCCATTCAGTCTCAGCCCAGAGATCCACTCGAGATTAAAGCTCTGCCCATTCAGTCTCAGCCAGAGACCCACTCAAGATTAAAGCTCTGCATTGTCAGTCTCAGCCCAGAGATCCACTCAAGATTAAAGCTCTCTATTTTCACTCTCAGCCCAGAGATCCACTTAAGAGTGAAGAGTGGGAACTGGAGTGCTTAGACGGTGCAGCCACACGTAGGTGCACGTTGAGGTGTTGCAGTCGTGGATTTGGGGTGTGTAAATTGGCTCCAGTGCTGACTGTTCCAGTTATTTCGTGTATTTCACTCTGGGTTTCACTGACCTGACTTTAACTCCAAGGAACCAGCAAGTATTGCGGAAATGAGAGCGGGACAGAGAGCAGGAGGCCCTTTGCTCTGCAGGGTTGTCTTAGTTTGAGTAAGCTACAACAAGGGTGAAAACTCTGACTCCAACCCATCATTTCTGCCCCAGGAGACAGCGAACGTTCCTCACCACAGAGCCCGGCGGTGCAGCCAGAAAGTCCAACAAGCCCCTTGGATAATTCCTGGCTGAAGGGTCTGGGAGCTCCTCCACAGACGAGGGGGTAGTTGCTCTGGCCGGGGACAATCCCTGCTCTGGGAAGAGCTGACTTCTGGAGCCTGGCATGGAAAAGACAGCAAGCACAAAGACACCACTCGTTTCCCATCCCTGGACGTGTCCAAGGCTGCATTGGACGGGGCTTGGAGCAACCTGGGATGGTGGGAAGTGTTGGGATGGCACTGGGTGGTCCTTAAATCCCCTTCCCACCCAAACCATTCCATGCCCTCCCATCTTTCCCAGCTCAGGGGTATTTTTCTTCAGCTCTTAGAAATGACTTGCAAAACGTTTTTTCCCCTCTGGTGACAAATCCAAAGGAATCGGGGCCTGTTTGTTCTCCCTGTTTGCAGAGCGGGTTCCAGGGAGGATTTTATCCCTGTCTCTGCCCAGGGCACTGTTTCTTCCCTGCAAGGAGAAGAGATTCCCTGGATTTATGTTTCTCTCAGTGCCTGAACAGTGCCGTGAGACATGGAAAGATGACAAACTTTTTTTGTTGGTCATTTTGATACGCAGAAGAAAACCCAAAAGGCTTCAGAGAAGCCTCTCAAGGTCCCTCGTGCTTGGACTGTGTCTGCACATCTGGAAATCCCAACAGGGAGTTCAGGCAACCTCTGGCGCCTTCTCAGGGTGCTGAGCAGCACCCAAGGGGTGCCCCTGGATCCTGGAAGTGTCCAAGGCCAGGCTGGAGCAACCTAGGCTAGTGGGAGGTGTCCCCGGGCACTGGATGGGCTTTAAGGTCCTTTCCAACCCAAACCATTCCAGGATTGAACCAAAGTACCGAATTCCGTGGACAGAAGCTGCCAGTGCAAGTCCAAAGCCTCACCAGCTCTGGAACAAATTACATTTCTGCTGTTAAAAGTATTTTAAAAGAAGAGCTTCTCTCTTTTCTCCCAGTATTTTCACTCCACACACATGAGCAAAAGATCTTGCACGGCAGTTCATTAAAAAGAAAAGAATTAATAAAATTAATAACCCCTCATAATCTGCCTCAGCCAACCTTCCCCCTGCCACCATCTGACTGAAAATGTCCACATTAAAGACAACCCCGGGGCAAGCGTTTCGGAATAAATTATTTCCCACAGTCCATAAGAGGAGAGGACGTCTGGAAATAGGACATTTAAACTCATTTAAACACCTATAAACGAAGCTCTAAACGAATTTAATGGTGCATAGTAAAATTAAAAGTTGCTTTATGAGCAGCAGGATCTCGTGGTGCTAATGGAGCTCCTGTAACTGGTGAGTAAAAGAACTCAGAACCACTGAGGAACACACAGTCCTTTAAAAGAACTTCAGATAAATACATATATACATATTAACAATTGCCATAAAAGTATTTTCTCTTTAATCCTCCCCCTTCTTCTTTCTCGATGATCTACTGAAGGTTTGGTGGGTTTTGTTGCCTTTGGGACAAAACGACTCTGGAGTTTTTAAGACAATGTTAGAGCAAATAAAGCAAGCAAGCCTTACTCATTTTAAACAATATGGAAGTTCTGGGAATGAAAAGAAAATCTATTTAGTTGGAGGTTAAATAAGACTCTCCAGAAAGGCCCTCCCTGCTGTAGCTCTGAGATGCCACAACAACGGGCAGAAGCTTTTCCCGTGCCCGCTGAGAAATCAGGATTTATTAATTCTTTCAAGATGGATTTCCCACCCTCCTTCGTTAATATTTTCGGACACTTTTGGCTACTCTGATTTGCAACTTCCTGAGCCACCAAAAGGTCCTGGACGCTGGCTCAGGGTCACTCCGGAACCCAATCCACTGGGTCTGACCTGGGCACCCAAAACCCATGGAAAACCTTGGAATTACAGGGGAAAGAGGTCACACAGGTATTGCACATCATCTGCCTGCCAAAATGCCTGGTTTTTGTTTCTCTGTCTCCAGGGTTTTAGAGCTCACACTCTGCTTTTATCCCTGCTGGAGAAATCCAAGGGATTCAAAACAGTTGAGATCTCACATCAGCTGATTTTAGTTCTGAGTCCCCCTTCCTTCCTCCCTCCACCCTTCTCCCCTCCCTGAGCCTGTTCCAGAGCTGCAGGATGGGTTTGGGCAAGGAATTGATCCGACTGGAAGTGGTTGTTGGGAGCCTTGTGGGAGGGGGGGTTATCTGTTTCGTTTAATCCTATTTATATAGGAAGGGATACAAAGAGTGTCTGAGGGTGCTTGGCTTGGCCAACCTGGAGAAAAGGAGACTCATCGGGGTCTGCAGCTTGCTCAGGAGGGGCAGCTCCATCTCTGCTCCCTGGGAGCAGGGACAGGATCCAGGGAAGGGCTGGAGCTGTGCCAGGTGGGCTCTCAGGGAAAGGCTCTGCCCCCAGAGGGTGGTGGGCACTGACCAGGCTCCCCAGGGCAGTGGGCACGGCCCCAGAGCTCCAGAGGGTTTGGACAACGGGACAGGGACAGGGGGGGATTGTTGGGGTGTCCTGTGCAGGACCAGGGGTTGGATGGATGATCCTTGTGGCTCCTCCCAGTTCAGAAACATTCCAGGAACGTTTGGATGGAGCTATTCCAGCTTACACATAGGAAGGAGCACCTGGATCAGCTGGAGGGGATCGTGGGGCTCCACCCTCAGCCACTCCAGTGCCAAAAGGCTTCTGTCCAACACACTGCAGAGCACGGGGGTTCGCCCTGCAGCCCCAAAAGCACTGGCAGTGCATTCACAAGTTGCCTTCACTCGTTTTACCGTCCTGCTTTTCATGTTCTTCTTGCTGTCCTGGGGGACGGAGCAAAGCCAGGTCCCAGTGCCACCCCATGCCCTTGCTGTTCAGAAGCTGGACAGACACCCATGGACACATCTCCTTTGGGATCCATGTGGAATTACTGGGAAGTTCTCAGCCCAAAGCCCTCCCCAGAAGAGAGGCTGTTACTGCCTCAGTGATGCAAACCCACGAGGAGAGCCTCTGCAGAGAAGCACCAGGAGCTTTCCGTTCTTTTCCTGGGCAAGCAGCCACGCTCTGCCGACCAAAGCGTGTCCCCAGCGCCGGTACCTGCTCTGCTGGCGGGGTCCTGAACATTGTCAACGCCCGCAGGGAGCTCCAGGCCCAGGTACATCCTCACCAGGAGGCTCAGCTCCGCGAACGCCTCGTCCAGGTCATCTGCAGGGAGGGAGAGGACATGGAATGGACACCCACGAAGGCACAAATCACAGGAGTCTGGCACAGAAACGTCTCCAGCTTTGGGAGGAAAAACCTTCACCTTCACAAACAGCACAATCAAGAAAACAACCCGAAATTCCGCTCGGGTCCTGCACTCGCCTCAATATTCTCCTTCTGCCATTCCCGCTTTATTTCCGTAAGGCCACGTTTAACTCGGGAGCTCTGTGAGCCCCTCGCACTAAGTTCAAACATGGGATTTTCACAGCACAGGGACACGTTTCCCCGTCACAAATCACCCACACGAAAGGACAGACACAGAAGGAACTGGAAGAGGATTCCTCTCTCCCACCCACTGTCACCAAACTCACCCCCCCTTGGTTTCCTTGGTGTCACCCAACACCCTAAGCTGGCAAACCATACCCGCGTTGATGACGGCATCGAAGTATCCCGGGAGCTCCTCGCTGGTCTGGAGGTACATGTCCACCCTGGCTAGGGCCTCCTGGATCTCCACCCTGCTGAACAGCCCCATCCTCCGCAGACGTTCCTCATACCCCACCTTGTCCGTGGGGGCCACCAGGACGTACCTGGGTTGGAAGTAGGTGCATTTCAAGCTCCTCATCCCCTTGAGAAGGAAGCAGAGAGAGGGCTTGTTCCCGGAGCTGAGAGCCCGCTGAGCTCGGAGCTGAGCTTAGGACAGTGCTGTGGTCACAGGTGGAAGAGGCTCCATGGGTTTTGGTGGCTCCAGGAGCCAAGGAACAGCTCTGCAAAGCCAGCACCAGACTGGGTCATACTGGGACAGCCTCACTGTGCTCAGCAAGGCTTAACTGCCCAGCTTTGTGCCCGTCTCTTGTACTGGATGCCAGAGATCCACTCGAGATTAAAGCTCTGCATTCCCAGTCTCAGCCAGAGACCCACTCGAGATTAAAGCTCTGCATTGTCAGTCTCAGTCAGAGACTCACTCGAGATTAAAGCTCTGCCCTTTCAGTCTCAGCCAGAGATCCATGCTAAGAACATCTTAAGAACATGTGACATGATAATTAGGGATTACAGATTAGGGATTACCAGATTAGGAATTACAATATTATGGATTATTGAATTAACAGATTAGGATTACTGGATTAGGGATTATTGTAGTAACATATTAGGATTACCAGATTAGGATTACTGGATTTGGGGTTATCAGATTACCAGATTAGGATTACTGGATTAGGGATTATTGTAGTAACATATCAGGATTACCAGATTAGGGATTACCAGATTAGCAGATTAGGATTATCAAATTTCCATATTAGGGATTACCAAATTATCATATTGTCAGATTGGGGATTACTGATTTACCAGATTAGCAGATTAGGATTATCATATTAGAGATTATTGGATTACTAGATTAGGATTACCATATTATCATATTGGATTACTGGATTATCAGATTAGGATTAGCAGATTAGGGATTAACATATTATCAGATTAGGAATACCAGATTAGGGATTACCAGATTAGTATAATATGATTATCAGATCTCCATATTAGGGATTATCAGATTGTCAGATTATCAGATTGGGGATTACTGAATTACCAGATTAGCAGATTAGGATTATCAGANGTTTACCAGATTAGGGATTACTGAATTACCAGATTATCAGATTAGCGATTATCATATTAACGATTATTGGACTACCAGATTAGGATTATCAGATTAGGGATTAACATATTATCAGATTTGGTATTACTGGATTATTAGATTAAGACTACCAGATTAGGGATTACCAGATTAGCACATTAGGATTATCAGATCTCCATGTTAGGGATTACCAGATTAGGGATTACTGAATTACCAGATTATCAGATTAGCGATTATCATATTAACGATTATTGGACTACCAGATTAGGATTACCAGTATGGGATAACTGGATTATCATATTGGGATTACTGGATTATCATATTAGGATTATCAGATTAGGGATTAACATATTATCAGATTTGGTATTACGGGATTATTAGATTAAGACTACCAGATTAGGGATTACCAGATTAGCACATTAGGATTATCAGATCTCCATGTTAGGGTTTACCAGATTAGGGATTACTGAATTACCAGATTATCAGATTAGCGATTATTGGGTTACCAGATTAGGATTACTGGATTATCAGATTAGGAATACCAGATTAGGATTATCTGGTTAGCAGATTAGGGATTAGCAGATTAGGAGACGGGGCTAATCCTTGTTCCCAAGGTGCTCCGATGTGTGATCCTTACCTCGATTTCCAAGTGACTGCAGGTGGCCAGGCCCTCCCTGGCAAGGGACTCCACAGTGTCCCTTCCCAGCCCGTAGTGGTGGCCGCCGTACCTGTAGGTGGCTATGAACTTCCCCTGGAATGCAAGACAGCAGGGATAGTGCCAAAATATTCCAAGGGAAACAACTTCCATGGGATTCCTTCGCTTTCCCTCCCGCCGAAGTTTCTCAGTGTTTAAACCAGCAGTGAAAGCCCCGAAGTTTGCAGAGAGGAGCCCCCAGCTCCTTGCAGGATGGCCCTGGATAATAAAGCCCTGTATCCCAAAGGATTGCAGCATTCCTTGGGTAGTCCTTCACCCTGCCAAGGAAGACCTAAAACAAGGGCTTTATTTCAGTGGGGATCTGACACCAAACCACACGGCCAGGCAACAGGAGATGCCAAAGGACAGCACTTCCAAGTTCCAACCTGCTGGCTCTGGCTCCTGGTGGGACATCTGGAGATGCGTTTATTTATATGCTTTTAAATGGAACTGCTTATTTATATGCTTTAAAATCAACCTGTTGATTTATATAGCTTTAAAATCAAACAATTCAGAAACTTTTAAAATGAAACTGCTTATTTATATACCTTTAAAATCAAACTATTTATATACTTTTAAAATTAAACTGCTTATTTATATACTTTAAAAATTAAACTGTTTATTTATATGCTTTTAAAGTTAAACTGTTATCAGTGAGGAGTGGGTCGGTTGTAAAAGGCCGTGTTGCCTCCCTCATTTGGAGACAGACAAATAATATTGTGGATTTTCGAGCTGGAATTTCATTGCAGGCAGGAAAAAAAGAGGAGCTGGAGGCACCAAGCCCAGTCCTTTAGGGAGACTTCACTGAGCTTCCAAAAAATTCCCTGCAGGGTCGCTGGGAAAGGTTGGAAAAGATTAAAAAAATGGATATTTGCACCTGGAAAGAAGTTTGTGCCTGCGTTACGCGCTGTTCCAATATTCCCAATATGTCCATTAAAGGCTGTTCTAACTCCCAGGGAAGAAAATACAGCGCAAATATCTAACAAATTTAGTGAACTGAAGCCACACAGGCCCCAAAATTCACAGTGAAACATCCAATAGATTTCCCACCGGGAGCGGTGCCGGGCCCCAGGGGGACGGGTCGGGTACTCACCGCTCTCACCATGTCATCGAACGCTTCCTGGGAGACGAAATAATAATCGAGCCTGTTCTCCTCCCCAAAATAAGGCGCCCGCGTGGTGTGGCAGGGGCTGGAAGACACACGGGATAATAAAGGAATAACCTGGATTCAATCATGGAGGCTGTTGGGGGATAAGGGTGGGGGGGAATCCTATAAATCATTTTATTTTTCAGAAGTGGAGAAATACAAATTGACCCACTAATGCAGCACGTTCGAAAGATTTACCCATCAATGCAAGAAGATAAATTAAATGTAACATTATATTTTGGGCTGTAAATCCCCCTCCCACCCCACCCCGAGGTCAGGATGGCCTGAGCTGGAGCTGTTGCGGGAAGAGGGAAATGATGGATCTGTTTTTGCCCCAGCCCGTGGATGATCCAAAGTGAAATCCTATCCGTGGAAAAGGAGAGCAGGACTGGGGCTGAACTGGAAAGTAAAAAAACACCTTTATAAAGCCCAAGAGGTCCCTGATGGTCAGAGGAGAAACAACCCTGAAAGCAGGGAGAGAACTAGGATACGAGGTGGGATAAGGGGAGCGGCCTCAGCTTTGGGAGCTTCCAACCCAGACAGAACATTCCAAAAGCCACTCAAAAAAACCCCAAAAAACCAGCCGAGCCAATTCATGCAGGTTCAAAGTGCCGGGACCCCTCGCACGAAACACGTTTTTAATGAGCGGGAACGTTTGAAATGTAGAATTGTGAGCCATAAAGATGCTCAAATCTCTGCTGAATAATTAAAATACAACTTTGCTTTATGGCTGCAATTTTCTGCTCTGTTAAGATTCTGTCTCTCTTTATCTTTTTTTTTTTTCTTTCCTTTTTTCCCCTTGTGCATGAAAGTTTTGGGAAGTCAAACACACGGTATAAAAACAATGCTCTTAAACCACCCCCCCCCAACATGAGAGCGCTCAGGAAAATTTCAATTGGCATTCAATTAGTTGGCAATTTCCAACAGGAAAAGCATGGGAGTCGCTTTAAAGGAAGGTAAAAATATACTTCTGCAGTCACATAACATTCCTAAGACCTTTCCTTAAGAAGTCTGTTTTAAAAGGACTGGATTCAATCAGTGCAATAAAAAGAAATTGAGAATATGGAAGAGACAGAATATCCTGGGAACAGAGAGCAGTGCCCTGAAAATCGGGAACTGGAAAGGATGGAATGGGTGGACAAGAGGAACATCTTCCTCTTTGGGAGCTTCCTTTGGAACATCTTCCTCTTGTCCATCAAATTATCGAATCAGGCATCAAGGCTGAAAGTCACTTGGAAAGAGAGACTATCCAGGGAGCCCAAGGATAACAAGCGAGGCTTTTCCCATATGGAATATCAGTGCTTCCAGCAGGTGGAAGCCACTCCCAGGATAACAGAGTGGTCCTTCCCTGGCTCTGGAGCCAGCCTGAATGTGCATTTTAACATTTTATATGCAGGTACATCTCAAAAATGCTGAGAAACACACCCAGATCTGACCAGATGCTCAGGCTGAGGGGCAAAGAGCTCAATAAAAGCACCTCTAAAAGCCACATTTTGGGTTGGTTGGTTGTTTGCTGTTCACCTTCCAGAGCCACAGGATAATTTAAAGAGCTTTTCTTTTAGGGAAGTACATCCTGATTTCAGGCAATTGAGCCTGGGGAGGGGAAGAAATGCAACGAGCTTTTATTGTTGGGTTTGACTCCTTTCCATTAAATTAGAATTCCAGCTTTAAGCACTTTGGCTGTTCTTGGGAACTCAAGGAGGCAACTGACCCATATCGGAAGAAATTGTTGAACTGCCTGCAGATCTTGTGGGTCAGTTCTCTCTTCCCGCAGGCCACGGGGCCAACCAGCACCAGGATGGGGTAGGAAGCGTCAAGACCGGGCAAAGTGCTGCAAGAAAGGGAAAAAATTTGGTTATATCACCCAAAAAACAAATCCTTACCGACGCTGGATAAAGAATTTTATCATCCCTTTGGGTTGACCTCATCACTCTGTCACACCATTTGCATCGTTCCCAAAAATCAGGGCTCGGGTTGATGTATTCCAAAAACAAAAACAGCATAAAAAAAGGGCATTAAATGCTTGGGAATTGCAGAATTCTGGGATCACCTAAATGAGGCCCCCCCTTGTCACGCCGGCTATGGGATCTCCCCGAGTCAATCCTTGTTCCCAGCCGGATACCTGGGGCTCCGTTAGAGAACATATTAATTAAAAGCATTCCTGTTGCAGAGAACCCTTGGCAATTTGCTCCAGTGGTTAATTACTTCAACTGTCACAACCAACCACGCTCTGTGTCTTCTCTGAAGGGGTTTCTCCTCAGCCACCAGGTACCAATCCCACCACGGCCCGGCCCAACGCACCAAAGGACCCTCTGCTGGTAAATCCCCGCTGCCCGTGCGGAATTACGACCGACCTCCCTTTCCAAACGTCCCCTCCATTTCTGGGAGGGAAAAACCACCCCGGATATTTAAATGAAAGGTGAAATCCCAAGGCCCGGGGAGGGAAGAAGAGGTTTTGTGATGGCAGAGTGGACAACAACGGAACCTTCTGCTTCGTTCTCCGGGGTTTTTTTAATCTCTGGTTGTGATGGAGCTATTCCTACACCAGAATTAATGACAACCTTGTGGAGAGAGATGCAAACGAGATGGTTCCAAGCAGCATTTTAAGAGTGGAAAAGGCCACGATGCACCATCATTAGGAAGGTTTAATTAACAACTCTTCTGTGCCTTCCGGGCAAGCATTCCCAATTTGGGTCAGGCCCAGGAAGGCCGGGCTGCCCCTTTATCTTTCTGTGGCTACGACATTTCAGTGGCACCGGACACGATTCCCTCTTGCCAGCGCCGAAGACGCGCATCCGAAACACAGTGGCCGAATATCTGAATGCAGCCGGTGTCTGTGCCGGAAGGAATCCGGGCCTTTAGGGTTTGGGGGGGTATTTTAGGAAGAAAAATAAGCCAGTTGTAGGGGTTTTTTTTAAAGAAATCTCCATCCCTGCAAGCAGAGAAATAAATCCTTGGGAGTTTTGTTTTTAATGGAAATCTCAGTTATTGCCGCCACCGGGAGGGCTCCTGACTTTCATCAGCGCTCCCAGAAAACGTTAAGACTCACAGCAAAGAGATTCTAAAAATACAAATTTCTGAATGGTGGCTCTTCAATGGGGTTCCTCGGTTCTGAACTAAGACATCCCAAATGGTGCTAAAACACGGTGTGGGGCACAAAGGTTGGTCTCAGAGCCCATGTGGCCAATATCAGAATAAACCATATATATTTATGGTATTTCAAAGCATTTTCCCACAACTCCTCAAGCAAATACCCCGAGAAGAAGCAAATACGGCCAATTCCATTTTCTAGCTGAGAAATGAGACTGAGATTCCACCTGGCACAGGAATGGCAATGCCGGGAAAAGAGCCTGGATGTGCCTGTCTCGGGCTTTAAGTGACAGTCCCATCCTCTCCTCCCAAATGCCAGAAGGAGCCAGACTTCCTTATTTATAAACCGGAAAATTTCATCTCATGACTATAAAACCTGCCCCAAAAAGCCACAAAATGAAAGCATTCAGCTCCCAATGGGAACGCAAAGACAAGGCACCAGCGGGACAGGAGGGAGATGTTTTCCAGCTCTCTGGAGGTTTTTCCAATGGCTCCGGGCACGGAGAGGAATTTCGCAGCTCTCGTTGGCACCACAAGTGGGCCATCTGCTCCTCCAGATTGTCTGGAGCTGTGCACAACCTGTCCTGGGCTTTGGAAGTGAACGAGTCCCTTCGTTTCCCGATCGATTGGAACCAAAGGAGATTTCCCTAATTTTCCAGGGTTTCCCCATGTCCGCTCCGAGCTGGGAGAGGGCGGCAAAACCCGTCCCTGGGAAGGTGCCAAGGCTTTGTGCTTTGCTCAAGTGTCACCCTGAGGAGCAGCTGGGAGGGGAACTCACCTGGCCAGGACTCTCTGGGGCTTTGGAAGTGAACGAGTTGCTTCATCTCCTGATTAATTGGAATAGAAGGAGATTTTCCTAATTTTCCAGTCCGCTCCAAGCAGGGAGAGGGCAGCAAAACCCATCCCTGAGAAGGTGCCAAGGCTTTGTGCTTTGCTCAAGTGTCACCCTGAGGAGCAGCTGGGAGGGGAACTCACCTGGCCAGGACTCTCTGGGGCTGCCTCATGTGGCAGAGGACGTGAGTCCGGTGATCTTCGGCGGCGACCACGTCGGGAGGGGGGTCGTGCTCGTTCACGGCGGCCACCTGGGCAGGGGCAAAGGAAAGGAGAGAGGCCATTGGGATTGGTCCCGGCCATGAGTCGCTCCAAAGGGCACAGTGAATAAAGATGGGTTTGGATTTAGGAGGGTCGGTCTTCAGGCTGGGCTTGCCTGGGAGCTCTTTGCCACAGAAATATCTCTGGGAGATTCTGGTGGAACTGGATGGATGAGTGGGTGGATAGGGACGGATGGATGGAGGGATGGATGGATAGGGATGGATTGATAGAGATGGATAGATGGATGGGTGGATAGGGATAGATGGAGGGATAGGGATGGAGGGATAGGGATGGGTGGATGGATAGGGATGGATGGATGGATAGGGACGGATGGATAGATGGGTGGATAGGGATGGGTGGAGGGATGGGGATGGATGGATGGAGGGACAGGGATGGGTGGAGGGATAGGGATGGGTGGATAGGGAGGGAGGGATGATTCCAACATGATCCTAACATCGATCCCAGCAGCTCCAGCATGGCTTGGGCACAAATACAATGGGCAGCAGCCAAATTCCCATTCAGGGAAAGGTTTTTATTCCAGGATTTACTGTGACCAGCCTGAGCAGTTTTTGGGGAGGAGATCTGACAGTGAAAGCCACAGGTTTCATATTCTTCCTTTAGAAAAATTCTGAGATGACACGATGTTTCCATACCTTTTCTTCCACAGAAATCTTCTGGAGATCCAGTTCCGTGAGTTGGAGCAGCGTGAAAATCACCGAGAGCCAATAACCTGTATGGTCCTGAAGGACAAAGTTCCCACTTGGACACAAAATACTCAACTTCATCCTATCAAATATCTAATCTTTCATTCCAATCGGTTGAAATTAAATTGGCATTAACGTCCTGCAACAGCAAAAGCTTTTTTACCCTGAAGGACGTCAATGCTCTGTCCAAACTGACCCCTCAGCACAAGCTCAGCTGCTGCAGCAAGAGCCCAGTTGTTCCAGAGGGCCAAAAGATGGGAATTAAAAATCCAAAGGGATTTTGATCAGACTTTGCTCAGGAGAAGGACAGCTAAGCAAAGAAAGCCTTCGGGTTAAGGAGAACCAGGAGCAGCCTATTCCAGGTGTTTGTCCCTGATTTTTACACTGTGTGCCACAACAGAGCAGGCTCATAAAAGCCAACAGAAAGCTGGGAATTACAGGGAAAAAATGAAACTCTTCCTTCCGGCATTGGAAATCTGTAGGATTCGCACACAATTTAGAAATCATGGCCCAGGAGAAAATCCTCTTTGATCACCACACGCCAAGTTACAAACGCAAAGGCCGAGGCAGAACTTCTCGTATTTCGCCAATGACATTTTTGTGGATAAAATGAATGTTTTGTTCGTTAATTGAGGAATATTCGGGGAGCCATAAAGGAGAACTGAGGAAAAAAAGAAGGCACAGACTCCACAGACACATTGTTTTAAAAGGGGCACTCAGAAGCCCCTTGGAGTTTTTCCCAGGAACAAATCGAGTACAGACCTTACAAATCACCTTTTCCCCAAACAAAAATCCCAGCACGCTGTGGACACAAACAAGTGAACAGATTCCCACTGGGAATTAATAAAAATGTGGATATTAACCATAATGATTCATGATGGATAAAATTCCCAGAGAAATTCATTCCCTGAAAGGACCTGCCCCCTTCCAAAGGCACAAACTGAGGCTAAAAGGGATTCTGGTGTGATCCCAAACCACCAGGTTTAGACCTTGATTTTTGGGTTCCTCTTTGCCTCTTTCTTACCTGGAGAGGATTTTTTAAAAGGTTTAACACTCTGAGGAGGGGCAGATCTTCCATCCACTGCAGTTCACTCAGCTCAGCGATCTAATAACGACAGAAATGGGGCATAAATCAGGACCCTGGGAAAACCAAGGGGGGAAAGAAAGGATTTTAAGCCCTGCCCTCAAAATCTGAATGTAAATAAATATCATTTTTCAATCCGCTGTAGGTCAGTGATCTAATAATGACAGAAACAGAGATTAGCACCAACAGAACATGGGAAAAACAAAGGAGGCAATAAAGGATTTTAACCCTTGCTCTTAAAATCTGAATGTAAATAAATATAATTTTTCAATAGGCTGCAGTTCAGTGATCTAAAACTTACAGAAATGGAGGATAAATCAGCACCAACAGAACCCAGGAAAACCAGGGGGGAAAAGAAAGGATTTTAACCCTTGCTCTTAAAATCTGAATGTAAATAAATATAATTTTTCAATAGGCTGCAGTTCAGTGATCTAAAACTTACAGAAATGGAGGATAAATCAGCACCAACCCAACTCAGGAAAAATGGGGAGGGGGGGCAGAAATGAAGGATTTTAACACTTTCTCTTAAAATCTGGACATTAAAAAAATAACATTTTTCAATAGACTGCAGTTCAGTGATCTAATAGTGACAGAAACAGAGATTAGCACCAACAGAACATGGGAAAAACAAAGGAGGCAATAAAGGATTTTAACCCTTGCTCTTAAAATCCGAATGTAAATAAATATAATTTTTCAATAGGCTGCAGTGCAGTGATCTAAAAATGACAGAAACGGAATACAAATCAGCACCAACACAACTCAGGAAAAATATGGGAGGAAAAGAAAGGATTTTAACCCCTGTGTCTGGAGGGGGATGGAATTCCACCCGTGGCCTCATCCACCCACAAAGGAAAGCCGGGCTGGCTGCACTCAGGCACATCAGATAAACATTAATCAGGGTTAATCGAGGTTAATCAAGGTCTGGGTGCCCAAAACAAGGCGAGGGCACCAGTGCTGGACCCTCACGGAGGACTTGGAAGGCTCCGAGTCAAAACAAGGCGGAATTGGTGTCACCTCATCGCAGCCACCTCTTAAGTGACCCAAGTGACTTCATTATCGGTGCAGAGGGGCAGCTCCAGAGCCATCCCAGCCCGGAATCACCCTGGGGGGATTCCTGGTTTTCCTGCTCTCCTGAAAAACTGGATCACGGAATCATCACAAGAATGGTTTGGGTGGGAAGGGACCTTAAGGATCACCCAGTGCCACCCCCTGCCATGGGCAGGGACACCTCCCACTAGCCCAGGTTGCTCCAACCTGCCCTTGGACACTTCCAGGGATCCAGGAGCAGACACAGCTTCTCTGGGAATTCCAGCCCAGCCCCTCCCTACCCTCCCACACACCAGTTCCTTCCCAGTGTCCCCCCCTAGCCCTGCCCTCTGGCAGTGGGAAGCCATTCCCTGTGTCCTGTCCCTCCCTCCCTTGGCCCCAGTCCCTCTCCAGCTCTCCTGGAGCTCTCCCTGGAGTTCAGTTTTTTGGTTTAGTCCCTCGGAGCCGCATCCCACAGGAATTGTCTGCTGAGAAACCAAAACCCAGCCTGGAGCCATCCCTGCCTCGAGCTCCATGGAATCTCAGGATCCCAGAGTGGGTTGGATGGGAAGAGACCTTAAAGCTCATCCCATTCCACCCCCTGCCATGGGCAGGGACACCTCCCACTGTCCCAGGGGTCTCCAGCCTGGCCTTGGACACTTCCAGGGACGGATCCAGGGGCAGCCACAGCTTCTCTGCCCAACCAGTGCCAGGGCCTGCCCACCCCCCAGCCGGAAATTTCTTCAACATCCCACCTAAATCTTTCCTCTTCCAGTTTACTCTTGCCCCTTCTCCCATTTCCATCTGCCCAGGGAAAAAGTCTCTCTCCCTCTTTTTAGAAACCCCCTTTAAGCACCAAAAGGCCACCTGGCCCTAAAGGACTTCACGTTCTGTCCTTGATTTACAGTGAGCTCGTGGAAATTGTCTAAAATCACAAACCTCAACCACAGCCTGCCCAGTTCTCGTTTTGGGATAACCCACAAGAAAAGTTTCACCAAGTTAAAGGGATTTCCTAAATAAACCATAAAATCCCAACCACCAGCATGTGAAAAATCACCAAACGTGTTTTACAGATCAACTCCTTACGTCCGTTATTGAAAAATCAAGCACCGACGATGGTTCCGAGCTGGAGTAACTCACATCTTCCTGTGTACTTTAATTAAAATCCCCTTTATAAATTATCCCTCAGAGGGCAAATGTTCAAAAAATGGCGACTCATTAAACAGTTTCAACAACAGCGTTCAAAGAGGCAGGTTTTGATGAGGTAAAATTAGTACAATTTGCGTGCCGCAAAGAACAGGGGAAACTATATGAGGCACTGGCAGTGGTGTCATTAATGCTAATAACACCATTATTATTAGCTACTTTCCTGTCTGGGGCAACTGATGTGCCTTTAAATGTCAACCTGAGCGCAGCGAGAGAAGAAGAATCATCCACAGTGACTTGAATTATATCCTGTAAATGCATCTTGCAAGCAGGGGGGAAATGACAGAAAATGTTCCATCGCTGGGTTACACTTTTATGTGCTATTTTCTCAGATTTCTTTTCCCATGGAGATCTGTCTCTGACATCGAAGCGAGTCACAAATGGACGGTATTTTCAGTTCAAGACCCTGGGAGATCAGTATCTAAAGTAGTATGTAAATATGGCTTGAGATTCAAAACCCCAGGGGGTTGGAGCACCCCGTTGTGCTCACAGTGAAAATTCTGCTGCGGGACAAAAATCACTTTAAAGCAGAGAACCTGCAGTTTTGTGCTCCCAGGAAGCTTCTGAGAGCCCTCTGACCATCAAATCGGGCTCGGAGACATCAGCAAACCCTCCTGAGGCCTGCGAGGGGAGTAAAGATCCTCCAGAACAATCAGGCTGGAGAAGCTGCAAACTCAGCCCCGTGTTACCCACCCAGGGGAGCTCTGTCACTTCTTTGTGTCTGTGAGCCCCAAAGTGACACCTGCCCAAAGAGAAACCCACCTAAAGATGGGAAATAAGGCCTGAGAGTTCACTGGAAACAACATGGGCAGAGTTTTTATGTCTGTGAGCCCCACAGTGACACCTGCCCACGGTTTAAATGGGAAACAAGGCCTGAGAGTTCACCAGGAATCAACCTGAGCAGAGTTTTTATGTCTGTGAGCCCCAAAGTGACACCTGCCCAAAGAGAAACCCACCTAAAGATGGGAAATAAGGCCTGAGAGTTCATGGGCAGAGTTTTTATGTCTGTGAGCCCCAAAGTGACACCTGGCCAAAGAGAAATTGGAAACAAGGCCTGAGAGTTCACCAGGAATCAACCTGAGCCTTGGAGTGAAAGATCAAAGGAAAAGGGGTCAGATTTTCTAACATTCCTTCCTTGCAGGGCTCTAAAATTTTTTGAGCCCTTAAAGGAATTGGATTTTTAAAAAAATCAAGCTATTGTGCATTGTCAGAAGAGGCTGAGACGAACAGGGTGCATGGTACCTGGTTGTCCTCCAGGTTGATCACCTCCAGGAGATGATGTTCCTCCAGGCCTTGTAAGGTGGTTATTTTATTGCTGGACAGGTCCAGGGTCTGTAGAGTTTTCAGGCCCTCCATCCCCGTCACCTTCTCAATCTGGTTCGAGCTCTGAGGAATGAAAGCATGAGAACTGTTAATCGAGTCCTGCAGGTGGAAAACAACACCCCTGAGAACATTTTGTCATGGAGAATCCTGTCACAAGCAGGCTCCTCCTCATCCTGGGATGACGCATGACAGCTTTCCGGGCTGCTCAAGGGAAAAGGAATCAACCACCTCCTGACTGGATCTTCAGCTCACCTTGAAGAGCAGAGACAACAGCAATAAAAAGAGCTCCACCACCCCCTTAAAGCTGATTCAGGCCTGAGAACACTCCTGCCAGTATCCAAAAATTGAGAACACAGATATGAACATAAAATTATAGAATATATAGGCACAAACACATTGGATTTCCCACTGTAATCATGGTTATGGTCACACGTTGATTACAGAATAAAGAAGGAAAATATTAAGGAGGAAGATACAGGAGCCAGGCTGAGAGCTAGGAATGTTCATCCCGGAGAAGAGAAGGCTCCAGGGAGAGCTGAGAGCCCCTTGCAGAGCCTGAAGGGGCTCCAGGAGAGCTGGAGAGAAACTGGGGCCAAGGCAGGGAGGGACAGGACACAGGGAATGGCTTCCCACTGCCAGAGGGCAGGGATAGGGGGGACATTGGGAAGGAATTGGTGTGTGGGAGGGGAGGGAAGGGCTGGGCTGGAATTCCCAGAGGAGCTGTGGCTGCCCCTGGATCCATCCCTGGGAGTGTCCAAGGCCAGGTTGGAACAACCTGGGCTAGTGGAAGGGGTGGCACTGGATGATCTTTGAGGTCCTTCCAACCCAAACTTTTCATGACTCAACGATTCTATGACAAGATAGAAAAATATCTCTGGGCCACATGAGTTCACATTAACGCACAATAAATGAAGGCAGACTTTATCTCCTCTCAGTGACAGCATGCACAGAAAAGTTTAAAATACAATAATTTAAAAAATAATTTAAAAAATGGCCTTTTCCTCAAAGTTCCTCAAGAAAGGACCCAAGGTGTTGAGAACTCACAATGAGCTATCTTTGGTTTCCACTCCTCTCAAACCAGGGATGAGCTCCAAGCCCTACATTTTCCACCGATTTAATTTCTCGGGGCCTCCCAAACCAGGGAATCCTTCCTGCCCTGAATTCCAGGCAGGGATAACGTGCCCAGCCCTGGGCTCGTCCCTGTCCCACGTGGCCCCTTCACAGGACTCTTTCCATATATCCTTGCAAGTCCTATTTTTCCAGCAGCCTTCCCTTGCGCCGGAAGCTCGGAAGCCTCGTACTCTATTAGTTAACATAGAGGAACTCTGGAAATAAACAAGCCAGCCGGCTCTAATGCACTTGTCTGTCCTTGACATTTTTCCTGGCTTTTAAATGTTTAACGAGGTTAATAACAGCAGAAAGGCTCCCCCTCCTGTCCTGTTCTTCCCCAGCTCTCCGTTTTACGGGATACGGCTCCGAGTTCCAGTTGCAAAACACACAGAAAATTCCACGAACGAAAGGGGTTTGTGGAGAGATCCTCAGAAAAATCCCTAGAAGTCCAATTCCTTAGAGCTGCACTTCTTGTTTTTCCTTGTGAACATGAGCTTTTTGGGACAGCCATTTACAGGCTTTTGAAGCCTTTCTCCCAAACTTCCTCTTCAAACCTCAACAGCTCAAGGGGAAAATGGGAATCACTGGGATGGGAAGGGATAAAAGAAAAGAACTGTGTTTTATTCCAATTAGCAAAAGAAAATACTGCCATAAAATCTGACTGTTTACATAATTTCCACGTGACTCTCTGCTTGGCTAATTAAAAAGGATGAGCAGTTGGATAAATAACGATTTCAGGACATAAGAACCCAAACTGGAGAACAAGTTCCTGCTAATAAGGCTTCACTCAACCTCCAGAACATTCCCAATGGAATCCCATCAGGTCTTTTCCCAGAGGGGGAAATCAGTGGTCGACTGACTTGCTCAAAAGTATTTAAAGATTTTCATTCTCACGCTCCTCTTGATCATTTCAGAACATTCCGATGTGACTTTGCCAACAGCAGTTAATATTCTCCATTAAAAATGAGGCAAAAATCCCATTTTATTGCCACTGAGGGCATCCCTGAAAGGTGTTAGATATCAGAAATAAAAGTGCATTAATGCTTCTGGAATGTATTATTCAAAACATGCCAGTGCCCACTTCTACATGGGAATATTTCCCTGAATATTGAAGCATAGAGAAGTGCAAGGGCCAATCTTTCCTGTGTCAATTACTATGAAACAGAAGAGAAATCTTGAAAAATTTAAACGGATTGGAATATTTCTATTCCGGAGACAGGATTAATTCATTTTGCCTAAAATATTCATGTAGGTGCTTAAGACTAATGCAGCAAATATAAGCATATTTCTAAGTATAGTTGTTTTTTTTTAAAGCCTCATTTTTAAACTCTTATTACAAAAGTAAAACTTATTAAGAAGTCACTGGGTTTTAGAGCAACTGAACTGCACCAAAAACAGGCTTTGGCTGCGTTTCTGCACAACCCCTGTGTTGTTAATTAAAAATACACAAAGTATTACAAATCTATTTGAAAAACTGTTATATGATTACGTGAACATTTATTAAGGCACTAATAAATCAATAAAAGACAGGTGGGAAACAAGGAGAACAATTCCTTTTTTACCAGGTTGAGCGTCCTGATGGGCAGGTTCCCGAGGCCACCGATGGCCCGGAGCCTGTTGTGTGACAAACTCAGGTGGCTCAGGCTGTGACAGTTCTCCAGCCCTCGGATCTCCTCGAGGTTGTTAACTGGGCAGGGAGGGTCGGAAGTGAAGGGAAATAACCCAAAAAACACAGCGAGAATCGGGCGGTAAATTAACGAAAGGAGTCACATCTGGGGGACATCAAAGGCTCCGTGCTGAGGAGTTTAAACCCCAGCTGCTCCAAACACCAAGTATTCAATAACAGACATATTCTATGAGGTTATTTCACTCTGTTATTCACTAACAGACATATTAGATGAGGTTATTTCACTCTGTTATTCACTAACAGACATATTAGATGAGGTTATTTCACTGTTATTCACTAACAGACATATCAGACGAGGTTATTTCGCTCTATTATTCACTAACAGACATATTAGATGAGGTTATTTCACTCTAAACTATACCTGATCCATCCTGCCCATCTGTCCCAAAAGGAGAAAGGGCATTTTAAATGAACATGACAATGAAAAGCAGCGGCTCCAGCAAACTCAGTGAAACTCCCCAGATTCCTCAAGCAAAGCACCTTTTCCTCCGTAAAATCCACTTCAGGTCGATAAAAATGGATGAAGTGACTGTATTTGCCCACCAAAAATGGTAACTCTGCTCCAGGCAGAAGGAACTCTCAAATTAGGCAAGAAGAGGTAAAAGTTTGAACAAGTTAAAAAAAAAAAAAATCACAATTTAAACCACGGGCATTTTTTTTGCTCAACGCTAAAAATTAATACAACATTTTAGCCTCCTAGTGAGTCACTCTAATGCTTTGTCAGGTATTATTGTTTGGCTCGTCCCTTTCTCCCTTAAAATTCCTTTCTAAACCTGTCGGGGGAAAAAGTTACGACGCCCTGACCATCAGCACCGCCGTTCACTCGACCACGGCAAGGAATGCAAAACATTTCACTACTGCTGGATATTTAAGAAGGCATTTTTTAATTTCTTATTAAAGAAACATCTCATTTTGCCTGCCAGGTCCTCGGTGAGGAGCGTTTGACCCGGGTTAGTGTCACTTTGCTATTCTGAATTCTGCGCTCCTGAATTCTGGGCTCATTTTACTCCAGTTCAGGGGAAAATTCAAACATTTTTGCCCCCGTTTCAGTAACCCCTTCATTGCTAAATGAAGGAATTCGAGGCAGCGCACGCTGCTGTGTTGAAACCAAATTAAAAAAAAACATGGATTCAAATCCATAATGCAAATCTTTGATTTCTTTTTTTTTTTCCCCCTTTTCGTTTTGCTGGGGGGGTTTTGGCTCCAAAATTAGAATTGCAAAGGGAACGTGTCCCAGGGCCTCTTCCTGACAAGAATCCAGTCAGCTGAACACCTTCTGGAATGTGAATTGTGTCACCTGGGCACCCTGGAAATGCTTCATCTGCTCCTCTGCGGAAAAGGTGCAGTAGTTTAATTTTAATTTGTGTTTCTATGGGTTGGTAATGAAGTAGTTTAATTTTAATTTGTATTTCTATGGGTTGGTAATGGCCTACTTGGAGGGTGAGAGGTGGAACAAAAACCGGTCAGGGTCTCCTGCCTGCTTTTCAGGGAGCAGGAAAGGCAATTCCCGAAGGAGAGAGGCAAAGTTGAGGAAGCAGCTGCGAGGCTGTGAAACTCCAGAAAAGCACCGGGGAATCTTGGAAAAGAAGCCAATCTGCGGGCTGGGGTTTATCCGGTTCCTAATCCCACAAAGCAGGATGAGGGTGGTGGGTGTGGAGCAGCACCTTTGCTTCCCGTGCTTCTCTTGACCTCCGGGAATTCGCGTCTCACTTAAAAACCCTCCTCATTGTCGTTAAACAACCTCTTTCCCCCTGCACAGTCCCCGCTTAATTAGTTCTCGGATTAAACAACTCATCCCTTTTTATTTACGGGAGCTCAGCGTTCCAGGTCCATTCCCTGTTAACCTCTGGCATTTCAAAACCACAGGGATTATTTATTATTATTTCTTACCCCCGCAAAGACAGTGGGACAAGACACTTTTCACTCCTGGACGATGCAGAGAGGAGGGGTTTGAGTTCCCCCTCGGCTTTTATCGAGGCAAACTGAGACGAGCCTCCCCTTCAGAATGACGAGCTTCAACCTCGCCCTTTAACGCCCCCGCCAAGGGGGGAACACAAAGCAAACAGGAATTTCCTCGGAGGAGGCAGAGGCAGCTTTTGTCCCACTCGGGGCTCCAGAAAGGATACAATCCAGCAAGAGTGTGGTAAGGGAGCAGTATGCTGACAAATCCTGCATTTTGGGGATCTGATTGTGGGAAAAATCCGCTTTCTAAAGGAAAAGAAAAAAAAAGAAACAGGGGTTTGGTTTTGTTTCTTCAGCACTTTGGCGAGAAGGTAACTGTCATATCCACCTCCCCATGGCACGCAAGGGCTCGCGGTGTGAAAGACAATGAAAGACTGAAACATGCACATAAAATACCCCAAAACTTGGAAAAACACAGAAACATTAAATCAGCTAAGAAAGAATATGTGAAAGACAATAAAAGGCTGAAATATGAATATGAAATACGCCCAAATTGGAAAAAAATGAAATATTAAATGAGCTAAGAAAGAATAAGGAAGGAATAAAAAAACCTGGCTTTCACCTCTGCCCAAATACAACTTCCAGATCAGATTCGGACAAAGGTTTTGGATTTAAACCTACAAAAGGCACTCTTTTGCAAACTCACCTTGAGGCTTTTAGGTGGTTCAAACCCAAAACATGTGGTCAGCTCGTTGTGGGAAGCATCCAGTTCTAGCAGGTAAGGCATGTGACTGACACAAGAAAGATCTAGAAAGGAAATCAAATGTCAAACCCTGCTTGTGGGTGCCCAGGGGGATGCAGAGATCATGTCCAAATAACTACATCCAATTAAGAATCCATCGGCAGCTGCACGATGGGGAATTGATGTTTAAAATGCAAGAATCTGAGAAAAAGATGGGTTTTAAACCACCAAGAGTAAATAGCCAAGGCCTACACTGAATTTCCACTGTGGCAACTGCTTTGCCCGGGCGCAGGAACGTAGTTTTATATTCCAGCTACCTCTGGAATGACAGAGAGACTCGCTCTAAATTCTTAAATTAGCAGCAAAAAGTATTTAGGCCACCGCTTAAGGTGCTGTGGAGAAGTCCCTGCTCTGTCTTATTAAAAGGAGCAGGGAGAGGCGCTGCCTCACCAAAGTGCTGTTCTTGTTGGGCTCCAGCACCTCCAGTGAAAGGAACTTGACAGAAATCAGGTGGTTCCCTCCTGCACAGATTATCCCACTTAAAGTTCAATTAAAAAAACGAGCTGGAGAGTAGGAGGGAGGGGGAAGTCGAGCATTTTTCCCAGTCTCCAATTTACACTTCCCTTTTTTGTCACCAGTGGGAAACCTTTCCAAAGGAAAGCTCCGTAACATCAAACGTTACGACACCTGCACACGCCAAAGCTCAGCCTCGTGTCGACGCGTCTGCTGGAATTCCACCCATGGATAACAAACTGGAAAATAATCCCCACATTCCCACTGACAAACATGGGCTGGGCGTTTTGGAGAGGGCGAGGCAGAGCCGGACAAGCTCCACAGTGAAAATGCCAGCCAGGCTTTGTGACAGTATTTCCCATCCGAGGTGATTCCCCAACCCAAGAGTTTCTTTTATCACGTACCACTGATTTTATTGTCGCGGAGCTCCAGCTTCTGCAGGTGGACGTACCCGGAGAGAATGCCGACATCGCTCAACCCCCGGCCCTGGAAAGGGAATTTGAACAACAGGGAGTCGGACCTCAGCAAACCTGGGGGGACAGGATGACATGTACAGAATCACAGAACCATAGAATCATAGAATTGAGTGGGTTGGAAAAGACCTCCGAGATCATCAAGTCCAACCCTTGGTCCAACTCCAGTCAGTTTACCAGATCATGGCACTCAGTGCCACGTCCAATCTCAGTTTAAAAACCTCCAGGGACGGTGAATCCTCCCCCTCTCTGGGCAGGCCATTCCAATGCCTGAGCACTCTCTCTGGAAAGAATTTTTTCCTAATATCCAACTGAAATTTCCCCTGGCAGAGCTGAAGCCTGTGCCCCCTGGTCCTATTGCTGAGTGCCTGGGAGAAGAGACCAAGCCCCACCTGGCTATAACCTCCCTTCAGGTGGTTGTAGAGAGTGAGGAGGTCACCTCTGAGCCTCCTCTTCTCCAGACTAAACACCCCCAGCTCGCTCAGCCTCTCCCCATAGGAGACATTTGCTCTGAAATGTACAGAAAGGGATGTCAGACCAGCCACGAAAGGAGGAAAGGCCAAAAAGAGAACCTGAAATCAACCGGGAGTGAAAAACACCTGGAAAATTACACAGAAGCAAGGAATCTTAAAAAATCTTTATAAAAAGACACAACTTTCCCAAAGCAGCATTTCCCTGTGTTCAACGTGTTCCTCTATTTATTACTCCAGCTGACCAAAGCAGAAGGATCCATTTTCCCACCTGGAGGCTGGATAAGGAAAAATCTTCCTGCTGTTGCTGCCACATGGGAAAAAAGAAGGTTGTGTCTCCTCCAGAGCCCATGAAACTGCATTGCCAGGGGAAAGACAAAAATCTGCCTCTTCACATCTTACTGGGCCAACCATTCGGTGTTGGAAAGAGGAGAAGTTTTGAGCAGAGAAGGACCTGAAATTGATGTTCTTTGCTCGCACTCACCGGGAGGGACAGGTCGAGATAAACATACTCAGTGCCAGGGGCGGAGCAGCCCAGCCTGTGGAGCCCCTCGGCTGCTGTGTCCTCATCCAACACTCCTTCAAAGCGACCCTGGAAAACACCAGGAGGGGGGGGCAAGGAGAGGGGGTGGATTTAGGAGGTGGAATTCCACACTCGGGAGAGTTTGGGGGCTGCGGGACTGCGAGTGGGTTTAATAGAAATCCTCAATCAAAAGCTGCTTCACCTCTTTCAAATGGACCCTGGAAAACACAAGGCAGAGGGGCAGGGACAGGGATGGGTAAAGGGAGGGATTTAGGAGGTGGAATTCCAACACTCAGGAGAGTTTGGGGGCTGCTGGGCTGCGAGTGGGTTTAACAGAAGTCCTCAATCAAGGGCTGCTTCATTTCCTTCAGATGGACCCTGGAAAACACCAGGAAGAGGGGCAGGGAGAGGGGGGGATTTAGGAGGTGGAATTCCACATTTGGGAGAGTATGGGGGCTGGGAGTGGGTTTAATAGGGCTGTGAGTGGGTTTAATAGGGCTGTGAGTGGGTTTAAGGCTGCTTTCGGCACTTCACCCTCTTCAAAAGGACCCTGGAAAACACCAGGAAGAGGGGCAGGGGCGGGTTAAGGGAGGGATTTAGGAGGTGGAATTCCACATTTGGGAGAGGTTGGGGGCTGCAAGTGGGTTTAATAGAAATCCTCAATCAAGGGCTGCTTTCAGCGCTTCAGCTCTAAAAACCAGGGGAAAATTACGAATCCAGCCCCAAAGCAGTTAAACAGAAACGTGCCACATACCGGCTTTATAAATTCTAAAACGCTTCAGCAGCTTTTCTGTGGGGATTTTTAGAGCATAATCGCCTAAATTAGAGCACCTCCGTGTTACAGCAGCGGGGAGAAGCGAAGCATTCCTTGTATTTTTATGGATAAAATACGATGTTGTTGTTGCAGGTGGGCACTTCAGAGCCCAGCAGGGCGGGGATTAAACATTCACTTGGGTCCAGAGGTTTATGGAATTGCAGGGCTGGGAATCCGAACAGGAAAAGGGGGTTAATTCGGCCACACACGTGCCAGTTTCTCCTTGGTGTTTGTACAGCAAGGAGGCTCGGCACCGCGGGGTCCGTGGTTGGAACTGGGTTATTTTAGAAGGCTTTTCCAATCGAAACGATTCTCTGAGAGAGAGGGGCAATCCCGAAGCACCTTGGACACCCAAGAGACCCCGAGAATGGCAGAAAGGAGCGCTGAGGGCACGCAGTCCATTCGCTCCCTTTTCCTCCCCCCACATTCGCACCGAGGATAGACGAGGAGACAAAGGGCCGTCCCCTCCCAAGCACCCCCCTTCCCCGAACAGCTGAGTTGAACCTCTGCGAGCCGCGACTTCTCCTCTTCCCCTTCGCCGTCCTCCTCCTGGCGGTGCTCTCGGCAAGGCGGGCCGGGCCGGGGCTGCTCCGCCTCCTCCTCCTCGGGGAGCCCCTCAGCGAGCGGCCGCGGGGGCTCACCGGGAGGGCGAAGCCTCTCTCCGTTCCCCTCGCCCCCGGCCATGAGCCGTAATAAGAAAGGAGAAAGCGGAAGGGGCCGCGTTATCGCTCCGGCTCCCCCTCAGGCGCCACCGCCGCCATTTTGTTTACCGACCCGTCGTCGTGGCGACGAGGGGATCCGGCCAATAGGAACGCGGGGCGCGCCGCGTGCCGTCATGGGAGTTGTAGTTCCCGGCAAAGGGTGGCGCGCGGTCCCCCCCGGCCGCGCGGGGCATCCTGGGAGTTGTAGTCCGCCCCCCCTCAGGCCGCCATTTTGCTCGCTGCGCCCCCTCCCTTCGCGGCGTGGTACAAACCTCGGCTTTTAACGGCGCTTTAAGGAGATAAAGGTGCGCGCAGAGACCCTCCTGATCAGGGGATTTATCCTTTATAATTGATAATCGATATATCCAATATCTATTATGAAGTATGTTTAGTAGTTATTTTTGTTCATTTAAAATGAAAACAGCCTGCACACGGTAAAGGAGAGCGAGCCAAGGCCACTCCTAATAATAATTGGCCTTGTGGTTTCTGTAGATAACTATAATAAGATGGATACCATATGGAACTAAGATAAATCAAGGAAGGTGTCAAAAGAGTAAGATAACTACAGAAATTCGCCAATTAGACCAGTTTGAGTTGCCAACAAAATTAGTTTGAGCTGCTTTCTGAGCCAAGTTGAAAAGGGCACAGCGAGGAAGACCCATGACCTTCATCCTCAAGATCCCTGCAGACCCCTGCCCAAGACTACTGGAAATCACTGTGCAAACTCAGATAGGAGGGGCTCAGGGTGGAGAAAATGGAAATTATTTCCGGGAACTGATTAGAATAAGCCTGCCTTTTCTAAGAAAATAATGCATATGTATAGAGAAATCATGAATATGTACACTGTAATTGCATATAAACAAGCCTGTGAGTGCAGACAGGGGTGCAGGGCTTTGGAGGAGTGACCCCCGTGCACCCGGTGCTGAATAAATGTCCCTCTCCAGAACCTCTTGGGTTGGGGGGCTGTTATTCCACAAATCACTCCGGCAAAGCTCGCGGGGTCTTTGCGGCCGCCTCGGCGCCTGGAGCAGGAGAGGCCAAAGTGCTCCGGTCAACTCTAAAGCGAGTAAGCGAGACCCTCCTCAAGGCCCGTTTGCATATTCACGGTCACACTGCTTGGGGTGCGAGCGAAGAGGAGAAAAGGACGTGGGTTGTGTGTATGACACGCCTCACACGTATGGCAGCTCCTCACACGTATGGCAGCTCCCCACACTTATGGCAGCTCCTCACACGTATGGCAGCTCCCCACACGTATGACAGCTCCTCACACGTATGGCAGCTCCCCACACGTATGGCAGCTCTCCACACGTATGGCAGCTCTCCACACATATGGCAGCTCCCCACACGTACGGCAGCTCCTCACACGTATGGCAGCTCCCCACACGTATGGCAGCTCCTCACACGTATGGCAGCTCCTCACACATATGGCAGCTCCCCACAC
>VWZG01007969.1:123109-147490 GCA_013396735.1 Grallaria varia
GAAGGGCCTCCATCTGCATTGGAGCAGCCCCCAGGAACATTAAATTTATATATATATATATATTTATCACTGGTAGATCTTTGTATTTTCTGTGGCAACACGTATTATTAATACACTGTTTATCATTTATCACTGGCAATGCTGAACCTGCTTTCCTGCTGCTTCAGTAAATTTTGAACTAAACGATACTATTTTTAACTCAATCATACTATTTTTAACTCTGGATCACCGAAGTTCTCATTGAACTCTGCCAGACCTAAAGGAATCCTGGGATCATTTAGGCTGGAAAAGACTTCTAAGACCATCAAGCCCAACCATTAATGCAGAAAATCAAGTCCCCCACTAAAGCAGGTCCCCAGGTGCCACATCTGGGTGGTTTTCACCACTTATGGGGTCGAGAAATGGTGTTATTTCGTAATCTGTGTGTGGTTGCATGAGTTCCTATGGAACCTGCCCACGCTTGTAGTGCTGAATTAATTAAAATCAGGATGAAGCCCAGCCATGCCCCTGTGATCCCTGAGAACCAGCTGGAAAGGAAAGGGGGGTATTTTCTACCAAATTTCCATACCCTTAACAACAACAAAAACAACAACAACAATAATAATAGTAGTAGTAATAATAATAATAATAAAATAAACCTCAGGGTGCCACCACCCCGGTCTTCCTATTTTTTTTGGTCTGGGAGGTGACCTGGGTGTGCTTTGAAAGAGTGAAGGAACGTGTTTGCTGGAGGAAAAAAAAGTACAATTTTGGAACTAATGGTGGTGGTGGGGAAAAAAACCACTATATAATCTTGCTGGAAATATTTAGGAAATAATAAGAGATGAGACTGTGACAGAGAGGGGAAGTAAAATGACAACTATCTTACAGACACTGATCTACTCAATGAAAGTAAAGGTTTTAAAAGTATTTGAGTTTTTGAGTAGATCATCTACCTTTCTTCTCATGGTGCCAGACAATAAAGGAGGGGAGGAGAAGATGTGGTGGGTTGTCTCCAAATGCAAAATAAACACAGGGAAAGGATTGCTCCAGGTGGTAAAACAATGGAAAGTTGGGAAAAATAGGGTTATTGCAGTGGATCTCCAGCAGGGGTTGGGACAGCGTGTGAGCCTTGGGGGTTGGAATTCTGGGGTTCAAATTCTCTGTGTCAATAAAGTGACACACATATTGACATTTAAAAATTACAAAAAAAAAAAAGGTATAAAAACTCCGTGTGGATGTTACCCCTTGACATTTAATCTCCGTGTTTCAGGGAACCATTGTGATAACTGCAATAAAGCTCCCCCAAATGACCTTCCTTCGTTATCTCCCTGGCCATAAATGTTAAAACCCTTCACAGGATTCATTCTCAACCAACATTTATTCCTCCCACAACCTTGGTGCAGAAGGCTCTACTCCAGCTGCTTCATGTCCTGTTTTAGGGATGGACAACAAGGGAAAGGCTGGAAGGCTCGGGAAAGGACAGGAGATCCTGAAATGGAAAGGGGGATCCTATCTGGGCATATGTTTTGGGGAGGCTTTGGGATTTCTTGTGACTCAGCAGAGCTACAAAGCCAAGCAGGAGCTGCTCGAGGGCAGGAACTACTTGTTCCCTGTTGTGCTGCTGGAGCTGTTTCCAGCTTTCATTCCCTTTAGGATACTCCTTCCTGAATCCATGGTGGGGAAACTTTGTGCTGTGGAAAATCTAGGAGGTTTTAGAAAGAAAAAACCTTTTTATTCCATATCCCAACTTTGACTGAGCCTGACAACTTGCAGCCATCCCAGAGTGTGGCCCACTAAGGCAGGTTGGTACTGCAGGCAGGAACACCCGGAGCAGCAGGGCCCTGTCAGGACCTGGTGACTTTCCTGTCACTCAGTGCCACCTCAGGTGGTGACTTTTGGACCCTTGCGGTTGCTCCGGAGGCTGTGCCATCTGGGGTGGGTGGCAGTGACAGCCACCAAGAGCGGACGTAACCCGGCGTAACCCAGGCTGTAGCTGGGCTTAAATCCCTCTCTGTGCATATGTATATAATCTCTACATTCCTTTGCTCTCCAGGGCTGTGCCTGTGCAAACTGGCAGCTGGACAAACACCACCCAGCTCCCCAGAGTCCACACGGACACGGGGCCATCAAAGCGGTGCAGAGCAGGTGGGTGCTGGGAAGGCAGCTGAGAAACTGGGATTAACATGCAGCAGATTTTTGGGAAGACACTTGCCCGGGCTCCAAACCCTCCGAGAGGCAAAGGCCACAATTAATCAAATTAATATCTCACTAGGCAGCTTATCCTTGTAAGACGGGGCCAGAGGTTTCCTGGGAACAGATGACAGGGAAAGGGCAGGTCCAAATGAGGTTTACATGGACTGCCATTGGAGCAGAGCCAGCAGGGCTAATGAGTTCTCAGCAGGGAAAGGTCCCCGAGTTCATTTCCTACCATCTGGAGAATGCCTGCCCTTCCACTGGGATTGACGATGGTTCAGGCAGGAGGAGGGATTATGAAAATCTCGGGAACGTGCTTGTCCTCCCTCCCTGTCCCCCCTCACTCCGTCTGTTTGCCTTGGCAGTGGCTCCGGGATGGGATAGCTCCTTGAAGGCCCTTCTCCACGAGGGGTGGCAACTGGAGGGGAACGAGCCTTTTGGTTGTTGGGCCGGAGACAGATCGTTCCTGGGTGGGGCCATTAAAAAAAGAGGCTGGAAGAAAAACGCCTCGGTGGCAACAGGAATTTTGGGGGAAATGTCACCTCAGACCTTCTCCTCTGGCGCCACATCCCCGGTCCAGCCCAGCATATCCAGCCAGGGGGCTGCCCAGGACACGCTCTCCTCCCTTAGCAGAAAGGATGGAAAATGGAGCTTTTCCCTCCGTCAGCTGCTAAGCAAGGCCATCCCAAAGGGCCAGCAGCTGTCTGTCCATCTTCCTCCAGGATCCCTGGCGGTTTTAAGCTTTGTCAATGCTTTGTGTGCTTCCCTCTCCTCGTCTCTGACCCTCTGTGCTCCCAGTTTTAGCCCTGGCTTCTCTGTGGTTCTGATGGGCACCGTTTCCTGGGAGGTTTTGGTGTCCCCACCCCCAAAAATGTTACCGTATGCCCTTGGTTTGGTTCACTGTTATTCATCTGGTCACTCCTGGAAAAAAAGGTTGGCCAGGAATGTTGGAAGAGCCATCCGGTGGCGGCCACCCTCTAACTCCATGGGAAAGGGTCAGATCTGAGGGTGCTGCCCCAAGCTGTGGGGTTTGGGTTCCTGCCGGTGCCTCTGAAGCTGTGGCGTGGGTGGGGTGGAGGGTTTAGCAGTGATGAGAGACATTGAGGGATCAAAGGGGAGTTCCTGGGGTGTGCAGTGGGGTGGCTCCCATTGGAATCATGAATCCATGAATCTGCAAATCATGGAATCACGGAACCTCCTCCATGTGGCAGGGGTGATCCCCCTGTTGGAACTGGTGCCTGTGTACCTGTGGATGTCTTGGTGTCCTCCCATCCAACCTCTCCGCATTCCATAATTTGGACTTAAGAGACCCGCTAAGGGGGGATGGCTCTGCTTGCCCACAGTTTTGGGGGCAATTCACTCACGTTTAAGGAATCATTAAAAACACAGGACCTGTTCAAAACGTGTCCTTTAATCAGCTAATGCTCCAGATGAGGGACTTCCAGAGCAGTCCAGGCTGCCCCTGTGAGCCATTAATGAACAACAACTCACTTCTTCACAGCTTCATCTGACACATTCCCACTCTTCGTGGGAGAATTTCTGGATGCACCGAGGAGAGGGAAATCTTCTAGGCCAGCATTCTGTCAGGAGAAGAAGAAAGTCTGGTAGCCAGGAGGGGGAGAGAAGCAGCACAGGCAGGTGAGAAGTGTCTCCAGCTGTGCTAATGAAGGAAAACTCATTAATCTGCTGTTATCTCATTGGTGAAGGGGCTGATGTGGCACAGAGGGGTGAAATTTCCCCCAAATGTTCAGTCTCATGTTGTGTTTCAAACCGCGCTTGGCCGTGGTGTGAAATGTTCCCTGAACTCTCCTGGCTCTGGAACAGTGAACTCTGAAGTGACCATTAAAAGGAGCCCTGAAAAGCAGAAGCGAGGCTCTAAATCAAGCTGTTATTACCCCAGTAAAGCCTCCCCTCCACTGACAGAGAGAGCATTTCCTACTCAAACTGGCCTTAAATACATTGATTTACTGTTCAATTACAGAAACAGTCGGCTCCCGTGCAAAGCAGATTTATGGGCAGCCCCGGCTCTGCTCTTGGTAAAAGCCCCACACAAATTCACCGGGTGTTTCACCAAGAAATAAAAGGCAATAAAAGGACCCAGTTGGGCATGGGGAGCGAGGGGAGACCCAAAACACCACCTCAGTACTCCTGAGCAGGAAGAAAAACGAGGTGTAAATCAGGCTCAGGTCACACTTTGCAAACCCAGTTTTCATGGTGGCGGGGCAGATGTGGGAGTTTATTTGACCCCTTCCCTTCAGTGTATTCCCAGAGCTGTTCATCCTGCTAGGAACACATCCAAGCTCCTTAAATGGGTCCCTGCAGCCGGTGGCTTGGCTTTACTCATTTCCACTTGATCTTCTTGTGTTTCTTCCTGAAGTTCCCTGAGTTTTTCCACTGGGAGGAGTGTGTGTGTCCCAGCAGAGCTGCAGGAGCAAAGCAAGAGTCTTAAAAGTCTTGGCTGAGGGGTCGAGAGGGGCTTGGGGCATCACAGAGTTGTTTGGGTTGGGAAAGCCCTCTAAGATTGTGGAGTCCAGCACTGCCAAGGCCACCACTGACCATGTCTCCAAGTGCCACATCCACATGGCTTTGGAACCTCTCCAGGGATGGGGATTCCACCACTGCCCTGGGCAACCTGTCCTAGAGCTGGACAACCCTTTCCCTGAAGAAAGTTCCCATAATATCTAGTCTAAACCCATCCTGGTGCAACCTGAGGCAGTTTCCTCTTGTCCTGTCCCTTGAGAAGAGATCAACCCCCAGGTGTCTCCCCCATCCTGTTACAGAGAGCCAGAAGGTCCCCCCTGAGCCTCCTTTTCTCCGGGCTGAGCCCCCCCAGCTCCCTCAGCCCCTCCTGCTGCTCCAGCCCCTTCCCAGCTCCCTTCCCTTCCCTGTACATGCTCCAGCCCCTCCGTGTCCCTCCTGTGAGGGGCCCAGAGCTGGACACAGGATTCCAGGAGGGCCCTCCCCAGGTCCCAGCAGCGGGGGACAATCCTGGGGCTGTGCCCACCCTGGGGCTGGCACAGACCCTCTTAGGACCAGCTCTCTGTCTCTTTAGTCCCTGGCCTGCTCAGCTCAGGCCCGACCTCCCCGTGCTTGTCAGAGCCCAGCAATGGAGCAGGGTCTTAGCCAGGAGCACGAGCAGCAGCTCTGCCTCAGCCGGGGGACAGAGGCACGAAAACCCACCATAAAATCGCTCAAAGTCACCGCAGGCCTTTGGAAATGCTTCACAGCAAGGGCAGCACGTAGGCTGCTGGGTGCTTCTCCCTTCTCCCCACCCCTGCTGTCACCCCTCTGATGTAGCCGCGTGCCACTGGATGAGCACACCAGCAGCCCCAGGGGGGATTTGGCCGTGCAAAACACATTCCACGGCGCAGCTCAGCAGAGGAAATCACCAATGCTGCAGCCCGAGGCCACAACAGCCCGATGTTCTCCCCTGATTGCCACCGTGCCTGAGCTTAACAGAGGAAATAATGGACAGCAACGCAATGAACTTCCCAAGAAAAGGCTGCTGCTGAAGTTCACATGGGTCATCCAAAAGCAAATTTAATGATCCTATGCTGGCCGCAGCTGCCTCATTTTGTCCCTCCTGGCTCGCTTGTTAGATCCAATCAACAAAGGAAAGGAGGGATAATAAAGTACAATGGCTCATTTGTGAGCACGTTGCCTGCTCGATGCACCAGCCACAGCACGAACTGCAGGGCACAGCTCATGCTGGCAGGAGGGGTGTGCCCAGGAACAAGGGAGCAGGGCGAGTTCACCAGGGAGCACAGCAACGTTGGACTTCCCTGCACCTTGGATTCCTTTGGAGTTCCTCACCTCTCACCTCTGGAATTCGTCATCCCTTACCTTTGGAGTTCCTCATCCCTCACTTTTGGAACTTACCACCCATCACCTTTGCAGTTCCTCATCCCTCACCTTTGGAACTTAGCACCCATCACCTTTGGAACTTACCACCCGTCACCTTTGGAGTTCCTCACCCCTCACCTTTGGAGTTCTCACCCCTCACCTCTGGAATTCTTCACCCCCTACCTTTGATATTCCTCATCCCTCACCTTTGGAGTTCCTCATCCCTCACCTTTGGAATTCATAATCTCTCACCTTTGGAGTTCCTCTCCCCTCACCTCTGGCGTTCCTCACCCCTCACCTCTGGAGTTCCTCACCCCTTACCTTTGATATTCCTCATCCCTCACCTTTGGAGTTCCTCACCCCTCACCTGTGGAGTTCCTCACCCCTCACCTGTGGAGTTCCTCACCCCTCAGCTTTGGAGTTCCTCATCCCTCACCTTTGGAGTTCCTAACCCCTCACCTGTGGAGTTCCTCACCCCTCAGCTTTGGAGTTCCTCATCCCTCACCTTTGGAATTCATAATCTCTCACCTTTGGAGTTCCTCTCCCCTCACCTCTGGCATTCCTCACCCCTCAGGGCTGCCTGGAGCACAAAACCCCCAGGGCAGAACATTCCCTGCTCTGCCCACAAACAGCAAGACCTTGCTCCAGGCTCCATGTGGGTGACTGGGTGTTTAAGGCGTGGTGGGATGAATCCTTGGGGAATAAATTACCGAAATTAGAGCTCGGTTGGCTTTGTGGGACAAGGTCTGTGGGGATGGACAGGCCCTGTGTATCACAGGATGTCCCCGTTATGGGAATTAATGCCTGGGACTAAGGATCAGAGTGCAAGTGGCCATTTGGGTGACTTCCCCAGGTCTCAGCTCAGTCAAATGACTCTCTTTGCACCCGTAAAAAGCTCCCTGCTTGTCTGTGATCCATGGAACCGACATTCCCGCAATGCTGATTTCCTCTTGGCACCGCTCCCCACTCCCTGTCTGAGCACCCTGCCCTTTACTGCCATCATCAGGTTCAGGAGGAGATTTGCAATTACAATTCGTGTTAATAAGATAAAAATGCAGCCAATAAAAGGCAGGAAGAGTGTCAGTGGAAGGACTCCTCAGGAAAGTGTTCCAGGCGGACATGGCTCCGAATGGATGGCATATGACTAGATTGGGGGGATCCACACCATGATAATCCCTGGGGGGCTGATCCGTCCATCCATCCATCCATCCATCCATCCATCCATCCATCCATCCATCCATCCACCCACCCACTGATCCCTATCCATCCATCCATCCATCCATCCATCCATCCATCCATCCATCCATCCATCCATCCACCCATCCATCCACAGGCAGATTTATATCACCCCTAATCACGAGGATATTGAGGGAGGAGGCCAAGGAGAGGAGCAGTTGGGGATTGATGCTTGACCGTGAAAGGAACCAGAGCAATTTGCTTTCCCTTCCACTTGTGCTGCTGTGTCTGGCATAGGCTTCAAAAACCACAGGGTAATTAAAATCCATTAAAGATGATGAGGCTGTAAAGAGGAAATGGTGCAACCCTCATGAACTTTTACAGCCCCCATGGAAACATTCCAGTTTGCAGCCCGGAGAAGTATTTCCTTGTCTCTTTAGGCGCCAAAGGGCCACTTCCATGTGACAACTGTTCCCTGAGCGCTGGCAGGGGGATGGCAGTTCATGACACTTTATGCCCCCAAATCTCTGGGCTTGGTCTGCAAACTGCCATGTCCTGCAGGGTCATGTCAGGACAGCAAAACCACTTGTGGGCAAGAACTGGTGCAGGGACCAGAGGCGTGGAATCACAGACTGGTTTGGGGTGGAAGGGACTTTCAGGACCATCGTGTTCCAACTCCCATGGGCAGGGACACCTTCCACTAGCCCAGGTTGCTACAACCTGGCCTTGGACACTTCCAGGGATTCAGGGGCACCCACAGCTTCTCTGCCCAACCTAATCCAGGGCCTGCCCATCCTCCCAGACACCAATTCCTTCCCAATGTCCCCCCTAGCCCTGCCCTCTGGCAGTGGGAAGCCATTCTCTGTGTCCTGTCCCTCCCTCCCTTGTCCCCAGTCCCTCTCCAGCTCTCCTGGAGCCCCTTCAGGCCCTGCAAGGGGCTCTCAGCTCTCCCTGGACCCTTCCCTTCTCCGGGATGAACATTCCCAGCTCTCCCAGCCTGGCTCCAGAGCAGAGGGCATCCAGTCCTGGGAGCATCTCTGGGGCCTCCTCTGGACTCGCTCCAGGTGCTCCTGCTGTTGTTCCCCAGGGCTGGAGGCAAAAGCAAAGACGTTCTCTGTGATCTTATAATAAGGTCCCAGACTGAGGACTAGGTGGATGTTCCATTCTGGAAGCCCCCAGTGGCAAGAAAACATGGTGCCTTCACACACTCCCTTCTTGTGGAGAGAGACACCAGCTAATTACAAACTAATTACCTCAGCTGCAACCTTTTCTTTCCCCTACACCTGCTGTAGGTGCATCCCCGTGTGTCACTGCTTCCCTGTCTACATCTGATGGCCAGTGGGAGGGGCAGTTCAAAGGAAAGGCTTTGAAATCATTTGCTTTGGAAGAAAATCCAAACCTGAGTGAGACGAGGCCACAGGACTCAGGAACCCAAACCAGTGTGAGTTCAGGAACCCACACCAGTGTGAATTCAGGAACCCAAACCAGTGTGACATGAGGCCACAGGACTCAGGAATCCAAACCAGTGTGAGTTCAGGAATCCAAACCAGTGTGAGTTCAGGAATCCAAACCAGAGTGAGACGAGGCCACAGGACTCAGGAACCCAAACCAGTGTGAATTCAGGAACCCAAACCAGTGTGCATTCAGGAACCCAAACCAGAGTGACACGAGGCCACAGGACTCAGGAATTCAAACCAGTGTGAGTTCAGGAATCCAAACCAGTGTAACATGAGGCTACAGGACTCAGGAATCCAAACCAGTGTGACATTAGGCCACAGGACTCAGGAATCCAAACCAGTGTGACACGAGGCCACAGCAGCTCAGTGTGGACTCCAAGCTCCTCACACATCACTTCTGTCCCTCGAAAGGTCTGAAATGTGCCTTGAACGTCCCAAGCAGCTCCTTTTCCTTCCTCCAAAGCCCGGACAGGGATTATCCAGCTTTCCTGTGCCTACACTGCAGCCCATCTCAATGATCTCCTGTTGCCCATCACTGTATGTGTGACCATCATGGGGTTCTCCACCCTCACGCCTGCAAACTCATCAAGGAAAGGAAGGAAATCCTCTAATTAGTGGCCAACTCTGGCATAAGGAAAATGGGGATTCAGAATAAAATGAGAATAGAAACAATCAGGAGATCCTAACAACTGGAACTGATGGGTCCTGCTTTTTACATGGATGTTGAGAAGCTCCTGGAGTTGGCCCATGGACCAAACGGTTCAGAAGATCATTTCCACACTGGTGGAACCTTGGAGAGCACAATGAATTCGGACCTGGAAAGGAACACTTTAAACACCACAAAATCACTGTACTTAAAAAAAACCCAGACAAAGCAGAAGAGCCTTTGAAGAGTCTTTCAAGATCCTTTAATTTTGCAGTTTCCAGACAGACACCCAAGCTCGGAGAGCGAGTGAAACCCAGCTGGGGGGACAATTTACTTGGCAAATACGATTGTGGTGTATTCTTATTTTGCAGGAATAAGGAACTGGGATCTGCCTGCCCGCCCTTGCCGATCAGCTCCAAAAGCCTGCGTGTCCTTCCAGCGCATCAAATGATGATTACAAAGTGCCTTTTGGGCTGGGGACACTCCAAAGATAACGGGGAACGAGAGAATTTTGTTATTATCTTACAGTGGCAATTTTCTCCAGTGTCCACCACCCCCCAGGCGCCGTGGGAGGCGGTGCCAGATGGCCCTGGGATAATGGAAAAGTGGAAACAAATGGTCCCATGTTCCCACCCACACTGACAAATGGCTTATCACCATCTGAAGGGTGTTTGATCTGAAGGAATCAACAACCAGGTCTCCTTGCAGTGGAAACAGCAGAAAACTTCCTGTGGCCACAAGCTGCCATGGAGGAGAGCGCTAGCAGAGCGCCAGAACAGGTCTCCAAATCCACCAAGATCCCAACAGGACTGTGTTTGACTGTCGTGGTGCTGTTCATTCAGTGTGGTTGGAACATCCACGCTCAGCCCGGTGTGAAATCTTCCCTTTTCCCACCCCACCGGAGATGGCGGCTCCTTTGACATCCTGAAGCGAAGCAGCAGGAGCAGAGCAAAGCCAAATATCCCTCCCAAATTCCCCTGGGACACCCATTCCTGCTGGGAGAACACACTGAAGAAGCATTACGAACATACACCAACCCCCCCCCCCAAAACAATCCCATCCCCACACCTCAAGTGGCATTTCCCTCCTCGCTCCTACAATGCCCACGTGTCTTTGTCTTTGTTTAGAACAGAAACAGAGCCCTGGACCTGCCTGTCCCGGCTCTCCAAGCGCCGTCGGTGCTGGGGCGGGTCACACCGTGGTGATCTTCTTGTCCTTGGTGGCCTGCTTGATGGCCGCCTGCTCGCAGATGATCTCCTTGAGCCGCTGCAGCCTCATGTTCTGCGTGGTCTGGTCGCCCACGCCCGTCTGGCTGCGGTGGAGCAGGTTGAGGGCGTAGATGTATTCCAGCTCCGTGTACTTCACCCCTTGGTCCACCACCAGGTTGAGCAGCTCGTCCGCCGTGTTGTAGAGCATCTCGTAGTACTGCCTGCAAAAGGAGCAGAGGAACAATCCCCCCCAGCCCGGGGTGAGCAGTGGTGCTCCCTGCTCTGGATCCTCTACCGCAGCACCGGCTCCCGCTCCCCTTTGGCAGAGCCACCAGAGAAGAAGCACCCACAGCTTCCTGCTGAACATCAGCAGAGAGTCCCGGAATGGTTTGGGTTGGAAGGACCTTAAAGCTCATCCAGTTCAAAACCTGACACCTTCCACCAGCCCAGGCTGCTCCAACCTGGCCTTGGACACTTCCAGGGATTCAGGGGCAGCCACAGCTTCCCTGGGAATTCCAGCCCAGCCCCTCCCCCCCCTCCCACACACCAATTCCTTCCCAGTCTCCCCCCTAGCCCTGCCCTCTGGCAGTGGGAAGCCATTCCCTGTGTCCTGTCCCTCCCTCCCTTGGCCCCAGTCCCTCCCCAGCTCTCCTGGAGCCCCTTCAGGCCCTCCAAGGGGCTCTCAGCTCTCCCTGGAGCCTTCCCTTCTCCAGGATGAACATTCCCAGCTCTCCCTGGAAACTAAACATCAGGAGATGCCAAGTGGGCACTTTGATGCCAATCTCACCAACCTGCTCCCCACACTCTCCCACACTGAGCTAAAACACAAACTCCAGGGAACTGAGGGCTCTTCCCTTCTGGAATTCACCGGCAGCTGGGATGCCACTGGATCCAGCACGTAGAAAGCAGTTTGTGGATACAGATGCATATGGACATGTAGGTATGTGTGCTGAGGCACAAATGTGTATCTGGTCACTGAGCAAGGGTCTTCATGGAGTCACAGAATTATTTGGGTCGGAATGAACCTTAAAGACCATCAATTCCGATGCAGGGACACCTTCCACTATCCCAAGTCACTCAGGCTCTTCAGGAAAGGGAAAGAATCCCCCCCGGGGGTGGGGCAGTGGGTTTTTTTGGCCCAAAGGAGCCGCTGTTGCAGAAAGATGCTGACAGGAAACCCAGGAAAGAGCTCCAGAGCTCTGCAATGTGACCAAGACAGGCAGTTTGAGAGGAAAAATATGAAATACAGCAGAATAAAAGCTAAGCCAGGAGCGGAGGTGCCTCATTTAATAAGCAGCAGATCATCTGAAGAGAAGGTCTAAAACAGAGGCTGCAGTGCAGGTTGTTTGGAATTAATGTAAAGTGGCCTTAAGTGACCGGAGGGATTTGCAAGGAAGGGAATTGAAACAACTACTCCTTGTAAGGGAAAATGTGTCACAGGCCAGGCAAGCACCAGGGCAATTCCTGCAGCTGCCATGTCACAGGCCAGGCAAGCACCAGGGCAATTCCTGCAGCTGCCAGTCCGACAGTGCAGGGAAAACTGGGACTGGATTCTTTGCCTGCCCAGCCCAGGTGGAAAAGGGAAAGCTGCTGAGGGCTTTTGTCTCTCCCTCCTTCCCTGGGAGCACAAACTGATTACAGTTCGAAACCGGGAGGAGAGCGTGGGAAGGTGGAAAGGACTCGGGCAGAGCTGCCCAGAGGTCAAGGGCAACCAGCCCGGTGTCCTGTATGAATTTCTGAACTCCTGGCAGGACCTTCTTGACTCACAGAGCTGTGACTTCCCCCATCTGTGTCCAGGGGGAAAATCTGGTGTCAGAAGTGGGTGTTTTAAGATCTGGTGTCAGGGGTGGGTGTTTTAACATCACCAATTAAAAATACCCTGGCTAGAGGGAGCTGTGAAAATAAAAGGGTTATGAAGCTACTCGAGGCAGAGGAATTCCCAATCCTGGACAGACCTTTCCAGGTCACGGATAAGGGGAAGGTTCTTTGGCCGTAGATTTAGGTCTGTTTGGGTACCACAAACAAAAATGTGGTGCCTGAGTGGAAAAGAACCCTTTTTCTAGAGGAACTGGTTAACTTTACGGCTCCGTTACAGGTGGGTTTATTGTTAAGAAAGGCAGATCTGAAAAGCTCAGGAGAAGTGAAAAGATCCTGGTGTGTCTTTATCCCTCACATGGCAGCAAGGATTTCTCTGAGCCAAATATTCTGCATTTCTTTGGCTGAAGAGCAAAGCAAGGCAGAGGAGGGCCAGAAGATGAGGCCTCTGCATGACTCCTCCAGGCTTCTGCAGGAGGACGAGGGCAGGCTGTGGCCTAATCCCCAGGTCCTGCTGGAATAAATGACTTAAAACCCCAGAGCGAGGGCTCCGGGAAAAGTCACCTCCCTGCCTTTCTGTCCCCTCCGAATGCATTAAAAGAGCAATCAGGGCAAAGCTGCACATTCAATTTCTCTTCTTTTTGACTCGCAGGTCTGGCTGCGTCTTTTGCACAGGGATGCTGCCGGACTGCGAAGCACAGCGAACCATGGGGTTGGGGTGTCCCAAACGTCACCTGCCGGCATGGCCAAGCCACCCTGGACTTCATGTTTTCATCTCCTCTCTGCCCTTCAAGTCATCACGCGGTGCTGGGACCCAAGAACTCGCCCCCAGGGCTGGAGGACCGTGCCAACCCAAGTGCTGCTGGAGCCAGGTGAGAGCAGGAGAGGCTGGGGCACCAACCATGAGCAGTTTGGGAGATCTTTGGAGCGGATGGTAGGGGTTTGCTCGCTCTCCTCCCGGGTCCCCAGGGACGGGGCAAGAGGAAACGTCCTCACGGGGATGGTTAGGTCAGATATCGGGGGGGGAATTTCATCACTGAGAGAGTGGTTGAGCCTTGGAAGGGGCTGCCCGGGGCCTGTGGTGACATCAGCACCCCTGGAAGTGCCACATGGGTGGGCGGTGCTGGGTTAACCACTGCCCTCCACCACCCAGGGCGCTTGGAGGTGGCATGGGCTATGAGGACACATTATTCCCTTGGAACAGGGATCAAACTGAGTGCCTCCAGGAGAATATCCCCCTGGAGAAGACAGGGAAGCCACAAAAACCCCTGGAGAACAGCTGGAGAACAGCTGCTTGGTTGAACCTGTGGTTGGGGGGAGCCTCGAACCCCCCGAATTTATTACACGAGGGAAGAGGGTGTTTGTGCAGCTCACGGGGCGGGCAGGAAGTGATGGGGGCACCCTGTGGCACCCATGGCACAGTCCACAGGATGGCAGCAGGTTTGGGTGGGGGTTTGGGGCACCCTGTGGCACCCATGGCACAGCTCACAGGATGGCAGCAGGTTTGGGTGGGGGTTTGGGGCACCCTGTGGCACCCATGGCACAGATGCCAGCAGGTTTGGGTGGGGGTTTGATGGGGGCACCCTGTGGCACCCACAGCACAGTTCACAGGATGGCAGCAGGTTTGGGTGGGGGTTTGGGGCACTCTGTGGCACCCATGGCACAGATGGCAGCAGGTTTGGGTGGGGGTTTGGGGCACTCTGTGGCACCCATGGCACAGCTCACAGGATGGCAGCAGGTTTGGGTGGGGAGGGACCTCAAAGCCCACCCAGTTCCAAACCCGACACCTTCCACTAGCCCAGGCTGCTCCAACCCGGCCTTGGACACTCCCAGGGATGGATCCAGGGCAGCCACAGCTTCTCTGGGAATTCCAGCCCAGCCCTTCCCCACCCTCCCCTTTCCCACCTATCCCAAATCTTTGGAGGCCTGCAGAATTCAGCCCCCAACAAAGAGGATTCACCTGGCACTCTCTGCAAGATCAGATTATTTTTTAATTAAAAATTTCCTCTAAAATAAAACGAGAGCAGGCGAGACAGCGGGAGGGAACGAAAGGTGCTGCATTTTTAATTGGGTGCAATTAAAAACCTCCTGCCTTGGCTCGGCATTGCCTCGGGCCAAACCCTATTTGCATGAGTAATTATTCACTCCATTACGGAGTCAGCTCAACTTTGTCTTTGAAAGGATTAATAAATATTGATCAGCCACACTCCTGTTTGCCTCTGCCCGAGCAGAGCTCGGACGGGCTCCTCTTCTGATGTTATCAAATAATGAAATACGGAACAGGGAGTGGGATGAGCCTCTTGGTCCGTCATTTTTTATTCAGGCTCCTCGTTTCCCTTTCGTGAGGGTATTTATTGTTACATCCCTTTTGATCATCAAGAGGGGGTCGTGGAGAGCAAGTGAGGGATGGGGAGAGGGGGGATAAATGGACCACAGGCAGGAGGGGGGATCCGCTCCGTGGAATCCCGAGGAACTGCTTTGTGTTCCTCAAGGTGGGATTTCAAACCAGGCAGGAGAATTAATATTTATCAAAAGCTCCTTCCACCCTCTGACGAATGGTCAATAAATAATAACATCATTCTGTGTGCTGGTCACTCGACAAGGGCCCTCGTGGAATCGCAGAATTATTTGGGGCTGGTTAATAAATAATAACACGGGATTAACATTCCTAACCAAAGAGGGAATTCAGCTTCCCGAGCTCTCTTTTGGCCTTCCTGTGAGCACATGGAAGCTCATTTATCCTACACGATCGTCGGCATGGGCAGGAAGAGCTTCCAGTGCTCGACGACGGCATCTCTGGGGGAGAAGGGAAGGTCAAAACTGAATTTACAGATTTATTCACCCGAGTATGAAGCACCCAGGGGCAGGTTGGAGCAACCTGGGATCGTGGAAGGTGTCCCTGCCTGTGGCAAGGGTGGCACTGGGTGGGTTTTAAGGTCCTTTCCAAGCCATGCCAGGACTCTGAGAAGTCCCAAATGCAGCTGCTGGGAACGCAGTGACCTGGGGACTCAGATCCTTGGGGAACTCTTTCTGTTCACCCGTTCACTGGCACAGTTATCATTTATTTATATGTTGCTGAAAAGTGTCGAGGGGACTTTCTGAGTCGCTCTGAGTCAAGAGATTTGATGCCCATAAACCCGGGCCAGGTTCCTACAGAGCATCTCCCTGACTTCCCACCGAAAAAATTCCTGTTTTACACGGGGAAAGAAGCAACAATCTGGCTCCGAGCCTTCAGCTCTTTAGGATCTCAAATTCCTGCTCCAACTCTCCACTTAAGCTCAGCTTTGGTGTTTGATGGTCCTGTTTTGGGGCAGCGAGGAGTGAGGGACCACCTGAGGTATCCAAAGCCATTAAAACCCTGCTCCTGCAGGATGACCCACCAGTTTTGATGGCCTGGGTGACAGAGTGGCTATTTTTTAAAATAATAAAGTGAACCCTTCGTGTGATGAACTCACACCCCAACCCTGACGCCTGTAACCTGTTCCACTGACCGCTGACAATGGGACTGGGTTCAAAGTTGAACTTCTGGGGCATTTTTTTTTTAAGACAAACACACACCTTAGAGCAAATATCACCTAATAAGAAGCCCAGATTACACTCTTCCTTCTCCCTTTGGACATCTGGATATCTGGAATTGGCCCAGGAAGATCAGCTACCACACGGAGAACGGCTCCGTGCTGAGAGCAGACAGGGAAGGTGGAATATCCCAGGGTGGAAACAGTTCCCAGGTGAGGGAAAAAACCATCCCGAGCCAAAGGTGAACACACCGACTGACCCCCAAACCCCTTGGGCGGGTTGGGTTTCAATCAGCAGCTTCAGAAGGAAACATCAAGTTGCCAACAGTGAACCCATTTTGCAGGAGGCTTTTTGAGCGTGTATATAGATATATATACATATGTGTGTGTGTGTGTGATAAAAAATGGTGTCTTGAACTCTGTTCTTGGAGAAAGAGAATAAAAATGAAGCTTTCTCTGGGAAGGCAATCAGGGCTCCTCAGAGGGCTATTAATACCCTTCTCCATTTAAATGCTAATGCTCCCCTCCAACCCGAGGCCTGCACGCCCACAAAACTTCTTCCAAAGGTGGCCGGGTGAGCTCGGAATTAAATCCTGATTTCCCCAAGAACGGCTTGATCTCCCCTTCAGAGAAGGCCCTTCAGACAAGTGGAATAAAGGATCCTCCTTTAATTATTCCTTCGTTATGGAGCTGGGGGAGCGGAGACGGAAGCAGCAGCACGAGGCACCCAGAGGGAACAAAAAAAAGGGGAATATATCAGTTTTGTGCCTTGCCTACCTCCCTTTTTGGGATCAGGGAGGTGCTTGGACAGCACCCGGAACCGCTGCTCTGATAAGGAAGTCAGGAAGGTCATGTAGGAAGCGCTTGCACTAAATCTGGATAAAAACCAAACGAGGGGAGGTTTAAAATGGGATGTAAGGAATGTTTTAGGATGAGGGTGGTGAGAGACTGGCTGCCCCTGGATCCCTGGAAGTGCCCAAGGCCAGGTTGGAGTGACCTGGAATAGCGGGAGGTGTCGGGGTTGGAATTGTTGATCTTGAAGGTCCTTTCTAACCCAAACCATTCTATGAAATCCCACCAGACAGGTCGAGCAAGCAAATGAAGATCAATAAAATACCAAATGAGGGAAATGAGGGAACTTCATTCAAGGAATGCACAAGAAATGGATTCTCAGGGCTGGCTTCACCAAGGGGATGATCCCTGAAGAATTCCCTTCCCCAGGAAGACATTTGAGGTGGGAAAGGGATGAGGCCCCAGAGAAGGGGCAAGGAGGGATCAGCTCCGGCACCCGGGACTTTGCCACGTGAGTTCTGGGGACACCAAGCAAAGGAAAACCCCATAAACCAGCAGGTGCTGCAAATTCCCACACCCCAGGAGGGCTCCAGGGACGTCTGAGAGCAGCATTTTAAAGCAAAAATCTGCAAGGATGGACGCTGTTCCATCTTTGGAGCTTGGAAAACAGGGACAGGACATGACTGTTGGATCGTGGCATGGAATGGATTTGTATCACGGGATGGGTTGCGTTGGGAGGGACCATAAAGATCATCTGGTCCCTTCTCTAAGCACTGCTCATCCTCAATCCTAAAAAAAATCAGATTCTGCTACCCTCAGGACACCACTCCACAGGGGAACGTGGGTCCTGACGGACGTTTCCCAGGATTCCTTAAGAACCCGGAGCAGTTCCGGGGACGACAACCTGAACGCTCCTTCTCTGCCTCCCGAAGAGCTTCAGGGGAACTCCCAGAGATGTCACTATGGACGTTAAAAAAAAAAAAACCCACTCAAAAATCTAAAATTTCACATCCGAGACGGGAAGTGGTTTGAGAAAGAGAACAAAACGCGACGGGGAGGAAATAAAAGTGAATTTATACCGCGATGGTGCTTCACGCCCCTGTGGCAGCCCTGCCAATCACAGCCCTTAATAAATCCCCAAGGCTGGGACATAAGGATAACATGGGATTTTTTTTTTTTTTTTTTAAAGCCAGAAGAAGAATTAAAAATTAAAAGATGAAAAACAGCTTTTTCCAAAGCTGAAAACGTTCTCAGGGATGGGAAGCCCTCCCTCCCCGACCGGCGCTGCACGGGCAACGCAAACAAATGTATTTATTCCAAAGGCGTAAACGTCGCCTTCTCATTGAAGAGAAACCAAACATAAAATACAGTTACAAATTTACCCCCTGGAGGCAGCAGGTGACACACAACACCCCAATGGGTTCCCCAAGTGACACTTTCTATACACACGGATTTATTTGGGATAAACTAACTCCCTCCGCCCCGACGCCAGCCAGCACCTTTGAGTGCTCTGTGGGACCAAAGTGCTGGGTTTTCTCTGCACTGCAAAGCTTTTTTGGGGGACACGGGTGAGAAATCACCTCTGAACCGTGATTTATAATTAGCGGAGGCACGCGCAGAACATCCCCTGCTCTTCCCAAAGGCCTCTCCTTTTCCTCCTCCTCCTTTTTTAATCCTAATATTCACCGAGCTCTGCATTGTTTTCTAATTATTATTCCCTTCTTATTTCCCTTCTCGCATGGTGGTCACTTGGACAACGTCGCCCTACTGGGAACAGGAGCTTGCATCAGGGGACGTTTTGGTTGAACATCTGGAGGAATTTCCTCATGGAAAAGGTTGTTGGAACATCGGAAGGGGTTGCCCAGGGAGGTTTTGGAGTCCCCAGGGAAGGACTGGCCGTGGCACTCGGCGCTGCTCAGTCCCAGGTTGGACTTGACGCTCCTGGAGGTCTTTCCCAACCCCAGTAATTCCGGGATTCTGGGAATGGGGATGGCTGAGCATCACCACGGAGCACTTAAAGCCCATCCCCGAACAATTCCAGCCACCCCGGGACACAGAGTAATTACACGGCTCTTCAAAGGAAGGATAAATCCATTAAAGCCCATTAAATAATTTCTCAAAAACAACATCAGTGACAACTCCTCGCAGCCCCAAACTGGCCAATCGAATGAAAGATGGAAATTCTCCCTCTCCAAACGGAACTTTACAGGGCATTAAACAAGCACCCTCAGCACTTATCTAAATCTTTAATTAGCTCTATAATATACTGATGATATCGAGGCTAATTAAATTTATACAGATAAAGAGCAATGGAATTCTAGCCAAGTGAGCTGGAAAGCACATATTAAACAGCGAATTTAATGGCTGCAGCAGATAAATGCGATTCGATGTAAAAAAAACTAAATTCAATTTACGCGTTGTATTAAAATTGATTTTTGAGTGTGCAAATGATTGGACAGGGGGGGAATCTCTTTAATAGATCGGTAAAAGTGCTAATCTGACCTGTTTAAATATCGCTTATTAACGCTGGCACTTGCAAATGAGCCACACGCATTTGCATTTTACTGCTATAGTAAAAAAATATGGTAAAAAAACCACCCTCTCTGTACCATCTGCCAGTTTATAAGGAATAGGAGGGGATTGTCCCCCTTGCCTGGCGCATAAACGAGCAGGAATGTGGGAATGAGCGGAGCTGGAGAGCAGGGGAAGGCAGCAGTTCCACGGGACGTGCCGCAAAACGCTCTGCTCGAAGGGAAATCCCACAGTTTGAGCTCCCCTTCGGGAACAACAGTGACTTGGAAGGGGGTATAAAACCCAGGGAGATGCTCCGTGGGCAGAGCATGCCGAGCGCCGATAAAACCGGGAATGTCTGGGAGCTGCTGGTGAGTGAAGGACACGGCATGTCTGATGAGACCTCATGAACAGGCTAAGGCACTGGAACTGTGGGGGAAGTTCTGATGGGCCCAGCGAGTGAGGGTCTGCCTGTAGTGGGTCGTGGTTGGGTCCAACCAGTCAGGGTCTGCCTGTAATGGGTTGTGGTTGGGTCAAATAAGTCAATGTCTGTCTGTAGTAGGTTGTGGTTGGGTCCAACAAGTCAGTGTCTACCTGTAGTAAATATGGTTGGGTTCAACCAATCAGTGTTTGACTGTAGTAAATATGGTTGGGTCCAACAAGTCTATGTTTGCCTGTAGTGGGTTGTGGTTGGGTCCAACAAGTGAGTGTCTGCCTATAGTAGGTTGTGGTTGGGCCCATCCAGCACCCTCTGACTGTACAAACCCTCCAGCCCATCACAAGAGCTCTGCTGGGAACAGAACCCACAGCTCTTGATATCCATTTATTGAGCTTTTCCAGCTCCCCTTGGTGCAGCTCAACCCACCCCAGAGACACCACGCACGGAACTCCTCTGTTGCCCCAAAAGGCTGCTCTGAGGCTGGGAAAGGGAAGGACTGTTTGGATTAAGGGGTCAAAGGGTCAGAGGGAAGTCCCTTGGGTGGCTCCAACCCAGCAACAGCCACTCCACAGGATCATGGAATCACAGAATCATTTCAGTCGGAAAAGACCTTCAAGATCATCAAGTCTAACCACTCCCCCAGCACTGCCAAGGCCACCACCGACCCACGTCCCCAAATGATGCACCTACATGTCTTTTAAATCCCTCCAGGGACAGTGATTCCACCCGTGCCAGGGCTGGACAATCCTTTGGCTGAAGAAACCCTTCCAAATACTGACACCTGCTGAGCAACCTCCCAGATTCCCTCACTGGCACCCACCCTTGGGATGAGCTGTCCAGGGACAAAATTACATTATCCTGGTGATTCCCAGAACCTTCACATTGGCATGCTCCCAGTGAAGAAAGAACGGAATGTCCTCCAGTGCCCCAACCGGTCACCAGATGGCAGGAAAACACAACCATTGCTTTGGGTTTGAGAAAACAACTCGGGACACAAAGGCGCCAAATCTTATTAAAAAAAAAAGACGTATTTTACATATTTGCCTCTTTGTAATATAGACTGTTCCCTGGGAAAGCCTAAAACTGGCTATTGTCTGCACCTCTTTGTGTTTCCACACGTGGCGTCCACATGGGAGCTACGACCGGTGCGTGTGCTGGTGAGACCGGCCCCGGCGTCGGATGTCGACGCGCTCGGGTGATGCGAGACGTCACCTGTGTTTTGTGGTTCCCCCCGTATTGTTTGATCTCCGCTCTGGAATACAAAGTGTGGAACACGAGGAGAGCTTGACAGCCTTGGGGAGAACCCGAGGAAGAGTTTACACGCCGCAGTATTTCCATCTCTCTGTATGTTGACATCATACGTGTCTACTCGATGCCCATGCTCTGGGTGGGATTATTTTCACATCTCCCTAAAATACAACAATCGAGGCGTTTGGGCTTTACCCGAGCCATGGGTTTCTCCCAGCTCTGAAGCTCAGGTTCATTACAGGACACGTTTAATTGCTCCGTCAGAGTTTGCATGTGGAGACCTGACATCTGAGGCGTGAAAGTTCAGACGCCACTCTGCCGAACGTTCTCAGACAGCCTCCATCTGTCAGATACAGTAACGCTGGCTCTCCATCAATAACCCACCTCCTTCCCGCCGGGTTCCCTGCATCGGAACGGGAATGTTTAACGCCAGCCTCGCCAGAGGATCCACCTCACACAGATCTGCTCATGCCCCACTTTCGTGCCCCGGAGCACATTGGTTTTGGCAGCTGAAGAATCTTCTCTTCAGTTTGCTTGGTTTTTGTACTGCAAAAATCCCAGCTCTCCTTTAGGGACATGTCACGTCATGTCATATCATGTCATGTCACGTCACGTCATTTCACATCAAGTCATCTCGTCTCGTCTCATCTCATCTCATCTCATCTCATCTCATCTCATCTCATCTCATCTCATCTCATCTCATCTCATCTCATCTCATCTCATCTCATCTCATCTCATTCAAGGATGGAAGTTGGAAGGTAATTATGACAATCACACCTTAATAGACAAAATCCACCACACCAAGTTCCCTTCTTTGAGGCTGGATGTGGCACTCAGCGCCACGATCTGGGAATCATGGTGGTCTTGGATCAAGGGTTGGACTTGATGATCTCGGAGGTCTCTTCCAACCCAGTTGATTCTGTGATTCCATGAAAACTTGTCCTTCCCCAGGAGCCGGTTGTTGGGCAGCTGGTCAGAAGCTCCCAGAGCCCACCTTCGAGCACGGGAGTAGAAAACTCTTTGTAGCCCAAAGAGGAGCTCCAGGTGGGTTATGGGAGGGCTCAGACATGGGGTTCACGGTCACTTTCCCTCCAAGGGGGATCTGTTCCCATGGGATGATTCTGGATGTTTGCTTAAGCTCAGTCCGGGAGTGGTTTCTTCTCTCAAGCAGACAAGACAAGAGGAAACCTCCTCAAGCTGTGCCAGGGGAGGTTTAGGTTGGATATTGGGGAAAGTTTCTGCCCTAAAAGGGTTGTCCAGCCCTGGCACAGCTGCCCAGGGCAGGGGTGGAGTCCCCCCATTCGTGGAGGGATTTCACAGCCCTGTCGATGTGGCACTTGGGGACACGGTCAGTGGTGGCCTTGGCCATGCTAGGGATGGTTGGACTCCATGATCTCTGAGGGCTTTTCCAACCTAAATGATCCTGTAACTAAATGCAGATGACCCACTGAAGCCCATTCACGTGCCAGAGGTGCCACTCTTGCTACTCTAAAGCAAAAAAACACCCTTAAACTGAGCAAAGTCAACTGAAATCCCTCTTCTTCCTCACTTGGACTTCCATGGGATCAACATTTCCACCCACTGGATCAACATTTCCACCCATTGGATCAACATTTCCATCTGTTGGATCAACATTTCTACCCACTGGATCAACATTTCCATCCACTGGATCAACATTTCCACAATGAAATTCAGGGAGAGACTGAAGGCCCCCCTAAGTGGGATGGACACCCAGGGCTGGAAACCATCCACAGGCAACGTGTCCTGTGTGGGTTTCCCAGGGGATCGGGGCCCACTGGGGGCTCACCTGCCCCACTGCCGGCAGAGCACCGTGGGGTTTCTCTCCGTGTTTCTGCTGCCATCCCCACACTGGTGGAACTTCTGCAGACAGCAGAGGAACAGCCAAAACCACCGGTGGGTTCTGGAAGGTGCTGGTCCCTCCCAGGCTTGCCAGGGTTGCCCCAATGTTTTGTTTTGCTCGGAAATTTCAGTTCTCCCCTCGGGCGCTTTTAATCCCAGCGCTGTAACCTTTAAAAGAGAGGTTTTAGTGGCCTCTGTAATGATTTCCCCAGCCTCGATGGGGATGTCCAAGTTGCTCTGAGGGAAGAGATTAATTCAATTCTCCTAAACTGGAAATGGACTGAAAAACCCAGAGGCTTCATTGACTTCCTTCCCCGAGTTCTTGGTGTGCTCAGTGAGACAACCGATGGAGGTGAACTCAGCGCCCCTATTTCCAGGGACACGAGCCTGGTGAGATGGGAATGAACATTTTGAAGAAGCCTTTTTTGGCCAGAGCACGTTCCTGCTGTGCATTAAAGGCACCACGATAGATTCTCCTGGAAATGAATTACCAACAAATCCCTCATTTATCCCCGAGGTGACAGCCTTTTGCTGATATGTGCTTTCCGGAGACTAATAAGTTTTGAACATCAGCGGGGGGAAAAAGGGAAAAAAAAAAAATCCAAGTAATTACTTTATGTTCCCAAGCTCCTTCTTTGTGTAGGTGCCTGTGTGTTTATCTCCCTCTGTCACGCCGCAGTGCTAATGGTAATTAAAGGGAAAGGATTTTTCTTGTTAGGAGTTTTCCCTCTTTATTTTCTGCCTTTCGTGGCTTTGGCCTCTGTGATGACACTTTGCCACCAGCCAGTTGTTTGTGAAGCTGCATTAATGGGAGGTCTGAGTTTAGGAAACTCCTCTTGTCCAGCTGGGATTGGGTTGTTTTGTCTCTCCGGGTCTGTGGAAGGTGAGGTGGGTGCTGGTTCTTGGTTCAGCCCAGGGTTTAGAGGCACGTCCTGGGTGTCCATCCTGACATCTCCGTGGTGGCTCTGGGAAGTCACGGAGTGCTCGCCGATGTTTGATTTGACTGCTCAGAATTTGGGATGTGGGGATGGCAGCAGAAATATGGAGCAAAACCCCGCGGTGCTCGGCCGGCAATGGGGCGGGTGAGCCCCCAGCGAGCCCCGATCCCCTGGGAAACCCAAGCAGGACACATTGCCTATGGATGGTTTCCAGCCCTGGGTGTCCATCCCACCCTCGTGCGTCCATCCCACCCTTTGGTGTCCATCCCAGGTCACTTTGCCACTGGCTAGTTGTTTGTGGAGCTGCATTAATGGGAGGTCTGAGTTTAGGAAACTCCTCTTGACCAGCTGGGATTGGGTCGCTTTGTCTCTCTGGGTCGGTGGGAGGTGAGGTGGGTGCTGGTTCCTGGTGCCTCCAGAGCTGGATGGAGCTTTCCCGCTGTGTGAGGATGGGCTGCAAGAGCTGCTGAGCTTCTCCTGGGCACCTCGGATGCTTTTTGGGTTAGAAATAAAACCCCACATGTTTTGGAGGTGCTTCTCCGGATAAAGGACTGAGTGATGTCCTGGGGAGGAGTATTTGGGAGCAGCCCTGGGGGATGGACTTGAAGGTGTTGGTGGGGGAGAGGCTGGACATGAAACCCCCCGTGCCCTGGGCTGGTGCCACGGCGTGGGCAGAGCAAGGGGGGACTGTGCCCCTCTGCCCCCTCAGGGGAGAGAGATCCCACCGGGAATTCTGCATCCAGCCCTGGGAACAACAG
>VWZG01007970.1:0-10854 GCA_013396735.1 Grallaria varia
AACCAAAAAACTGATATTTATAAATTGTTAAGAGATGAAAAGAGGATGAGGAAATAAAAGAAAAGGTTGGAAAATGCTAAGATTACTTTCAGAAGCTGAATAAAAATACCACCAAGAAGTTACTTTTCTGCCTGGATATCAGAGGATTGTGTGTGGGGGAGAGAGTGATTTGCGTTTTACCCATTTTTTCCTCTGTCTGCCGTTTCCTCGTTTCTGTCTCCTTTAGCTGCAAGGGGTCTTAACAGCTTTAGTTCTGTATGTGATGCTGTCCGTCGCGGTTCTCTCCAGTCTGGCAGAGTCCGAGTCTCGGGTGGCAGGCAAAGCAGTACATGGTGACAGAAGAAAGGAAGGTGAGGGGAGACAGGGAGGGAGCCCTGGCTATGGTAACCAGTCTCTATCTCCCTTTCCTCTTTACCCCATTTTCCAAAATTTGTCTTCAACATTTATAGTGTTCCAGGGACGTTATACGTGATTTCTTGGCATGTAGCCCTATTCAGATGTTCGAAGAGATGTGATAACCATAAACAATGGCAGGATTTTTGGCAGGAAAAGTCCAGCAGAAAGTTCTGATAATAATCTTTTGGCAAAGGATGTTTTTTGAGAAACTCTCCGATAGAAGACAGGATGTTTGTTTGTGACTTTCTGGTAAAAGCGCTGATAGACAGTTTTTCAATAGAATGTTATTGACAGGCAGAAAACAATGGAGGAACATTATTCTTGGTATTTCTATACTATCTGTGTCTTACACAGGGCTAAGCGAGCTCCATCTGCCCAGGTTTGGAGTTAGAGTTGTCCATCTCCTAGGATGGTTGCCGGGAGGCTGGTGAGCCCATCCTGCCCATGGACACACTTTGTCTGACCCTTCAGCTGAGACCTGACTAACATGGGAGACCCTACCGGAGGCACAACCACTGCCAGCATAGTTCACAGCCTCATAAGGGCATGCAAGCTTCTCCCCCGCGACAAGGGGATGCCTGTGGAGAAGCTTTGGGATTGTAATACATCCTTAAAACACATACTAATCTTTTTACCATTCTTTCATGCGGCCTCGAGCATAAATTTAAGCTGCTCCAGCTTACGTCTACTTTATACAGTTGCCTCTGAAGGTCTTTGAGGCCCAGAGTTGAGGACTTTGTTACTCTTTCTACCCTCAGTAAAAGATAAGAGCTGTGGGATTGCTATAATCAGGTTTTTTAAATTAATAGAGTGGCACCTCTGCCTGAAATAGGTGCAAATGAGACCATATGCCGAAATCAATAGTACAGACTTTTATTTAACAGTAAATGTGAAGCAGGGAGAGATAAAAAGAAATAGGGGAAAAGAGAGAGGAGAGAAAGAAAGAGAATGACAGGGAGACAGATTACATAGAAAAATATCACCAATCCATGGATTTCAACAGTGTCTCCTTGATCCTCTTCTTGAGGTCTTCTCAGTGATGAGAGTCCCAGTCTTGTTGAAGTGATGGTTGCAGTCTGAATCTATCAAGGAAAGCTCAGGGTGATGAGAGGAAAAGCCCATAGTGAAGAAGGAAACCCCATACAGCAAGGGAAGAAAATCCAAGTGTTAAATAAAGTCCAAGTGTGATCTTTTATTGGGCTCAGGGGAGGTGGGACTGCCCCTGATACCTCCCCTAGGCCAGGGAGTTTTGCAATGAATAGTATAATACTGTATCACATGATAGTTCATGAGTCTTTGACACCTTCTAAGATGTTACAGCTGCCTGTTGTGTAAGCACAGGTGAATCCATTATGTCTCATTAGCAGAGATGAATATATTCAGTCTATGTGTGGATTATCATGGTCCTTCCCTAGAGGGAAGTTACCACAGCTGAGTCCTTTGTGTAAGGACGAAGACACATTACTCTATTTCACAGGATTTGTCTCTCTCCTTTTTCTCATTGAACACCCAACTTGTAGCCTGAAGTGCCAGGTATGCATGCTCTTAACACCTTCATGGTTACTTTGAACATCATCAGCTTGCAATCGATTTTCTGAGCCATTAGCATTCCAGTCTCTTACATGTGTGAATTCTCCTGGGATAATAACACTTTCTGTATCTTATCCTAAGTTCTCTCCACTGTCCAAATTCTTAGACATAACTGGGAAGAGGTGGGCTTCAGTGAGCAGTTGCTTCTTTGCAGTTTGCTACAGTGGAAAAAAAATATTCAGTGATTTTAACAATGTTTAAGCCATAAACCATTTCAGTGTCTCACAAGGATGCTAAAACGCCTCATAGTTGTGTGCACAGCAAATGCTGTTTTGCTTACCACAACCCAACAAGAAACAGCAATGTTCTCATTTTGACTGGAATAGAGCTCACTTTCTCCCTAATAGCTGGTACAGTGTTCTGTATTGGATTCAACACAAGGATAATACTGAAAACACACTGATGTTGTAGTTCTTGCTAAGCAGTGTTTTCTCAAAGTCAAGGACTTTTTAGTTTCCCATGCTCTTATCAATGAGCAGCTGCACGAAAAGCTGGGAGGGAGCATGACCAGGACAGTTGACCTGAACTGGCCAAAGTGATACTCCATACCATAGAAAGTCATGCCAAGTATACAAACTGGATGGACTTGTCTAGGGTCTGTTCATCACTTCTCAGGGAGGTATTCAACATCAGTCAGTGGCTAGTGAGCAACTGTATTGTGCATCACTTGTTTTTCTTGGGTTTTATTCCTTTTTCTCTCTCCACTTTGTTATTACTAATAATAACAGTAGTACATTTTATTTTGTTTCAGTTATTGAACTGTTCTTGTCTCAATCCACAAGGTTTTCTTTTTCTTTCCAATTCCTTTCTGCACCAGAGAGACTGGGGGTGTAGAGTGAGGAGGCAGCTATGTGGCACTTAGCTGCTGGCTGGGATTAAAACCTGAGAAGTAACTCATACAATATATGGAGATGGTGCTTCATGCTTGTTTACTTGGTTTTGTAGGTCAAATTGTCCATTTATGGGGAGTGGAGGTCTTTTGTTGGTTGGTTGGTTGGTTTGTTTTTAAATTTCAGTCAAAATGGCACTGGATTCAAAATAGTTTCAAAAAGAGTCTAAAAACTAAGCCCCATTCACTGGGAGAGAAGGGTCAGAAATTTTTATAAAGAAATTGAATATGACCATGAAGGAGGTAATGCCCTCAATACAAGACCTGGATTATTTGAGGAAATTTACTTCCTTCCAAGAGAGTGCCTCAAAAGGCTACTGAGAACCTCAGAAAAAACCTGAAATGTATTAGGTCATCCACTCTTTCAGCAAAAGAAAATTTGCTTTGGGTAATACTGTCCAAACTTTTTCCTGTCTGTGGCAAATAAGTCATGGTACGCTTTAAATTACCTGGACATGTCTATATTCAGAAATTGTGTAGATGAAACCCTACTAAAGAGAATGTGCCAGAGGTCATTAAAAAAAAATCACTTGTAAAGTTGATATTTCTGAACAAAGCAAAGAACATTTTGTATCTGTTCCTTAACTATTCGCCTCTGATAAAACTGAGAGACAAGGAATGAAAAGCTGAAATAAAGTAACACCAACAAGAATATAAGCATTCTTCTTTACTTGATGCCAGTATTTTATATTCTCCACTTATATTTTCAGTAAGAGTGGGATGTTTTCACTTTCAAATAAGGAAAGCTGAAATTATTTTTTTTTTTTTCGGATTTGCAAAGAACTTCCTCTGATGCCACAGAAATACCAGTAACAAAAAGGAAAGCAAAACACTCCTTACTACTAACATTAAATATTGGGCACCTACTAAAAGTGTTCATCTTCACAGTGTTTGTGCTTTTTGAAAGAATTTAATTTATTACTGAACTTCTTTCAAAGTACAGAAATGCTCAAATTCAAGTATACTGATTGCTATGAAAGTGTCCTAGCCAGCATGCTTTGATATCAGATGGAGTTTACCAGCTCTACAATCATATCCTTAGAATGGCTTGAAATCTGTGGGTTAAGGTTTCAAGGGTTTTTTCGTTGGTTGCTTGCTTGCTTTTTCTTGCTTTTGTTTGTTTGATTGGTTGGTTGGTTGGGTTGGTTTTTTGTTTGGTTTTTGTTGGGGTTTTTTTGTGTTTGTTTTTTTTTTCAAAATAGCTGCTCTTGGAAGGTATCTTCTTGATGTAGTTGACTTTGAAAAGGCCATTGAAGGAATTTGCAGTCATAGGATATCTACCAAATTAAGATATGCAGGTAAAGGATCCTTTACATGCTAGAAGGAATCTAGAAGACATCTTTGACTAAGAAACTCTTGGGGTAAAAATATTGTTAGCTCTGAGTTTGATGGAAGATTATATGGTTTCTGAGTGGGCACACTTTTGGTGCATTTTAATTCCAACTACTTTTGTGTCCTAAAGTAGCTTTTTATGCACATATTATGTAATTTCAATGATTAAATCCACTTCAAAAATATGTATAAGCACTTCAGAAGCCTTTGAGGACTACTGAGAGAAAGACTAAGACTGAAATTTTCCAAAAATTGCTATCATACAACAAAGATACCAGAGTTAATAGGAGTGAGAAAAAGAATTTTCACAAATTCTGTCTGAGGATTTTTGACACAACAGAAAGATGAGATTTTCTAAAGCTACACCCACTGTATCAATCCAATTGACAGTTCAAGGTAAGAGTGTTAGCTGCAGCTACTAGGTAATAGTAGTCTAGAATAACAATATAAAAGTATATCGGTATCTCCTCTCACATTATAGTAAGAGTATCAAACTACGTATTGCAGAAGGTTTATAGCTGCCAAGTCAAGGAGTCTTCTAATAGAGCCATTGCAAGAGACCTAGAACACTTTATTTTTAAAGGTCAATAAATGTTGCCCTGGAGATAAAGCATCAAACACGGGCAAAAGAAAGAATTCTGCATTTACCCTTGCCTTCATTACTTTGATTTTCTAAGTGAAGTTGTCCTAATATGTTAGAACTTGAGAAATTCCATGTGTACTTATTCCTCCTTCAGTCAACGACAATTTATCTACCAACTGTGCATTATGACATACACATATAAGTGAGTTGTGTAACTCATCAGTGTCCTAGTTCCAACTATGTTCTAAAGCTTATGTCTCTTGTTCAGTCTTAGGGGGTAGACACCTTTCTGACTCAAGGACTGAGGAATTTCAAATCAATAATTCTAGGCATTTATGCAGCACAAGAGAACATTCGACAATTGTAAGCAGTTCTTTCAAAACAAGCAAATAAACAACAGCGGAAAAGCCTCATAACCAAATCTGAACCCACAAAAAGCCCAAAAAACCCCAAACCAAACAAAACCAACCAACCAACCAACCAAAAACCCCAAACCCACAATGTATGAATTGAGAGGAGAAACATAAGCTATGGCATAAAAATACCTGGGAAAGTTTGTGACTTGAGGAAACCATCACTATAATTTTTAACAAGTCAGGAATTTTCTTTGAATTTCCAGAGCTTTGATCTTCAGCTTATTTACATAAACAAACTCTGTGTAGCAAAAGAAAGCAACAGGGTAGTGTCATCTTTTAACCAGTATGCTACTAGAAGAACAAATGCTCAGGTTTTGACGCTGCAAGCAGGTTCCAGAGTAGAATTAAACTGTATCAAAAGCAGTGTGACCAGCAGGCTGAGGGAGGAGATTCTCCCCCTCGACTGTGCACTTGAGAGACCCCACTTGGAAGATTGCATCCAGCTCTGAGATCTCCAACACAGAGAGTGGATGGAATTTTGGGATATAATGCAGAGGAGGGCCACCAAGATGATCAGAGGGCTGAAGCACCTTCCCCATGAGGAAAGGCTGAGCAAGTTGGGGTTGTTCAGCCTGGAGAAAAGAAGGCTCCAGGGACACTTTATTGTGGCCTTTCAGTATTTAAATGGGGCCTGCAAGAAAGCTGGAGAGGGACTTTTTGCAAGGGCTTATAGTGACAGGACAAGGGGTAACGGCTTTAAACTGCATGAAAGCAGGTTTAGATTAGATATTAGGAACAAATTCATTACTGTGAGCATTCTGGGACACTGGAACAGGTTACCCAGAGATGTTGTGAGTGTCCCAACCCTGAAAGTGTTGATTAGGACTTTCATCAACATGATCTAGTGGAAGGTGTCCCTTCCAATGGCAGGGAACTGGTTCTAGTTGATCATTAAGGTCTCTTCAAACACAGACCATTTTGCAATTCTATGAATATTGCAAAAGAGATAATTTTGAAGTATATAGATGCTTCATGTAAATGGTTATACTGACAGGAAAGATTTGAGATAGTATTTTCTTTTGTTTTTCCTTTTCATTTTATTATTATTATTATTATTTGTTAAAAGCTCTTCTTCTTTGCATTAATTAAATCTTATCTGAGCAAAAGAAGAAGAATTCTGGGTTAGGCTGGCAGCATTTGCACAGCAAGAGACCCATCTTCCACTTCTTGTTCCATTGAATGTTTAACAGCTTAAAACTTAACTGAAGGGCTGCACTGATTGGGAACAGGATGGGGTCTTCAAAAATGGTCTCATTCTCTTTCAACTGATTTAATGTTTAGGAGCATTCTGGAAATGTCTGAGAAGTGATTTTATTAAAATTCAAAATGCTTGTAAAAGTTGAGTTTTTCCCCTTTAATACAATTGTATAATTCTCAAGTTGTTACAGTGCAGTCTTCAGGTTGCCTGTGGCCTTCAAAGCTCTTTTATTCATACACAAAAGAATTTTTAAATTGTAGCCAACCACTAGCAGAATACCAATAACTTACTTAAAGATTATCATAAGTTCATGCCTCTAAATGAGAATCTTTGCAGTCATGAGCGTAAATAAATCTGGTCTAATATGGCAGTGAATAAATGACTACGCACTTTTACATTCGAACGAAAAGTTTAGAACTCTGATCACTTCAAATGATAAGCAAAAAAAAAAAAACTTACCTGAAGAAACTTTTCCAGTAATTAGTAAATAATAGTGATAACTTTTTATAAAACAGATCATGTCACATCTCTTGAATATAACAGCACAGCATTTGAATTAACACTTTATGTATCCTTCCACATGATATCCATTAAGTAGATACCAAAAGTAAAGCTCTTGATAATAGAATGTATCAGTTATTTAGAGAAAACTTAAAGAAAATGAGCACTGTTTAAATTTAGAAGTACATGAGTTAAAAAATAATTCTATTTTATAGTAAATACTTTTAAAGAAGAAAACATAACTTGAAATAAAACTTGTGCAAAGATATAGGTACTAATTCTTAATAAATAGCAGGATAGTAGACTACAAGGCAGAGATTAAAAGGTTTGAATTTTTGCAGAGATCTATTTAGAAAGAGGACATTCTAACTGTTCCCTCTTATATAAGCATATCTTTTATTCTGTTTCACATAAACAAAATATTCAGATTCTATCCCCTGCTATAATAACATAAGATATATTAACCAGGGGAGGCTTCTGCTCTATAATTGTGCCAGAGAGTTTCTGGGGAAGTACTTTGGACGTACTCTTGATAAGTAAATGAAAGTGTTATAAGGATTTTGTCCCCTTCTGTCACATTTCAAAAGAAAGAGAAAAAAAAAAAAAAGATGAAAGGAAACAAGAAAAGAAAGATGAGTTTCAGTTCACTACAGTGGTGAGATTGAAATAAAGCAAATCATAAAGAGTAAAATATGAATATATTTAGTTCTGAGGCCATGCAACAAGAATTTCTTCAAAGACTCATAGAATCAAAGAACCATATATGTTGGAAAAGGATTCTAGAGGCCACCTAGCACAACCTTCAGTTTCTTATATCTAGACTTAGCAACTTGTGTTGGTTACCTCTTGTCCTTTCACAGAGTAACTCTCAGAAAAGTCGGGCCCCCTGTTCTTTATACTCATTCATCAGGTATTTTTAGACAACAAGATAGTTTTCTCTGAAACTTCCAATCAAACCCAACTCTTTTGGCTTCTCCTTATGTAACGTGTTCTGGCTATCTAAGTATCTCACTTCCTGCTGGACTCAGCCTGCTGCATGCATTTCACACTTGTCCAGAACTGGACAGAGCACTCCAAGTGTAGTCTCACCAGTGCTGAATAGAGTGGAAAGATCATCCTCCCTTAACCTACTGGAGCGTTCTTCATATGCTTTTTACATTCAGAAGGCCAAAATGGCACGCAGTATTTGAGGTGAGGAGGCACCAGTGCTGAGTACAGCTGGACATTCCTTTCAATTCGTTATACTGTGCGTGATGACCCCCCAGGATACAGTTGGCCCTTTAAGCCTCTACGGCATATTGTTGACCTTGCCATCAAACGCAACCCCCAGATCCCTTTCTGCAAGTCTGAACTACAGCCTCTTGTCCCCCACCCTATGTGTTCATCCAGGATTACATTCCAAGGTGCAAAATCCAGTATTTATTCTTGCTAAATTTCATATGATTGGTAATTGCCCAATACTCTGATCTGTCATGATCTCTCTGTAAGGCCTCTCTACCTTCCAGGAAATCAACAGCTCCTCCTAGTTTAGTACAATCAGCAAAATAATTCTGTGTGCACTCAACCCCTTTGTCCAGGTCACTGATAAAAACATTGAAAACTGAGCCCTGGGGACCATCACTAGTGACTGGCTGCCAAACAGGTATTACCTTTTCCTATTTGCCTGTCTCAGTATCTGTATCAAAAAGTTATCTTCAACATGATTCAGGAATTCCCTGGATCTGTTTGTGTTTGCTGTATGATAGTCCCAATTAACATCTACAAAACTGAAGTCATCTATAAGGCCAAGAACAGCTGATCTAGAGACATCCCTAAAGGCCTTATATAGTAATACATTCATGTCAACATATTGAATGGGTGATCTACAGTAGACTGCTACAACAATAACTACTTTATCAGCTTTTCCCCTAGTCCAAGCCCAGAGGCTCTCAACCATGTCACCCCTATCTGCAAACACTGTGCTGTCCAAACCCTCCTTTACTAGAAACACTACTCCTTCTCCTTGCCTGTCCTTGTTATCGACCCATAAAAGCCTATAAACATACATTCAGTAGAAGAACTGTTGGTAGATGTAGTAAAGACATACAGTTATTTCACACAAATGTTGTCTTGGATAACAAGTAAATATTAATTTTCACTGGAACTTTTAGTGCTAAAACCTGTTGGTGTTTTTCAGAAACTCAGTTCTACAACTAACGTATTCTAGGTCAATATGAAACTACAGAAGAATTAGGTGTCTATAAAGGAGTTTATTATTTCTTTACCTGTAAAGGAAAGATAAATAAAAGTTACGTAAATCAGAGTGAAAGGGCCCCAGCCCTTCTGAAATCAGAGAAAATTTAACTGTCTTTTCAATCCTTGCAGGTTACAAGGCAGTTACGCATTAAACAGAGATATTTTCATAGTCTAACATACAAACATATGCAAATTGACTTGTTATATGATCCAGATAATCACATAGCCAAAAATATGTGGGTCTTGAAGGTAATTTCAGGAAATCCCTATTCCATCATTTGTTGAGGATGGACAAAAACACCTAGGTTTTGTTTGTTTAACTTACTCTTAGAAATCTCCAGAGAGGGAGACCTCAAAAACTTGCAGTACTTCATGATTCTTGATTTAAAAAAATACTTGCTCTTTCCTCCTTCCTCCATAACATCTAATTACACAAATTGCTGAAAAAAACAATTGTTTGACCAGTCTCACTGTAACATTTTCTGCCTTGAGTCTTTCTAGATCTTCTTTTAATAAGTACATCTGTTTTCTTCAGCTTCTACTCAACTAATTTTGTTGCTTTCCTCCAGACCTCTAATATCTTCCTTAAGAGCTAGTGTTCAAATGTCAACATAATAAAGTATCTTCCTTCCTGAACGTTTTCATGATTACGGAATCTGGGGAGGAAGGGAGAGGAAAAGAATGCTTTACTAATTTAGGAAACTTCTTTTTGCATTCTTATTAAACACACTGTATTACAGTTGCAGTCTCACCAACATCAGATACTAGAAAACTACTTTTCCTATTGCTATTTAGTACTACTATTTTTGTCTACTACAATTTTATTAGTCTATTTCAGAATGAGATTTATTGTTTCTCTTCAAAACTACTTTTTAGTCCATTATAACCTTCACATTTTCCTCTACAACACTCTGCTCAGCCATTTTTTTTCCTCATTTTGTAGCTATGTATTGGATTTCTCCACTCAAGTACTTTATTAAATTTAATCCTGTTGATTTGGGGGTAGTTGCCCAAAACTGTGATAAACTTCTGACATCATCTTTTTAAGTGGCAATTTTAACCTCACAAGTTTTTGTGTTACACAGTTTTGTTAAGTGCAATTTTTATTAATCAGATTAGCAAATAATTACAAAGCTGAATAGTACTAATCTCTCAATCAATATCTACAGGCCTTCAACTGACACACATTATCAGTTAGGTAGTAAACCATATTTCATCTCTTACATTAGTAATATTTTCCTGTAAAAATTACACAGAGATAAGGTGCTTTCTGTGAAAATATCTTCATCAGTAGGGAAGCTGAGTAGAAAAAGAGGATAAATGAAAGCTGTTAAGATTTTTGTGACCTAATGTTCTATCCATAAAAAATTGTGGCCTACTGGATCTCAAATTTAGAGGAAGCTATCAAGTGAAGGACAGAGGAGGGAGTTTCTTCTGTTTTATTTAAATTTAATATATTCTATAAAATACTGAAATATGTTAAAGAATTTTATTCAGGCTTTTCTTCATTGTTAGACACAAACAAAAACATTTTTATTTGAATGTAGTACACATAAGCCCTACTTCCGTGAATCTTGCAATCAGAAGTTCTGTCTTGTTTAGGAGTTGCTATTATAATGTGTATATTTTGCTGAATTATCCAATATTGTTACCTCTGCCTGAAAAAAAATGTTTTTAATCTTGTCTGTGAAAGCCTGAAATGGTCAGGGTCACA
>VWZG01007970.1:10903-26410 GCA_013396735.1 Grallaria varia
TATCTATAAAAAGTTAATTTTGTCTATCAGTGATCTGATTATTTATGATCTGCTGTGTTTAGAATGCAATACTGAATTTTATATTTAGGAAAGAATTTTATTTTTTTTTTTTTTCCCAGAAAAGGAGACATAAAAGTTCAAACTTGCTTTGGTTTCTCTTTGCTGGTCAAGAGTTGATTCCCACAAATATCATTAAATGCATTCATCTACCTTTATGTAATATATTGCCAAACATGTATATACTCTTAGCAGTTACATGTTCAGACATGAAAAAACACAGAGCCTTATATACCAAGAAAAAAACTTAGGATAGAGATGCAAAGCACTGTGTGGGTTAAATAAATGGACAGATGCTTTTCTGAGTAGACAGGAAAGCTGTGATTAACATTAGACAGGATATGAAGTTTCAATACTTACACTTCCCAAATGAAAAGAAAGAAGTATTATACTGTAAATGATTAGGTTAGTGACAGTCTGAAAAGTGACTAAAATCACTCTGGGCTATATGGTACTGACAAAACACAGTCTAACTCACTGTCATCACTGCTATCAAGCAGAAACATGCCATGTGTACGTCTTTATAAACATACCTTTGCTTTCTGATACAACAGCAACATCTTACAAGAAAAATGAGACAGAATTTTGATGCATGTAGATAGTTATTGCCTGCCTTCCATTGAACGTTATGACTAAAAATCTTTTACAGAACTGTGTTATACAATACACTAATAATCCTGTAAAATACAAAATATATATTTTTAATGAAGATTTTTTAAGTATCACTGAATAATGCTTGCCTTACAAATCCAGGAAAGGTAACTACTTACATATATACTGAAAATGTGAGAGGGTTTGAAAAGGAAGAAAATGAGCCCTAGTTCATCTCTGGGCCCATTTGTCAGCTAATTTGTACATCTCCCAGATCGTGCTGAAATTTGTTAATGTACTTTTAGCTTAAACAGCATCTGTTCATCAGAAGAATATATTAGGAATCTTGAAATTGATCTTTTCTGTTCTTTGCTCCGAAGTGTCACCTGCAAGGTTGGTTCATAACAGAAGCAGGATAATCAAGAGAGTACTGCTAAAGCCAAAGCCATGAATGGTCAGAGCCTATTCTTCATAATGTTGTTTAAAGTTCACTAAGAACTGCTTTGGATTTTCATGAACATTGTTGATAAACTTGTCCCTTTAACAGTATTCCAATCTTAACAGCATGTGGTGAGTATCTTAGCCAAAAGATGTTACTGCCTGTCTTTAACACTTCTTAGCAGTTTCACTGGCAAAAGAACTACACAGCAAAAAAAAAAAAAACAAACCGAGAAACCAACCAACCAAACAAACAAAACGGTAGAATTTTGTAGCATAAAAATGGATTTTTTTCTTTACATCATTGGTAAGCTCTCACAGGATTCTTCCCCTCCACGCTACCATCAGTTAAAATCAAGGTCTAGCCGCAGAAAGCATGTTTCACCCTGAAGGAAGAACAGTAAAGACAGACTCCTCCTGCTGTGCCTGTACTTTATGTTACCTTGTTGTTGTTGTCATAGCCAGACAGGACAAAATATTATCAGTGCAACTATAAAGAAAGTAAAGTCAAGCTGTTCACACACAAAACAACATAAGAAACCCACCATGTTAATGTAATTGAAATATGTCCATTATTCTTTATTCTGAAGTCACACTGAAGACTCTAATTATACAAAATAAAAGTCACAATAAAAATAGTATAATAAAATTGGTTTGAAACACAGAGTCAAGGCATTTTCTGCTTCTCACACCACTCCACCACTGAGTAAGCTGGGGGTGTGCAAAAACATTTGAGGAGACACAGCCGGGACAGCTGACCCAAACTGATCAAAGGAATGTTCCATACCATACAGCATCATGCTCAGTAATTACAGCTGGGGGAAGAAGGAGAAAAGGGGGCACATGCAAAGTGATAGACTTTGTCTTTCCAAATCACCATTACATGTGATGGAGCTCAACTTTGCTGGGAGCGGCTGAACACCTGCTAGCCCATGGGAAGTGGTGAATCAATTCCTTGTTTTACTTTGCATGCATCTGTGGTTTTTGCTTTACCTATTAAACTGCCTTTAACCCATGAATTTTCTCACTTTTATAGTTTGCTCCCACCAGAGGAAAATGAGCAAGCAGTTCCATGGTGCTTAGTTACCAGATGGGGTTAAAACATGCCAACAACTCTATTAAAATATATATAAAATTGCATGATCTGTACATATCACATAGTATATGATTAAATAATATAAAAATTTAACAGAATTCAGTCTTATAATGTCTGGTTAATGACCCATTCATTCATTTTGGTTAATGAATGGACTGACAATTTATGAGTGGCTCTACTTATAAAGCAGCACACTAAATGTAAATACCTTCTTAGAGTTTTGTATTACAGCAAAATTAAAAATAGTATTCTTCTATTTGTGAAACAGATTTATTAGAAAAAGTAATCAAATACTTTTCCCTTTCTTGGACCATTAATTAAATAACCAAGTGTGTAAGCAGAAGTTGTACATTGAAGGTTTCTTGCCTGTTTGTTAACACTAACTTACTAAAAAAACCATTTACCTTAAACAAGGAAATGAAGAGGTATGTTTATTCTGTATATTTCTGTCCTTGTATCTCTGAATAAACTTTTAAGATATTTCTCTATTTAATGTAAGCTAATAAAGTCAAGAAAGACAGAGGTTGTAGACTGAGATGTACATTAGTGTCACAGCATGCAAATTTAACAAAAAAAATGGTGTATTTCTTATATATGGCTGTCACAGGGGGAAAAAAGCCTTCAGAATTGGGGAATTTTACCTACTTTAATCTTTTGCTATCCAACAAAACCAGCTGATCACTTTTTAAAGATATTGAGGGGAAAGAAAAAAACGCACACCAAAAAATGAAGGAGCACATTTCACGCACATACATACTTTTGTATGTACATAAACATTTGCTTCTCTTCCCTGTTTCAGTTTTGCCTATTTTCACCATGGCTTGTGCTCCTTCTCTCCAGTTCTTCCAGCCAGCTGTTACATGGCATAGGAGGCTGAGGTGGTATGTATCTCTGCCTTGAATGATTTCTGCTGCTCCATTCCATCGTGCTCCTCCCTGGATTCAGTCACCCACAGCCACAGTCTCTCAGGGTTGTCCCTTACCCATCATGGGTCACCCATGGTCTGTGAACCCTCAGGGTTGCCCCGCACTGGCACACCTGCCTCCTGCAGACTCCAGTGCCTTTAGGAATTTCATGAATTGCCTTCCTAGAGCATGTCTCTCCAGCCTCTACTAGCTGCTAGTGTCTTTGTTAGATATGGCTGAGCAATGCCCCTTGTTGCTTCTCTGACTGGATCAAGTTTGGTGTACTACTGTTAAATTCCGATGCACAGTGAATGCCTTTATGTCTCAAGGCAGCCTGGGCCCTATTCCAACAGCCACACTGCAGCTCATGGTCTTTCTCACATACATCACCACTATAGCCTAATCCTGCTTACACACATACCTGCTACAGACTCCACTCTTTGGCCCAGTGGAATATATATTTAAGACTAAATGATGAAGGTTAAAGAAGTAACTGAAATCTATGCATTTCAACTGTGAACATACAATGAGGATCATTTGCTATTGTTATTCATTACACTAATTCTGTTTTCTTTTGAAAAAACAACTTCAGCTCTGTGTTTCCACCTATGCCATTACTTCAATTGTTTTTGTCTCATTTGTAGAAATGATTTTATGTTGAAGTGTTCACTAAAGATGAGAACTTTGTGTTTATTTTTCCTTCTCCCTATACTTTTATCTCAGTGTTTTGTACTAAATAAATGAAATATAAAACTGAATGAAGAACAAGAAAAAAATGAGATACAATGTATACCAGTCTTTTTTTTTTTTTTTTTTTAAATTTGATTCAAAAGTTTTGGAAAATTTCTGTTTATGGGATAATGGATTAAAACTGGACAGTCTCTAACAGTTTTTAATAAAACTTGATAAGTTGTATTCTTGACACTGGATTCTGAAGTGCACTTTGTGTTATTTCTGGATTAATTCTTAAGGTTAAGATTTGCAATGGTTTTATTTGTTTTCTTTGCTTTCACTTCAAAATTTTAGCTAATTACTTTCCTCTGAGGTTAATTTAACCTTGATTGCTCAAAACTCAATAATTTCACAAATGTTGTTTTCTTGATTAACTGCTCTTATTTCTATGGAAAGGTACAGATTTGTGGGTAAAATAACAAACCAGAGAAAATATCTTTTATTTAAGGTATTATAAAATAAAAACTGAAGATGAAGCAAAAGTAAACAAACAACAACAAAAACTCCACAAGAATTTCAGACCTATACTGTATATTTGTGCTAATACTCTCACAATCAATCACTTATTTTAGCTAATGAAAAATTATATATACACAGATCAGAAAGTCTGTAAAATGCTGGCTTTTACCCATGTGAGAAATTCAAGATTATGTTATATGTTTGCCTGCTGTTATGCAAGCAGATTATGAAATCAGTTTGAGATTGAATGGTCCAGACCAAATATTGCTAGTCTCCCAGGAAGTGACCACAGCAGTTTTGTAGCCATGTCCATTACTATACATAAGAAAGCACCAATGTGTTTCAAATTTCTGCGGTCTCTTTTCTTAGAAATGTGTGCATTACTCATTCAATATCTTTCAAAATTAATCTTATTAACTTCTAAACACTTAACTCAGCTTTGCAGAAAATTGAAGTCATGTAGCCATCTTCATAAATTGAATCTCCAGTACTGAGTAAAGTGTTGGCTTATTCTATATCTTAAAGGCATCTAGTTTGGTGGTCACATAGCGTATTCAATCTACCTGAAATACGGTATTTTGAAAGATTTTATGTCCTCATCTGGCAGCTAAAGCAAAAAAGCTTTGTGCAACTGGAATTCACAGTGTCAATTTTCTCATTTCCATTCAGCAATTTTTAGTACTAAAATATGGAAGGGGCAACCTATTTGCACGATATTTACAGTATTTCCCCAAAAACGGGTTATGAGACCTGGGTTTGAAGTGCACCTTACTGAGGAGATTTGTATATTTATCCCTTACAGACCAGCAAAATACTCCAACTATAAGCTTATGAGTATCCTGGATGGGTTTGCAATTTTCTCACAGCAGCTTGGCCAGAGTGTATTTAGGTCTGCAAAGTGTGCAGGTCAGAAAGAGAGCACTGTCATGCTTGAAATGCTATTATGAGCAAAAGGGGGTATAATAAAAATATGCAGCTAAAAAAAAAAATATTTTTAGCTGATAATTTTAATAGTCCTAAGTTCCAGATGATGGCATGTGGGTTTGTGGAGTTTCTTTGTTGTTTATTTGGGTTTTGTTTGTTTGGGGTTTTTTTCAGAATAACCTAATAAATAATGTTTAATTGTTGCTTCATCTGATACCTACCCATCTTCTTTGGTGCCATGCTTCCCTCTGGTTTCTAAGCGATTATTTCAGGCTTCCTCAATAAAAATGGGGAAAGGAAGTTTCCAGTGACTCACCTGCTGCTAAGTATGAGACATGAAACATTAGACAGCCCCTTCCTCCTCCATCCTGACACCTACTGCCCCATGCTGGAGCAGCAACAGTACGCAGGGGCAGGGATAAAATGCAAATGGGAAAGTTGAGTCTATAGATTAGAATTTTTGTAAGCACCAAGGGACCTGCTCTTCAAGTTTTTTCTAAGACTTTTTTGAATTCCATGTTATACTCGATAAAAACAGAAATGGGAAATGAGAAACAAGGCAAACTGAAATTATAGTCATATATCACAACTCTAAGGGAACGAAGTCCTTTCTAGTTGGGTTACAACTGGGTTTTTTTGATGCCTAGGAATATGTTATCTATTGACCCAGCTCAAAATAAAGAAATAACCTGGTATGTAGGTTACCTTTTTTCCTGGGAAAGGTAGTGTCAATTTTTCATAGGTGCAAGTGAACCTGAAATTAAATTTTTCAAAAGAAGTTTTTAACTTTCTAGCCCATCCTTTGTGCTTCCAGCTTATGTGACAGCTACTAAATAACCTAGACAAATTTAGTGTCTGGACCCCAAGGGGTCTTAAGCAGGATGTATCTTTTGATATTTGGTTCCTTAAAGACAGTGATGCTCAGAATTCATGTTGCAGAATTCATTGTGTGAGATATAATAGCTTTTTGGACAGAGATCTGAGTTTCCTGGACCCTTAATCATATTTTAATAGGATTTGATAGACTATACTTCTGAATGTAGGCTCTAAATCACACTTTGAGTATCTAAACAATTTTTGGTTTAAGTTTTCATTTGGCATTATCATTGTTTAATCATTCATATGCGTGCATGACTTTTTGGCAGTCTTCTTTAAAGACATTCCTGTGGGTTTTACTGCAACTTTCAGAACTATTTTTTACAGTTGTTGGTTTCAAGTAATTAATTTTTCTACTGTTTAGATTAGATTTCATATGATTAATAGATATTTTTAAAGGAAGAAGGAGGCTATTGAAATATCCGCTCTAGTAAAGCAAAATCACTGCAAGCTAAAAGGTTTCTTAATTTCATGGCAGATCTTGAAACTACATGAGATAATGAATTATAAAACAAAAGTTAATGAATCTTTGCAGTCTTTATTTTCTTCATGGTTTGTGGAAGTGTTCAAGTACCTCGTTCAACATAAATAAGTAGTCATGAAAATATAATGTATATAATTTACACCTTGATGGGTCACACTTGGAGGTCCTTTGCACTGACTTTCACAGAGGACCTTTTAAGTTTCTAAGTTATAAAACTGACAAATTTTATCTTCTCCAAAATTTTAACTTGAGTAGTTTTTTCCACTCTGTTCTAAGTCACCGTTTCCAGAACAGTGTTTCGTACTACCTCAAATAGAAAAATAAGCCCAACCTTCTATTTTTTCCTTTAGTCCAAAAATATAATTTGTGTATGTATCTAGAGATCTCCCTCCTACTCCTAGTTTATCCTGAGTTTGTGTGTAGGTATTTAGTAGCCTGACCATTCTAGATGTAAGCCACAATGGTCAATGATTATTATCCCACAATTTTTATGGCAGGGTTTCCTATATTTCATACATGTAATGCTAGCCGTACTGGGACAACATCAGTGTGATCTGCAGTAGAGTCAAGAGTTGACCCTGCTGTCAGCTCAGGGAAGGCAGAGCAAGGAAAGAGGTTCTGTGATTCAAAACATGCAGTGAAAATCAAATATTAGCTTCGAACTGTAATCAGTTTCTGCCCATCGAACTGTAATCAGTTTCTGCCCATAAGCAAAGCTGGTTTATAGCTTTTGGATCCTTCAACACCTTGTTTGCCTGCAAGGAGATCCAGTAGCTGAGTCCTCTTCTTGTATCTGCCTTGTATATGCCTGTTCATAGGTACAGTAAAACATTGGCTTCCATCTATTTCTAAACAGTAAGACAAATTTTTCTATAATGTTATCACTGTGTATGTTTATTTAAAGCCTGGTCTGTGGTATCAGTGTGGCAGAAGTATGCAAAAGATTGCCAAGTGTTAGGAAGGTGGGACTGGATAAGAGAAGAGATACTATAGAATTGTGGGAGATGCAGGAAAGTGAGACAGTAACTTGAATTGTTTTGAACAAATGAAATATTATGTTACAAGAGAAAAGAAAAAGGATACAGAGTTTGTTTTCTGTAGTGACATTTACTGGCTTACATAGAGGTGTATGCTTTTGTCATTGCTTCATGATTGCTACTTGTTTCTGGGATCTCGGAATAACAAACCCCAAATAAACTCTTCCTGGGAAGCTCATTTTAGAGCAACTTGTATTGCCAACAAAGCTTGTTATGTTTCTTTGAAATGAATTCCAGGTTCAAGAAACAAAAATGACGCAATGTATAGATGCCATGAAATTGTGTGTATGTTCTAAGATGGGAATTTTGAAGAAAAATCATAGAATCATAGAAAATCTTGAGTTCAAATGGACCAACAGAGATCATTGAATTCCAATTCCTCACCCTTCCCAGGACAGTCCCAAGAATCACACCACATGCCTGAGAACATTTTTCAAGCACTTCTTGAGCTCTGTCAGGCTGGATGCTGTAACCACTTTCCTGGGGAGCTTGTTCCAGTGTCCAGCTACACTCTGGGTGAAAAATATCCAACCTAAACCTTCCCTGACACAGCTTCATGCTGTTAAAATATTTTCTTTTACACAGAAGAAGGGATGTGGAGAGAAGGACATCTATGCTATCTCTTTCAAGGGCATTTAATAGACTTTCAGAAAGTACTGCTAAGAGAAAGGTGTTTCTATGGGAAATAAATGAAAAGATGAGATGGTAGAAGATGTGTCTGTTGAACATAAGAAGCCGGGGGGAAAAAGAACCACAATAAAAAATAAATAAAAGAAATAGTTTGGAATAAGAAGTTCAGTATTTCAGCCAGTTTTTTAAGTAAACTTGGAAAAACTGTGTTATGTTTCAAAGTATCCTTTAGAACAAACAGGAAGCAAACCTTACACGTATATATAGATAGAAAAGAATTCATTGTTAGTGTAATACAAATACTAATAGTCTAATTCAAGAGTCACTATAAATCTAGAACTAATTTTTACAGAAAAGAAAGCATAATAATGCAGTTAAAATTGTTACGCACACACTTTGTTCCTACCTCTTTTCCTTATGTTATGGTCACATTTTAACTGCCCTAGTCCTGAGGCCTTGTAAATTCACTAAAAAGCTAATGTCCTGTTACTAGCAACAGAAATATTGTATTACAGGCCTGTGTGGTTATAAATCAATCATACCAGTATTTAGGTGTAAATATAATACACAAACTTTGCCACATCTTTTTCTTGCCCAAGGAAATAATTTCTACAGAAAACTGTGGAGGGCAGAAGCAGAATGACTTTTATAGACCACCAGTGCCTGGAAGCCAGGCTGAGAGAGAGACTATATTAAGATTTTAGAGGGGAGGAAATGAAAGAGCTCTTGCTATTGAAAGGAAGAATGTCGCTCTTGTGGTAAAGACTGCTAAACAAAACAAAGTAAAGTAAATGAAAACAAAATAAAACAAACTATGTCTAAAAGAGGACAGGAGATGTTTTAAGCTGTCACTCATGACTATGTAGCATTATTGTTTCTCATAATCAAGACAATGAGAATACACTGAGATACACTACAGATTTTGGAAAGCATAGCTTGTCCGTTTTAAAGGCATGTTTAAATCTGGTTTGCTTTTGTCTTATTTGCATTACAGAATTGAAAGTCTTTCATACTACAATGCCTCCCTTCAGTTCAATGGAATAATTCATTAATTTGTTGAAACTCTCTTCATGTAAGATTAGAGCATGATAATGGTAACGAATAGTGCATTTCTTTTAGCTCTACTGCTAAGCACTGAAAAGTCTTGAAAGTAATGTAAGTACACCTTATAGCATCTGCTTTGAAATAAAAACCAGATTTGAGTCAGATGGCTTTAGATTAAATTCACTTTTATGTAGACAATTAGCACTTCTATGACCCTCTCTGTGGTTGCTGTTATTCAGGTGAGAGGAGGAACTGTGTAAATTTATGCACTGTACATTTTTAGTAGTACAACAATAATTCTAAGAACTGAAAGACTCACTTAGGAGGAACAAAGTTAATTTCAGTTTACTCCTCGTAAGTTGAAAAAAATACTTCCAAATTTCCCTGAGAAGTTCCTAATTCATCAGAGTATAGGTCTGTATAGGTATAAGTCAGTAACTCTTTTCCAGACTTTTCTTTTGTTCAGTCAGTGACACAGTTTCCAAAATGTGAAGTCACAGGAAGAGCTGAAAGATGCATATGTGCACTCATGAGGTAATATTTGGTAGGGCCACTCCTCTGAGAATAAGGAGTTCTGGCATTTTCTTACTAGTATTCTTGGGTAATACCCAAGCTTCTCAGTGCAGTTATAAAGCTAATCAGTTTTGCTTCCTGACATCTGGTACAAAGTGCATTGTTACAGCTTATGGGAAGTTAGATATACAATAAAGACACTGCTTCTGTGTGAGAGGCAGAACTGTTGCTGTAGTCAAGAGCCACAGTTTTCTCTGGAGGAGGAATCAAGAGTCAAACGAGAAGCAGGGGTATGTGTATAATAATGACATACGGGTAAAATTTGGCAGTGTAGTAAGTTCCATCAAAAGTAGTGCAAAAAAAAAAAAAAAATCACAAAGATAAGCCATTCTTCTAATAGAATCAAATTGTAGTAAATCAGAATTATTACTGTGAAGTACTGAGGAGATATATCACAAAAAGTTTTATAACAAGTGTAAGACACTACACGTTCTCCAAATTTAGAGGTAAATGTTGTACTAGGTTTGGCTAGAATGGAACTAATTTTCTTAATAGCAGCTCATATTGTGCTATGTTTTTCATTTGTGGTGTGTTGATAACACACCGGTGTTGTATCTGTTGCAGAGCAGTGCTTGCACAGCATCAAGACCACCTCTGTTTCTTCCAGTCTAAAACACTTACTGTAGTTGTTATTGGAATGCTAGCTCCAAAAGCTCTTCCGCTGTCTTTTACCTGAGCTGCACCAGATCTTACATGACACAGAAGGAGAAGATAGCCAGCATAATTCTCTGAGGCAACTTCCAGTGATCTCTTCAGAGGCACTTACAAGTGTCTGATTCCTCATCTTAGGAGAGCACTGAAACCCAGACCACTCAAGAAGCATTAATGTCACCAATCTTTCTAAGATGAAGACTGTGCTATTGCAATTCCAGACAATTTTTAGCCTCTGTTATTTTCAAATCCAGTAGATAAATAATTCAATAGTTGTTCACCATAACTTCTAGAGCTTATAATAATAGCAACTTTTAATTATTAGGTCCATCTATTCCACCTTATTATATCTAATCACCATATCTATGTTTGGCAGAGTAACTTTCCTGCTGTGGAGAAGAGTAGACAAGCAAATAGAACTTTCCTATTTTTGTTGGTTTAGAATACCTTTCAAATAAACAGCTTTGCTCTCCTGCTAGTTCTCTGTACCAACATGAAAGTAAACTCCTTAAAATTGTTATCAAAGAATCTGAACACAGTTTTATGTTTTTCAGTGACATTCTTCGTATTTGGTTCCAGTTGCAAGTAATTTTTCATCTAAGTTGGCAGCTGCAGCCCCGAAAGGCTGCAATTGAGATATGGGGATATATTTTAAGACCAGAAAGTTGAATATCCACGGTTCAGACTGACTTGACATTGAGAAATGTCTGTATTACACAGGGGCTTTTAAGTTGTTGGGGGAATATTTGAATGAGCTCATTCTAGTACAATCTTTTAATGATTATTCAAATAATGTCACATCAATTGTTTTGGAAACTTCTTTATCTTAGTACATATTATGTCTTCAGGCTAAGTAAGGTAAACATTACTATGTTTCTCTCACACAAACTGCTGATTTTTAGGGAATTCTAAATCTGATTTTGATTTTGAGTTGTTTTGGTTTGGTTTGGTTTTTTGGTTCATTGGTTGGTTTGGTGTTTTGTTTGGTTGGGGATTTTTTTTTTTTTTTCTCTATTATTAGTGTTTTGGGGTTTTTTTCTTGGAAGACAGTTTCAAAGACATGAGCTCTATTTTCTGGTCTTAAGCATCAAACTGATCAGCCAACATAACATTTTTTTTGTCACTTAAAACAATCTACTCTTTCAAAATGAGGAACTTTGCCAAAAATATCTGCAGTATATTTTAAGGATTATAAGGATTCTGTTACTTTGACAATTAGGCAGCTCCAACACCCCCTGCATCAAAGCAGCTACTCACATTTTTCAAGTGTAACTATCAAAAATTAATTTTCTTTTTTATTTGTTCTCTTTCTACTCATGTCTCTACTTGACTACAATTCCTTTTGCAAAATAGTAATGATCTGTTGTTCAATAGAAGTTAACACATTTTTTTAATTATTTGTCTATGTTTGACCACGGGGTGGGGTGTTTAGTTACTGCTAAATAAACCTAGTATTTGGAAGTTCTTCATTAAATGTCTGTGAGGATTTCAGAACATTTCACAGAATCACAGAATGGATAAGGTTGGAAGGGACTGCAGTGGATCTTTTGGTCCAGCCTCCCTGCTCAGCCAGGGTTATCCTAGAGCACACTGAACAGGATGGTGTCTAGATGGTTCTTGAACATCTCCGGTGAGGGAGACTACAACTTCTCTGGGCAATCTGTTCCAGTGCTCGGTTAACTGCATAGTAAAGAAGTTCTTCCTCATATTCAGGTGGAACTTCCTGTACATCAGTTTCTGCCCCTTGTCTCTGTTCCATTGCTCGGCACCTCTGTGAAGAGCCTGATCCATTCTCTCAACAACCTCCCTTCAGATACTTCTAGACATTGATGAAGCCCCTTCTCAGTGATCTCTTCTTGAGGCTGAACAGGCCCGGCTCCCTCAGCCTTTCGTCATAAGAGATGCTCCATATCCTTGGTCATTTTTGTAGCCCTCCGCTCAACCAAATCCAGGAGTTCCATGTCTCTCTTGTGCTGAGGAGCCCAGAACCAGACACAGCACTCCAGAGGAGGCCTCACCAGGACTGAATAGAGTGGCAGGATTACCTGTCTTGACCTGCAGACAATGCTCTTCCTAATGCACCCCAGAATACTATTGGCCTTCTTGGCCACAAGGGCACACTCTTGGTCATTGACAGCTTATTGTCCACCAGGACCTCCAGGTTCTCCTCAGAACTTCTTTCCAGCAGCTTGGCCCCCAGCCTGTGCTGGTGTTTGGGGTTATTCTTCCTCAGTGTCCTGGTTTCAGCAAGGACCTTAGTGTTATTTCAATACCACCTCACATCAGTGCCAGAGGAGGAGTTCTCCAAGGTGTGCTCCCTGTCTTCTCAGAAGAAAGGCATGGTTTCTGGTTGAAAAAAAAAACCAAAAACCTGTGGCATTGTCTGCCTTTGTTCATTGTCTCAGGTTTGGTGAGCATTTTGCATGTGAATCACCCTCTCTTTTGTACAATTTTGTTATTTATATTGTTGTTGTTACTGATAATTTTCTTATCTCCTTGTTTTTTTCCAGTAAACTATTCTTGTCTCAAGCCATGATTTTCCCCTTTGTGCCTTCAATTCTCAACTCCATGATGCCGGAGCAGAGAGGGGAAAGGGGATGGGGGAGTGAGCAAGCAGCATCTGGTTTGAGAGAGTTTTGGTGGGGTACGATTCTTAAACCATGACACTTAGGTGCAGGACCCTGCATTTGCCTTTGTTGAATTTCAGTAGGTTCTTCCCTTCCTATCGCTCCAGTCAGTTGAGGTCCTCCTGGAAGACTGTACTGTGGGGTATCAGCCATTTCTCCCAGCTTTGTGTCATCAGCAAACTTGATGAGGAGGCCTCTACCCCTTCATCCAAGTCATTGTTGAACAAGTTAAACAGTACTGGGCCCAGTATATAATCTTGAGGGCCACCACTAGTGACGCGTCCCCAACTAGACCCTGTGCCACTGATTACAGCCCTCTGAGACCTGCCATTCAGCCAGTTCTCAATCCACCTCACTGTCCACTCACTGAGTCCACACTTTCTGAGTTTGCCTATGATGGTGTTGTTACAGACAGTGTTCAAATCCTTGCTGAATTGAGGTAGACAATATCCACTTCTGTCCCCTCATCCAATCAGGTATATGTTCCATCACAGACAATCAGATTGGTCAAGCAATATTTATTTTTAGTGAATCCATGCTGACCACTCCTTATCGTCTTCTTGTCATCCATGTAGATAGAAATGGCCTCCAGAATGTTGTGCTCAATCACCTTTCCAAGGACTGAGATGAGGCTGACTGACCAAGAGATCCTTGGGTCCTTCTTCTTGCTCTTTTTGAAGACTGGGGAATATTTGCTCTTTTTCCAGTCCTCAGTCACCTCTCGTGATCACCATAACCTTTCAAAAATGATTGGGTGTAGACTCGTTATGGTGTCTGCCAGCTCCCTTACCACTTGTAGATGCATCCCATTAGGGCCCATGGACTTGGAGATGCCAAATTTGCCTAGGAGTTCTCTAATCCCATCCTCCTTGACCAAAGTCTTCCTTCCAACATTCCTTTACCCTGGTTTCCTGGGTCAGAGACTCTAGATGTCTAATCTTGACAATGAAGACCAAAGCAAAGAAAGTGTTTAGTAACTCTGTCTTCTCTGATTCCTCTGTTGCCACAGCTCCTCCTCCAGTTAGGAATAGGCCTACATTATCCTTTATTTTTCTTTGGTTACTGATGTATTTGAAGAAGTCCTTCTTGTTGTTCTTGCCATCTTTGGGCAGATTTATTCCAGGTGGACTTTAGCCTTCCTTGTCTGCTTCTGTTTACTCTGAAAACTTCTCTGTATTCACTCCAAGATTTTCCAACATTTTTCTGTACTAAAAAGGAAGTCCAGGCACATCCCCTAACCACTAAGGGCAGCAAATTTTGTATTTCTCTGTAGTGCTGAAAATCCTTGAGCTGACACTAACCACCTGCACTGAATAATATCTTCTACAAAATATGTTCCCAATTGCATTTGGATATTGAGGTCACATACAATGTTTTTATCTTAGAGTACCAGTTTCACATATATTTAAATCATGAGGATAGTCTCTTTCCTTCACACATGTACATTGTACTAAACACATTGGACCAATCCCACACTGAGATATCTAGGCATTGGTTCAATATTACTATTATCAGTGCAAGCCGGAAGGAAATATCTTATTTTCTAAAATTATGTAACTAAATCAATCATACTTCTGATAATAACTGGTCAGGGTGGAGATTATGACTTATTCTCTTGAACCGATTATTGACAACATTGCTTCTCAAGCTAAATATAGAAAAGTGCAGGAATATTTTCTTCCTGAAATTTGATAATTTTGCAGATAAAATTTTGTCTGTTTCTGTAGTGGCATAAATTCTGTCTGGCTTCAGAAGTCCTTTGGGTCTGTTTTTCACAGCTGCTTTGTACAAGCTGAAAATGAACAGAATATCAAAATCAAGGTCTAATTACATTAATTCAAACATGAATGCGATTTGATTTTTTAATACAGATTTTTAAGACAGAAATTCTATTGCTGCTCCCACTTGTCCTGCTTTACTTCCATCTTATTAGAAAAATATAGGCATATGGATATTTCCTTTCACTGTCTCATGGTGTGTTTTCTAACAACTCATTAAATAATTAATCTTTTCAAAACACTCAGTCTTAAACTATCTCTCAATTTGACTTTTGTGATTTAGGCCATCAAAGAGCTCTTAAAAATCCTACCAAAATGGAATTTGTCCCTGAGTAATTAATTCTGAATAGAAAAAAAAAAAAAAAAAAAAGAAAAGTAGGGAGAATGTCTCTGTAATCATTGCTGAATTCCCATTTCAAGGTACAAGTTTTGTCCACGCACAGCAGCAAAGATTTTCTTTAAAACTTCAAGTGCTTTTTGAATAGTTTTAGTAGTTTTAGGGAAAGTTTTAGTATTCACTTTTTACTTAACATTAACATTTGAAAAACTATCTTACTTTTTTATACCTCATCTTAAATCTCTTAGAAGACTTAAATTGTTAGTTA
>VWZG01007970.1:33705-63924 GCA_013396735.1 Grallaria varia
AAATGAACAAATGGATGATGATGAGCAACATATTAAAAAGTAATACATCTGTCCTCAGGAAAAATGAATACTTTTAATGAAAATATTAATTCCTGAAATATTTGTAGGAACAGGGTGTTTTGATAGCACTATCCAGAAAATGAACAATAAAATGTACAAAAATGTCTAGTGGAAATTGAATGAACCTATCTAAAGATGACTTCTCCCTTATTTACACAGTTCTAATCCTTAATGTTTAGAATGCATTAAACAAGTTAATAATTTTGTTTTGCATTTGATTTTGAACAGTAAGTAGGAGAGGGCAGTCTCCCTCTATATGAACTACTATACAGTGAAAATACTCATTTCACAATGCCAAATAAGGCAGTTGTTGCAAACTACCTGGTAGCTGTATTTTGGAAAAAACCCTGTTTTGTTAGATAGCTATGAAGGAACCACTAAAAACAAGCTTTTATGTTTTTATAAAGTTGCCAGCTACCCTTTTTACGAGCCCGTATTCCTCTTTACGAGTATAATAAAAGGTGACTAGCATTCATGTGTGTGTTTGATTGTGTTGAGTGCAGGCAGTGTAATGAGGTCTACAGGAGCTCTCTTTGTACACCTCACTGACTCTGTTCTTTTACTCATTATTTTTTCTCATTATGATTTTGAATAAACCAAAAATATATAGAAATAGTGAGTATATAAATTTTGATATTACATTAATTTTAAGCAACATAAACCAATAACCTTCCAATTACTGTGCACTGGAACAGATTGCCCAGAGAATTTGTAGATATATTCAAGAACCATCTGGATGCAATCTTGTGCAATGTGCTCTAGGATTATGTTGCTTGAGTGGGGAGGTTGGATCAGATGACCCACTGTGGACCCCTATACCCATTCTCTGATTCTCTGATATGTATGCATGTGCCTATGCTTCTGCATGTCCCTACACATGTATGTGTACACTTACAAGCATATAGAAGCATCTTACAGATGAGAAGCAATCTGAGACAAAAACTGGGAATGCAGATAAAATTGTCAAATCATGCCAGATCCTGTGAATCAACATGGCCAGCTGAAGCTAAGCCCTTTGTGTCTCTTTCAAATTATGATAGTGTGGAAATGCATCAGAGGAGAGGCATAAGGAGAGAAGACACACGGAAGTGGGATAACAGGGAAAATTCAGATATTTAGCAGTACCTTTGTGCACAGTGAATGAGTAAAATATTAATGGATCTCATCAATCTGTGACTTACTTTCCTCTGGGCAAGTAGGTGGTGAAAGTGGTAGGTAATTACAAAATCACAGAATATGCTGACTTGGAAGGGACCCACTGAGATCATCGAGTCCAACTCCTGGCCCTGCACAGGACCATCCCCAGGAGTCACGCCATATGTCTGAGAGTATCATTCAAATGCTTGTTGAGCTCTGTCAGGCTTGGTGCTGTGACTACTCTTCTGCAGAGTCTATTCTAGTACACAACCACCCTCTGGGTGAACAAACTTTTTCTAATATCAAACTTAAATCTCCCCTGACACAACTTCCGGCCATCTTCTCAAGTCCTGTCACTGCTCACCACAAAGGAAAGTTCAGTGCATATTCCTCCTCTTCCACTCCTCTAGGAAGCCTGTTGCAGACTTCTATGAGGTCTCCCCTTAGTCTCCTCCAGACTGAACAGACCAAGTGACCTCAGCCTCTCCTCATACGGCTTCCCCTCAAGGCCCTTCACCATCTTCATTGCCCTCCTTTTGACACTCTCTAATGGCTTCATAACTTTCTTATAATGTGATGCCCAAAGCTGCACACAATATTCAAAGTGAGGCCATACCAGTGCAGAGCAGCTGTCCTCAACCAGCTGGCGATGCTTTGCCTGATGCCCCCCCAGACACAGTTGGCCCTCCTGGCTGCCAGGGCACTGCTGACTCAGATTCATCTTGCCAATGACCAGGACCCACAGGTCGCTTTCCATAGCACTGCTTTCCAGCATCTCATTCCCCAGTCTGTACAAACATCATTCTTCCTATGTCACCTGACTTTGCTTCCACCAGGCATAAATCTTGGGTTTTTGCCTTATTTCTGAGATCCATGATTAGCCATTCTTGCCTTCTGCCTCACCTGCTTGACTTCCAGCATTTGGGAATTTTCTGTTCATGTGCCCTTAGGAGGTGATGTTTGAAAAGTGCCCAGCACTGATTGACTCCAGCATCTCAAACACATCTTCCCATAGGACCTTACTTCCTAATTCCCTGAGCAGACTGAAGTCCCTGAAGCCTGCTTTCCTCATGTCCAGGGTTGAGGTTTTGCTGGCTGAGGTTTTTCCTCCTGTAAACAGAGATTTTAAACTTGATTGCCTCATGGTTACTGTAGCCAAGATGGCCACTAATCTTCACTTCACTCACAAGATGCACTCTGTTCACAAGTAGCAGATCAAGGAGGGCATCTTTATGAGTAAGCTCCCTTAGAACCTGTTCCATAAAGTTGTCATCCAGAGTTTTTACAAATCTTCTGGCCCAGGTTGTACCAGCTGTGTGATGTTCCCAGTGAATATCCGGCAAATTGAAGTCTTCAGTAAGGAAAAGGGCAGTTGTCTTGGAAGTGTCTCTTAGTTCCTCAAAGGATAATTCATTGTTGTCATTGTCCTGGCTGGGAGGTCTATGGTAGACTCCCACAATGACATCCACATTGTTTTCCCTTGATTCTTACCCAAAGGCTCTCAACTGTGTCATTGCCAATTGTGAGCTCCATACATTCTAATCCTTCTCTTACATGCAGTACTACCTATTTGCCCTCTCCCTCTCTCCTGAAGAGCCTGTAACAGTCCAACAGGGCACTCCAGTCACAGGTTTCATCCCACCAGGTTTCACTTTTGCCAATGATATCAAATCTCTGGGACATGGCCAAACCTTCAAGCTCCTGTTGTTTGATCCTCATGCTGTGTGCATTGGTGTAGAAACACTTTAGGGTGGTACACTGTAGCAAACACCTCCTGAGGCAGACTGAGGGATCCCATTGTGCTCATTTCCTCAAATCCTGGCACACCATCCCATTGCTCATCACTCCAAGTCTAGTATTGTCCCTTTTCCCCTTTCAAGCTAGTTTGAAGCTCAATCAATGAACCCTACTAGCTTCTGTGCTAGAATTCCTTTTCCCCTCTGGTGTCAGTAGACCAAGTGTTGAGTAGCTCATCCCATGGTCAAAGCCCCAGAATTTTTCCAATTACATCAACCTTGAAGCAACGCATTGACCTGATGGATCTGTCTATTCTTATTAATATTATTCCTTGTTACTGGAATGATTGAGGAAATCACTACCTCTGCCTCTTATCCCTCTCCCAGTCATCCCAAATAATGGTCTCAGACAATGAGAATTTCAGCTTTAATTGAACTGGGAACTAATAGCTCTAAAATTCAATGAGGAAAGGTTGCAATTTTTTTCCCTGTTACACCTTAATGTGTTAAAAAAAAAAAAANCTAAGGGTTAAAAAAAAAAAAAAAAAAAAAAAAGATAAATAATTCAATCCGCCTCAACTCAAATGCATAATTTCTAAATGAAACTAATAAATGCGCAAATAAAGCCCTTTCAGTTGGAACAATAGAAGCACACTGTTCATATTCCTTTAAAACTTTTGGCAATTGTTTATCGCTTCTCTGAGAGAATGGTTCTGATTTCAGCATTAGGGACATTAGGATGTAAATCTCTCAACCTTGACTATACTGTGCATTTAAGAAACAATGGTACATGTAATTGCCCTCTACAGGTAACATGAGTTTTAAAAAAGAGCTTGAAAAAAAGACATTTGGCATCCCCATGATGTCTTATAATCCATCTCATAATCTGGTGTGTAGACACCACGATTGCACATGTTGCTTTATACTATATCATTCCTTTCTATTTTTATCATATTAATATGGAAAAAATACTTAAAAACATCATTAAGAGTAATTTGTTCTTTTCAAATTACTATAAGTGGTTCCATATTTTATTTTGCTCCTGTGCGGATTTAATTCTTAATGCCTGAAGCCCCTCATTGATGATTCAACGCTTATTTTGTACTCTATTATTTTTCTTAACTAGCATCAGTTAGGATACAAATATAAAGGTAACGACACAAAAAGAGAAAGCTTAATGGTGCAAAACATTTATATTTTAAAAAATAGAGATAGGAAATTGAATTAATAGAAAAGACATAAAAAATAAAATATGTTAAATCGTATGAAAAAGAAATTACAGAAAAAAGTATGCATATCAGTTAAGGAATTGTAATGAGTAAACTGAGATAGTATGAAAATAGCCAGCTTTCAGTAAAAAAAAAAACAAACCCAAAGTCATAAACTGAATCTAAATACCTCTTAAAACCACATAAAATCACTTTATAGGCTCCTTAATTTCAACCCTGAAATACATACCCTAAAGCAATTACATTTTATATTGGATATATTAAAGTCTGTTTTCAATAATTATTAGAAAGTTTCTTCAGCAGTGCTTCCACTGAATTCTACATCAAATAAAATTTTATATAAATAGATATTTCATCTATTTTATAATATTGGATTTTTAATGCATTATTATAATGTGCTTAATTAAACACATTTAAATATAACACATTTTAAATAAGCTATCTTCCTGAACTACTGTAACGGGTTCACCCCAGCCAAAGGCTAAGCCCCCAGCCAGTCACTCACTCACTTCCCTAGCTGCAGTGAAGACTCCCCTGGAGAGCATGAGCTGAAAACTCCCAGGCTGAGATAAATACAGTTTAATAAGGGAGATGAAGTTTCACACACAAGTAAATCAATGAAAGAATTAATTCACTACTTTTTATCAGCAAGCAGATATCCAGCCACCATCTGGAAAGCAGGGCTTCAGCGTGTGTAACAGGCACAAATGTCATAGTCATCAACATGCCCCCTTCCTCCTGAGCTTTAATAGCTGAGCATGGACCCATATGGTATGGATTATCCCTTTGGTTAGTTTGGGTCACTGTCCTGGATGTTTCCTCTCAGCATCTTGTGCGTCCTCAACTTACTCACTGGGGGGCAGAGTGAGAAACAGAAAGTCCTGGATGCTGTGTAAGCATTCTTTGGCAGTATTTAAAACATTGGTGTATTGTCAACACTATTTTTGTTATAAATGTAAAACACAGCAGCACACTGGTGCTATGAAGAAAGTTGATTAATCCAGTACAACTACTGTCAGCCTAAGGAGGAAGTTTTAATCAAGAAATATTGAACATTTAGTTCTGGTTAGTCCTCATTGATATTTTCCCAGACAGTGTACAGAGCATATAAAAGCCATTGTACTGTCCACTCTTTTATATGGGTCTGAATCGTGGGTCATCTACCACCGCCACCTGCGTTTCCTCGAACGCTTCCATCAGCGCTGTCTCCGCACTATCCTGAACATCCACTGGTCTCATTACGTGACCAATGTGTCTGTCCTTGAACAGGCAGCAGTCACCAGTATTGAGGCCATGCTGCTGAGAACGCGGCTGCGCTGGGCAGGGCACATCTCCAGGATGGAGGATCATCGCCTCCCTAAGATCGTGCTCTATGGTGAACTTGCCACCAGCTGCCGCAAGAGAGGAGCCCCGAAGAGGAGATACAAGGACTCTCTGAAACAATACCTCAGCCTTGGCCATATTGACTACCATCAATGGTCCGCTCTGGCCTCCAGTCGAGAGGCATGGATACACACCATCGAGACACACCATCCATAACGCTGCTGCTTCCTTTGAGAACACACGCAGAATCAGTCTTGAGGAGAAAAGACAATGCAGAAAGAACCGTACCTCATCAACACCCCCTATGGAGACTTTCTGCTGTGCCTTTTGCAACCAGTCTTGCCTGTCTCACATCGGCCTTTTTAGCCATCAGCGCGCTTGCAGCAAGCATGGGCAGAGCCCTTCCCAAATCTTCGTTCACAAAGCCTAGCCATGATGATGATGATAACGATGTACGGAGCATATGCCAAATAATAGGCATTATTTTTATTATCTGATCATGTAAAAATTAAGATATGAACCTATTTCTTCAAAGAGTTTATTGCAGTCTTCACTATAACTGATGTTCAGATTTCCAAAGAACCCTCTGTTCCTCTCTTCTGTCTTTCAAATTCGCTTACTCTTTCAGCAGTCTCCAAAAGAGGTATTTCAAAGTGCTGTGAAGAAAATGAATCATACATTCCATTGAGACACTACTGTTTGGCATGTATGAGAAATGTTAACACCTATCTGCTTTACAAGTACTTTCAAAACATGTCACTTCATGGCTTTAAGGGTATAGATGAGCTGGGAACTACAACACGAGGATTCTCATTTTATAGGTGTGTCTGAGGAAAGTAAACATCATTTATTGCAATTGTTTTGGTTGTCATGGATATAAGATGCCCTGACTCTTTCCATCACTTCCAATTGGACAGACATCAAAAAGGCCAATGAAGCAGGCAATGATGAAAGACAACAATAGTAAGAAACATAAAAGCAGACCGAACCTCAAAATCAGTGGCCTCAAAATCATGTAGACAGCCATGCATGATCCAGAGCCTTATATTCTGATTAGATCACAGATGTCTGATAAGCATGAGTTTGTAGGACATACTTCCTTTCAGCTCTACTCAGTATTTTTGGTAGGTTTTCCTCATTCTTCTTTGGTATCTGTACAAATACCCTTCCTCCTGACCGTACAAAGAAAGGGTGGGTAATGGGTGTAGATGAGGGACATTTAACTATGCATTCTGCTAATATTAACAAGAAATTTATTTCAGATCATGAATTTGTGATTTCTCTATACAGGGACTTGTCCTTGAATTCACACTAACATTAGGAATTTAAACTAAGACCTTGAGCTTGGAGCAGAGAGACTGATAAAATTGAGCACTGGGCCAATAGAAACTTCATAGAGTTCAAGGACCAGAAATGCAAAGACCGGCATCTCAGAGGGAATAAGGGCACGTACCAGCAGGGGAATCTGGGAAGCACCTGGTTGTAAAGGTGTTCTGATGGAAAAAAGAAGGGAAGCACGTTGAACGCCATGTTGAATTAGGAGTTAACAATGCGCTTTTGTCTCAAATAAAACAAATGTTGCCCCTCTATGTAGGGGAATTATGATGAGCAGAATGAAGAGAAGTTTTATTCCTCTCTACTCAGCCCTAGTGAGGTTGTACCTGGAACACTGTATCCAGTTTTGGCTTCCCCTGATCAAAACAAATGTGGGGAAACTGGAGAATGCTACCAAGACAGTCTGGAGCCTAAAGGACCTAGATAAAAACAGAGATTGAGAGAGCTGATCTTCTTCAATCTTGCACAGAGAAGCCTAAGGCAAGATCTAAGAATGACCCATAACTACCTGAAGGGCAGTTACCATGACAGAGATTTGGTGTTAATTATATTAAAATATAAATTACTGATATATTTTATACACTGACTTCATAACATTATTTTAATGCATTATAACTGTATACAGTAATAGACTTTCAGTGTTTCAGTCTGTTTGAATTACAGCTGAAGACAGTTAAATAATTTTTATAAATCTTGAAAATAATTAAGAGCAATTATTTTCTCAGAAAGCAAATTCATGTCTTACTCTTACTTATTGATGTTTATCAAATCTCGAAATAGAATTATACAATGAAAATTGTCAGTGATAGAGCTTTCAGGTATTTATGGCTTTGCTAACCATTTAGCAGAAGTTTTTTTCATTTAATATTTCATTTTTAATATAATTTGAATTTCAGTAGGTATTCAGGCTTTCCCCTTAAGCAATTTCTTCTTCATCAAATAATTGTCTTGGACAGGTTATTAGCCTTTATATTCATCTTAAATGTTACTTTTATAAATGTCATGATATTATTTTACATTAATATAATCTCTATTTCCATCATGGGCAATACATTGTTACATTTCTTCCCCAGATATTTCTTCAAGTTGTTATTGAATTTAGGTGACATTAAAAAGATCTGAATTCTATATTCAGAACAAACTGGAGCTCCAAAGAAAATCTGTCTATTACATTGCCTGCCTTTAACCTCACTTATCATTAAGCGGTTTAGTTTGTTTATGTTTAGGATGGTAGTCTAGGTTGCATTTCAAGATGGAAAGATATTTAGCTAGGGAATCCTGAAGGTTTGTTCTCTGCCTCATTCTTGCTCTTGCTCGATAATTACTGAGAGAAATTGTGTTAATACGACTTTGGGACCATACTGACAAAAGTATTTCATCAACTGCAGGCAAGATAAACAGCAGATGGGATTTACTGAAAGTGTTCAGTAAATGAAAATTAAATTTTGCACAAGTTAGCAATATTTATCAATGTATTCTGTTCTGGATTAAAATGCAAATTAAAACATGAAATATATATTACCTCTTTCTACGGCTAGACAACCTTAAAAAATTCTGAATTAACCCAAGGTAGAGAAACTTCCTTTGACACTTGTATACATTATATGAGTTATGAAAAAATTAACATAGGTTCTTCTAGACTTCAGCAAAGCCTTTGACACTGTCTCCCATGTTATACTCCTGGAAAAGCTGGTAGCCCATGGCTTGGACAAGTGTACTCTCTGCTGGATTAAGAGCTGGCTGGAGGGCCGGGCCCAGAGAGTGCTGGTGAACGGGGCTGCATCCAGCTGGCGGCCGGTCACCAGTGGTGTCCCCCAGGGGTCAGTGTTGGGTCCAGTCCTGTTTAATATCTTTATTGATGATTTAGATGAGGGGATTGAGACCATCATCAGCAAATTTGCTGATGACACCAAGTTGGGAGGGAGAGTTGACCTGCTGGAGGGCAGGAGGGCTCTGCAGAGGGATCTGGATAGATTGGAGAGATGGGCTGATTCCAATGGGATGAAGTTCAATAAGGCCAAGTGCCGGGTCCTGCACTTTGGCCACAACAGCCCTATGCAGCGCTACAGGCTGGGGACAGAGTGGCTGGAGAGCAGCCAGGCAGAAAGGGACCTGGGGGTACTAATTGACAGGAAGCTCAACATGAGCCAGCAGTGTGCCCAGGTGGCCAAGAAGGCCAATGGTATCCTGTCCTGTATCAAAAATAGCGTGGCCAGCAGGACCAGGGAAGTGATCCTTCCCCTGTACTCTGCGTTGGTGAGGCCACACCTTGAGTATTGTGTTCAGTTCTGGGCCCCTCAGTTCAGGAAAGATATTGAGGTGCTGGAGTGGGTCCAGAGAAGAGCAACAAGGCTGGTGAAGGGACTGGAGCACAAGTCCTATGGGGAGAGGCTGAGGGAGCTGGGGTTGTTTACTCTGAAGAAGAGGAGGCTTAGAGGTGACCTCATCTATAACTACCTGAAGGGAGGTTATAGCCAGGTGGGGGTTGGTCTCTTCTCCCAGGCAGTCAGCAATAGGACAAGGGGGCATGGGCTTAAGCTCTGCCAGGGGAAATTTAAGTTGGATATTAGGAAAAAATTCTTTACAGAGAGAGTAATCAGGCATTGGAATGGCCTGCCCAGAGAGGTGGTAGATTCACCATCCGTGGAGGTTTTTAAACTGAGATTGGACATGGCACTGAGTGCCATGATCTACTAAACAGACTGGAGTTGGACCAAGGGTTGGACTTGATGATCTTGGAGGTTTCTTCCAACTCAATCAGTTCTATGATTCTATGATCATTAATAACAGAGAAGGAGGGAAGGATGGAATGAATTGAATAAAAGAGGGAGAAGGGCAGGCAGGAAGGCATGCAGGAATGCACCCAGGCCAGTATTCTTGTGTAGTCTATGATAATGGGGATATAGTATATAATTATTCTCTAAAAAAAAAACAACCAAAAAACAACCATAACAAGTATTTATAATTTGATATTGTGGTTTTTTTTCATCAGTACTTTCCTTGCTTTTATTTTTCACTGTCCTTCTTTCTTATTAATTGCAATAATTTACATTAATTTCTTTGAGTCTATTAAGCTTGTGGCAGTAATTGGTGAGTGGTCTTTCCGTCCTTGCCTTGACCCATGAGCTTTTTAATTGCAATTTCTTCCCCTGTCCTATTGAGGAGAGGAAGGGATAGAGTGGCTTGGTGAGCACCGGGCATCCCGTCAAAGTCAACCCATCATACCCATTTTCTTCTCTTGCCACTGTCCTGCAACACTTATCATCACTGTCCAGAGAACTAATCTCTTTAGGTCTTATTTAAATGAATTGATAACCCAGAAAAGTACAGCAGTACAGAAAAGCATATAACTATTCTATGAGAGACAATTAATTGTGCTTTTAATCAGAAGTACAATGACAAAACTTGCTTTTCTGTAGGCAGATGTAGCAGAACATTTTGACTACCTGAATTGCAAAAAGAAGTGTTTGGTTGGAAGCTAATGAAAGCATGTTTTAAATGACGTAAAACATAGCAAGCTATCTGTGGTGCATAACATATGGTACTTAAACCAGGAACTAATCTAAGTCCAATTAAATTTTAGGCATCTTTTTTATCACTTCATATAATTTAGAGAGAGGGAAGGGAAAGACTCATGCAAAGTATGGTGGAAAGCAGAATAATTTCCAATAGCATTAATTTATACAGTTCATAAGCTTTAATATCTGACATGACTAAAATGGTGTAACTTTTTCTTAGATTCATCAGTCTGCCAGATAAACAAATTTCCTATACCCAGTGAAAAGGAACTCAACATTTTTCCTCATCTCAATAGTAGTAATCCCCAAATCATTGTATTAGCCTTAGACTTACAAGATTCACACTCTTCGATAGCACAAATTAATCCTATAAATCTCTGATAACACTAAAATCCTGTTAAAATTATATTTACTTTTTATATATGCAAATGTGTGTGTGTGCATGTGAGTGATCCAAAACCCCTACCATGGAAGGAAACTCAGAGATGAGCACAGGTATGTACTTGTGAAGCTCAGGGTAGAATATGGGGAGTTAGTATAGCTGTTGTAAAGAAAGATGAGCGTATGTCAATACAAAGGGGACCAAAGGGTGGCCAGAAGACTAGTGCTTCAGATAAATGCATCGTTTTCAGTTGGGTGGATCAGCTGTTTGTGTCAACACCCTTTGCTTGGTGAATCAAGAGAAGCTGTGAAAGTTTTCCTGACTGAGAGAGACCAACATGGGAGAAGGGTATACAAAGCTCAGCCAAATCAGAGATACACAAAAATCAATGACCAACAAAATTCCTTCCCAGTGACTGAGGCTGCCCAGTGACATGATTGGGAGCATTTAGAAACTGGTCATGGGAATCATGTTTATATTGTGACCTAACTTCATAATGCAATTGTCATGTGGTGTTTAAGTTGTGTTTTCACTACGTTACTGTATCACTCTACTAAAACAAGGGAAGCATCAAGTACCTTCAATTAGGTAAATTTGTTGTTATTCTCTGTGTGAAATATCCAAAAGAACCTGTTCAGATACTACTGGACTCTGACAACATATTCACATTCCCTTTGGGAAAACCAAAAGTCATATAACATTAATTCCATTAAGCCCAGTGCATTATTTGGAAAAATGTGATTTTTGCAAGGACCAGTTCTTAAACATTAGAATTATTTGTTCCTGTTATCTATCTTAGTTTAATATTTGCTTTTCCGTAAAACCTCTAAGCACTTTTTCCAAACAAATTACATTAAGGCCCTCCACCTAATGTAAAATTGCTTAATGTTTTAGCCTAAAGTCCTTATATTAATTTCAGTAAGTATGAATTTGTAGGAAAAAAATATTGGTATTTGTATTTAAGTCTAAGGACACAGTTATGGTTTTTGCTTTCCTATTATGTTCTTGTCCTTGTGTTATACTTTTTGCAAGTTAAGGGAAAAGCCCCAATTTTACCATTTATAGTGCCTGCTTTCCTTTAACCTGTATCATGACCCTGGCATTGGAGTATAACTTTTAAAGAAATCAAGCATAAATAGAGCTTATTTTTTATCTCCCCAAATACTTTTCTATATGCTGATTATTTAAATCTGAAGACAAACATATTTTTTGCTTTGGATCCATGGAAAACCTTGTACTTAATATTTTTAAAAACTTTATTTCAGCAAATTCCTTAAAAATGCGAGATTTATGTTAAATGCTTGCTGTGGAACTAAGCTTCTGTGACTATTGTTTTATCACTTAGATGTGGCAAGCAGTAAACTTCAGAGTGATATTTAAAGACATCTTCCATATGCCCATGAAAATCTAAGTATTTTCCATTTTTCTAATGCAGAAGATGATATTTATATTTTACTGTTTTATTTCAGTTGAAATGGGCTGTTTTTAAAAGGATTAATTTCCTGTTACTGCTACTGATTCTCTTATTTTCACTTCTCCAATTAGAATGTTTATTTTGCAAAAGATATTTCCTAATTTTGATTCATAATGAACCAGTAAGAGTCTTATGATCCCTTCTGTATGTTTAAATTTTTCACCTTTTCTAAATGAAGATCTCATTAACATGTAATTTAAAAGGAAGATGTGTAATCACCACTGTATTAATGATTTGTGATCACCACAAATGTATAGTCTTTGAGTTTTCATCAAACTTTCCTATGTAGCTGAAAGAGAATCTCAAGAAGCGCTCCAATGGGGCCTGCCCCGTATCACCTTTACTTAGATTTTTCAAGTTGAATGATCACAGAGACTCATATTTAAACAAACAAACAAAAAAAATAAATTAAAATTCGGGGTTTTCAAGCTGAAAAAAATATATCAACACTTTTGAGAATGCTGTTGAAGATCAAAATGTTATCGACAAACTGAAGGCACCAAATAATATAAAGGCAAGTGATAAGCCTAAAGTGAAATAAAATGCTTCTTTACCAAGTATGGGAAAACTGCCCTGAGAGCAGTGCATACAAAAAGGATTTGAGGACTAGAGTGATAAAAGGATGAATATTAGACAACATATGAAAACAAAGAAAAAATCTCGAATAGTATTTGGAGAGGTAATACAGTAAAGTGCTAATAAAAAACAGTTGTTCCCTTCTACATGTCATTGCTGTGGACCCTGAGGGAACACTACCCAATCATATTTGCCACTTACAGAGAGTTTTAGGAGGAAAAAAGTTGGAGAGCCAAAGAAATACTGTGAGGTCTGGAAAATGTAATCTATGTAAATTGGTGGGGAGAAGTGGGTGGTAGGGGGGTGTTGAAGAAAACCTCCCTGTAAGAAAGGAGACCAGGGGGACATGATAAAACTTCCAAAGCACAAACCACCGATAAATAAGCCTGGATTCATACTTAGTCATGCACATATCTATAGGAGGGAAGTATAAAGGACTTAGCTTGCCAGATTCAAATATACACCCTGTTAACCAGCTGTGGCTTGATCTACAACAGTCGCCTCTCTTCCCCTCCACTGAGGCCATTCTTGAATGCTCTTTCTGACAGGGTTTCAGTGCACACACTTATCTCCATTTTGAAGCTCCCACTCCTGGCAGCATCATAGCTGGGAGGCTTTCTCATCCTGGAGGAGTTCATGACTATGAATTAAATCCTGAATGTTTTGTATCCTGGAGGAGTTCACAACTATGAATTAAATCCTGAATGTTTTGCATGAGAACCTAATTGTCACGCCCATCAGACTGGAGACATGATGTTCCTTAAAAGATTCTAATTGGGCTGACCAATGACACCATGTGTCAGGGAGCTGTTATGATTTTGTTGTATTGTCACATTAACTCTGGAAAATAGCCCACTATTTAGACTCAAAAAGTGTTTTCTAACAAGCCTTTAAATTTCACAATGCAATTCTCAAAAATGTTGGCTTAATTTTTACAGTACATTTCAATAAACTCTCAACTCCCAGACGAAACTTCACAAAGATTCTATCCAACAAGCCACAACACATTCCCAAGAAGCTCCCCACCCCCACAACAGACTTTAACACAGAGTTCAGAGGTAGAACATGAGAGCCTGACTGTACTCCGACAAAGCAAGGGAGGAGAAGAATAAAGGCAGAAAAGGAAGAAAAAAGAAAATCACCAGTCCTAGGATCCCATGTTGGTCTTGCCATTGGGATAACCTGGAGCTGGAGTAGGGAGTTTTTATAGTTAACCTCGTGCATGACTCATGTAAACTAGACTTCTCGTGCCACTTTGTTTGCACATGCACAACCAGTTCCTTCCAGTGAGTCCTCCTACCTCCTTCCTCCAGGCGTAGGTGGGACTGAACACAAGTCTCAAGGCAGAACAGCAACAGCACTCCATGATACCCTCTCTTCTGGCGGCGACTTTCCAGTTGCAACAGTCCAAATGTTTGAGACAGAATGTGCTTATGTCTGATCCTCCACACTAATAAAGAACAGAAATTCAACTAATGGGTCCCTGTGCCTGGTTCTGTATTCTTAAATAAAAAGGGCTAATCCTTTGGCATTACAGACAGCTGATGCAGGTCTTATCTATGAAACTAAATTCTCCTTCCCTATCCTTCCTTAATATGATGACTTTAGTTGTGTTGTCTACTGGGTATAGTTTCTGGTCTGTGACATTTTTTGAATGGTGTTTTGTTATTGCCTGTGAGACTGTTAGCTTGGCACTGGTCAAAGATATTCATTGACCTTTTTCAGAGCATTCCAACCTAACATTCATTGTTGCCATGTTTAACTTGCCAGTGTAGAAATAATGTTTTTGTAAAGTCCACATGATACTCACTCAATAAGTAAGCAGAAAAGTCTTTCTTAGCAGTTTTCACCTGGTTTTCAGAAAAATTCTTTACTTCATACAGGTTTCATTATTCTAAAACTTCATACTTTCCTAGTTTTTCTCATTTAACAGCCTAAATTATATTTGGGTGGAGTTTTTGGTTTGTTTGGTTTGATTTGCTTATCATTCAAAAAGGGTTTACACATATTCAGTTTACTTGATATGGTGTGTCTGTTGAGTGACTCATCTGTTTTATGCTGCAAAATACAGGTGTAAGATTCCCACACTGATAAAAGTGCGTCCTGGTCAATGGCAAGATGAATCTGAGTCAGCAGTGCCCTGGCAGTCAAGAGGGCCGACCAAGTCTTGGGGGGCATTGGGCAAAGCTTCTCCAGCCATTCAAGGAAGGAGTTTGTCCCACTCCACCCTGCACTGATGTGGTCTCAGCTTGGATAGTGTGTGCAGTTTTATGCACCACAGGATAAGAAAGTAATGAAGCCATTAGAGAGTGTCTAAAGGAGGGCAACGAAGATAGTGAAGGGCCTTGAGGGGAAGCCCTATGAGGAGCTGCTGAGGTCACTTGGTCTGTTCAATCTGGAGAAGAGGAGACTGAGGGGTGCCCTTATTGCAGTCTACAACAGGCTTCCCAGAGGAGTAGGCACAGCACCAAGCCTGACAAAACTCAAGAAACATTTGAGTAATACTCTCATGTACATGGTGTGACTCTTAGGGATAGTCCTGTACAGGGCCAGGAGTTGGACTCGATGATCCTTGTGTGTCCATTCCAAATCAGCATATTCTTTGATTCTGTGATTCTTTGTAATTCCTTGGTTGCCCTACTCATGCTGTGGTGTGGCACTTAAGAGGATCTGCTCCATGACCTTCCCTGGCATTGAAGTCAACTGGCAGTCCTGTAGTTTTCTAGATCCTCCTTCCAGCTCTTCTTGTAGATGGATGTCACATTTGCTGACTTCCAGTCATCTGGGGTCTCCCCGATTACCCAGGATTGCTGATAAATGATGGAAAGTGGCTCAGTGAGCATTACTGCAAGATCCCTCAGTACTCTTGTGTGGATTCAATCTCACCACAAAGACTAGCATGTGTTTGAGTGTTATAGCAAGCTGCTGATCATTTCCCTTTGGATTATGGAGGCTTCTTTCTTCTCCTCATTCCTGTTTTCCAGCTCGTGGGTCTGGATGCCCTGTGAATAATTGGTCTTATTAAAAACTAAAACAAAGAAGACATTTAGTACCTCTTCCTTTGTCAGCATATTTCATCCCACATCCAATGAAGGCTGGAGTTTCTCCTTATCCTCCTTTTTTTTCTTATGTATTCATAGAATTTTTTTAATGTCTTTTTCCATAGTAATGCATTGATGTAACTCTTAGAACAGATTACTGGAAAGTGAATTTCAAAGTCATCATCTATGCTATTAACTCACAGTTTGGATGATGCGCAGTCTGAATTATAAGCTATTAATCTGGTGATTTCTGTGTGCAAATCATGATATATGATTACTGAAGTCTATCAATGTTACAATAAAACAATTAGCAGTAACAGCCTGTCAGGGAATGTCATACAAATAAAGTGGTAATATAAACTGAAAAATGGTAACAAGGACTAAGAAGAAGTACCTCATTCTATTGCCTCAGCATGAATGTCCTTCTAGCCTAATTCTGGAGAGCATAAAAGCATACACTTGTAACAAATCGATAAACAGAAATAGATCTAACCAAACAAGTTAAGAAACAAAATGGTTGCAAGCATAGGGAGAAACAAAATGACAGAAAAGCTTTACCCAGGAGAAGCTGACATGGATGTACTCATTTCTTCTGTTAGAAAATAAAACTAGAAGAGTTACAAGTTCAGAGACTAGGCCAGTGATTAGATCAATATCAATTACAGGGGGAAGTGGCTTGGCTATGAGACTCACATCCCGTGTTAAGACACCAAGGCAGCAAAGAAAGATTCTGTTATATAAATCAATAACATTGTTTTCATTTCTTACTTTTTAGGGCTTTTTACAACTGGAAATTCTCATAGGCCTAGGATCCATTTTCAGTCCAGCCAGAGCTGTCTATTCCAGCAGCTCTGTAGCAGCACTGATCTCCAGCTCCAGCACTCCACAAGGCATTGACTTAGCACATGCTAACCCATACAATTTACCACAATCCAACTCATCTGGCAGTAAATTGCCCAAAATATCAAGGAAGGAGAGCAGGGGAAGAAGACAAAGTAGAGAAAGAGAGCGGAAAAAAGATAATTATAGCTGCCACCTGGAGTACCCTGCAAGTTCAGCTTCCATGTGTCCAGATGGCAGGGTCCAACCACGTGGAGACCACAGGTCTTTGGTTTTATGTGATCTGGCCCCTGTGGCCATCCCTCTTCCCCCACAAGAGGGACTTCCAATGTTCCAGCTGTTCTGGGACTGGATTAGGGGCTCCACGGGATGTGGTGTGGGGCAGTGCTGTTGGTGTCCCTTGACTGACAGCTGCACCAGGGCTGCCCAAATAGGCTCCAAGGGGCTGGGCTGTGGGACAGGACACCATTTCACTTTCATGAAATCTGACCTGTCCTTTCCCCTCCACGCACACACGAGTTGGTCTAAACCAATAATTAATATAATAATCCAGTGTTTCACAATTAGTAATGCTCTAATAACAATAATGAAAACTTACTGTCATTTTCCTCTTCAGTAGATTAGAAAAACATGCAAGAGACGGTATTAATATATTGTATTATTGCATTAAATGTTTGCATAATTCAAATTAAGTATTCAATAATTACAGTCTAAATTTATATTAAAAGCATGTTATGGTTGCAAAAATGAAAAAGTAAAAATGCCTAGATTTGACCTTCTCAACAGTATTACTTGAGTTCCTTTGTACAAATGCTGTTATGATACATCGTTTACTTAAATTATTTTTACTACATCACCTTTTTCCTATACCAGTTATTCAGTAAGGTAAATATGTGCAAACAGGTTTCTAGAAAACAACTACTCTTTTAAATGTTATTGTCAGTAGAACAGTTGTAGATCTCAGAAGATGAATAATAGAAGCGGGAGCAGAACTATTTATTCTTGACACTTTGAAAGATGACTGTTACTGCAGAGGACAGAAGTCTTCTCTCTCCTCTGTCACTAATCTCCTAGAGAGAAATATGGAGCCATTCAGTTGTGTGTGTGTGTGTGTGTGTGTATGTGTGTGTTGACTTTTTGCGTTTGGGTTTTTTTCCCTCTTTTACTTCTTTCTTATGCTTGGGAATAATATAAGGAATAAGGAATAATTACTGCATATCTTGGATCATTAACTTTTCAGCTTTGTTAAAAGTATTGTACTTTTGGATTCAAGGTCCTTGGGCTAACTTGGGTTACACAGTAGAAATTATCCTTTCTGCTCTTCATTTGAAGTAACTGGGAAAAAATAATTTGAAAGAGAGACAACTTTACAGAGGAAATAAAATTATAAAGTCTTCATTTCACATTTATCCCACCTATTTCCAGGCACTAAAGTAAATTGACTAAGTTTTGAATTTTGTTGATCAGAGTTCCCTCTATGCTCAATGACAAAGAAAGGGGCATTCAGCAAGAAATCTTTATATTGGCTAGTACCATTGTATAAGCTTGTTAAATGTTTTGATGAAGTACTTAGAATTTAGGTTTTTGGTGGGTATCTTTTTTCAACTACAGTGCATGTGAGATGGAGTAATTTTATGTGGAATATCCTGAAGAATCCTAAGATCATGATGGAACAATTTATCCTAAACCATCACTGAACATGGGAGAGAAAAATTTAATCTTATAGTTGTCAAATCCTACATCTACCCAGCAAGAATTTTCTAAGTGGAACAGCCTAACATGGATTAAAACATGTTACAGGGAAATTATTGAGCATTCTAAGGATTTTGATTGTCAGGAATTTCTTTCTTGTACTTCTGATTTTATGCTGCCTAATTTTGTCACAGTGAATCAAAAAAAATATAAAATTATTGATTATTACATGTTCTAGTATAAACAAGGAAGAAAATAGTTTGAAGAAAAAGCAAGATAAATGAGATACATGTGGCTTATTAGCAGAAAAGAAAGTGAAATAAATGACAACATGGCTTCCATAATCTTAATAATTATGTAATAATGTGCGTGTTCAATTCATAAGAAGTGTTAATATAGGTACTGTCATAGCATTAATGTGACAGAGAATCAAGCAGCTCGGAGATTTGTTTTAATGCACTTAAAAATTATTAATGGTACTGATTATCTGTATGGAGCACCTCCTTACAAATACCAGCATTTTGCAGTTTTATCTTGAGATAATATTTATTTTTGTTTTTCTCAAAGATTTTAAGTCTCAAAAAAAGAAAAAGAAAAACAAACAAGAATTACTCTTGCTTGATCTAAAAAATAGGTTATCTGTTAAAAAGGTAAGGATCACCTTATGCAGTGTAAATGAGATAGTGTAAGTGATTATTATGAGAATTAGTAGTAGAAATTTTGTTTTGAAACTGTTAATCCATAGGGTATGTAACATTTTGACTTTTTTTTTTTCCCAAAGACATAAATGGATTCTATTTACACTTACTCTGACTTGAGACATTGGTTTAACTCTGTCCTCTTCTGTCCATAGATATTTGTTTGTACTTGCAAGAATTTAAGCTGACTTTAAGGTTTAATCAGCCCTTTTAAAAGCATATTAAAAAAACAAACAAACAACAACAAACAAATCAGGCAAATAACCGCCTTTGTATTTTTCTAATCCACCTTTATGTTAAATGTTTAGGTGTCATTTGCCTACAAATTTCTTGTGATTATGATTTATAACTTGATTAAGCTGTTAATTGCATTCTCAGCTTTTTCAGTCATGATCTCAAAGATGAGAAAGATTTCTCCCAGATAAAAACAGACCCAAGCAAAAGCAACCAGACTTATGACATTGCATTTGTAGCATAAAGAAAAATAGAACTAACTTCCTTATCTTCCTAGAGCTAATTACAAAATATATTTCACAGAAATATATCCTTCATATTTCTTGGAATTCAACATTTTCACTGCTGCAAGAATAATGAATTAGTGATTTTGTGCTTCCAGATGGAGGCATTCCAAGACCATAGTGAAAAGCCACAGCCAAAAAGAGGAGGAAAGGAGGGGAGGAAGGCTGACTGCATTTACTTGAGATATAAAAAAATGCTGTTATCCCTGGTTTTGTGAAAAAAAAAAAAACAAAAAACCAAAAAACACCAATGAGCAAGTACAGAATACTCTTCTCCCTTTTGGAAGTGAAACATACCGCAGAAAACATGAAGGCAGCTGATTTAGATATTAAGGAATAAATGCTTTACTTGATATGATAATTTGTTTGATTATTTTTCAAAACAAAACTAAACTAATTAAGCACAACATTAAAACAGAACTCCATAGAGTTCTTTTTATTTGAAAAAAATAGCAATTCCTGACTTAACAATGCCTTACTTATTCTTATAAAATAGAAAATTAGTTTCATTGAACAAATTATAATTATTATCTTTAACATTTGATAATATCCTGTTTCATCTTCTGTGAAAACAAGCTGTGTAGTGGCAGAAAATACTGCAGGAAGATAATGTACTTATATTAAGCAAATTGTTCCATTTCTGAATAATTTCATAGCCTGGTAATGTTTTACTCAGTGCTTGGCCCCAGGCAGCTATAGAACTCATGGCACAGCAATATTTTTAACTAAAAGTAATAATATCTTGAAAGAAGAAAAAGTAGTGCCACAGTGTCACAGATTTCCTTCATATAAGAAATTCTATATGTTTATATCTGCATTATGCATAACATAGGACAGCTTTAGTGTAGCTTTAGTGTAGCTAAGTATAACTTAGTTTTCCCAGACTTCTTCAAAACTTCATCAGAAAAGAGAACTCTTTTGGTTTATCAGGTCTTTGAACATTTCATCATATGCCTTGTAACTATTCTTTTCTAGAAAGTTTCATTTGACAGTACACAGCAACTCAAAGAGTTTTAAGAATAGTTTTCCTTTTCCATGACCATTGTGTGGAGCAATACTTTCTAACCTGAGACAGGAGGGACAACATTCCAGGTAAGGGCAGGAGCTGTGAGGGAGAGTGACATTAGCTCTTCTCAGTGTTCTCATCACTCACGTGCAAGAAGCAGGAAGAGGAAAACAGATTTTTTGTCTATAGTTAGCAGAACTTTAGACCAAGAAAAAGTAGATTGGCATAGACGCAAAGAACTGGGAGGGTTTCAGGATGGTAAAAAAAAAAAAAAACAACCATGGAGGATCTAAATAAGGATCTTGTGAGATTGATTGAAAACAACAAAAAAACAAATTCTCAAAAGGCAAATGTTAAGGTATGTAAATAGGGGGGAAATTAATCTTTTGCAAATAAATTTATGGGACCTAAATTGATAATTTTCATTCCAAAAAAGTTTGTGATAGTTATGACAGGTAGTCCAAAGGAAATGTCAGCTCAGTGTTCACTACAGTTTTAAAACAGAAATATTGTTAGGTATTTTTATGAAAAGAAGTATGAAGGCTGTCTTGTGAGATATGATTAAGTAAGCTGTAAGTGAAACTTAGAAAAGATAAATGAAACTGAAATCAGAAAAAAATTAGTGGTTTATGAGGATGAGTAGCAACTGATGAATGCTATTTAAACAAGAACAGGGAACACACAGGATCTTCCTCTTTTGCTGTCAATTAAGAGTAGCCTTGGCTTCAATGGTATGAGAAAGTGAAGAGTTACAATCCAGAGAGCACAGGTGGTAAGTTTGGTGGAAATATCCCCAGTGATGATGCAGGTTTCAGCAGACCAGTGAAGCTGACAGTCTAGCAGGGCTGGTCCTAGAGTTTTCACAAGTAATCACCCGGAGAAAATGGAGGTAGAGATGCAAGAAATGAGAGGTGCTGCTTTGTGTGGCAGTGAGTGGTTACTGCTGGCAAAGCTGAAGTAAATGGGTGGGAATGGTCACACTTACTGCTGTTCATGTAGGAATATGGTACATCTCACTTTAGCCACTTGACAGAGGCAACCAAAGCAGGAGCTTAGTTAAAGCTCTGTTTCAATCAAAATAAAATGACTGGAACCTCCAAAGGACAATTACAAGGATGGATAAGGTAACCTACTCCTTAAGGATAAAAGGTTTGGTGAGCACCAAGTAGTCTTAGGGAGATAGTACAAGAGGCTTTTTACCACTGTTTTTAAAGATATTTGATACTAATTCCACCTAAAAACAATGGTAGTATGGTTTGTTCATTTCTGAATGAGAAAAAGAAATAAGAAAGAATTGTGAGACACATCTGGGGCTTTAACTAATGTATATTTTTGTCTCTTGAAATGAGCACTTCTTATTTTTTCCCTCTAATTGAAAATGTTATATGGCAGGTGAAGATAACAGAAAAATTGCATAAGAGTTGTAAGTGTGATATGCCTAAAAGTCATTGCATTGGATACCAACACAGATAACATAATTTAAGTGCCAACTTGAATTACATAAAGACCATGTAATGCTGTAAATCACTTATAGTACTGTTAATCCAATCATGCTGAAAAAGAACTCCATGTACTAGAATATGGGTAACCCTGTAATTCTATGAGTTGTATACAGGGAAAAACATACTTTTTAACAGTCCCAGAATTTCAGGACCCACATACAGTTGTTCCCAACCTTGTTCTTCTGAATGTCATTTCCACCTTGATTTCCTTTTTGAATATTTGCTTTTTCAGCAAACAATGATTTTTCTGCTATCAATCAGATAGGCTGCATCCTTCTCTCTACATCTCAGTCCTTTAAATAAAATAGTCTTCTAGATTTTGGTTTTTGTGAGCTTTCACAAGTGTTGCAGAAGTCACAGAGCTCAAGATGGAAAATAACCTTTGAGCCTGAAACTATATTTGAGGTGCATATAATTTGCTATAATGCAGATACTGCTCTACACAAAGTGTGTCTAAGAGGAGTATATCACAGCTGTCTACAGTGATCTGCTTTGGAGAGGTGAGGGAAAACAAGAAACAGACAGAAGGTAGATGCGTACCTTTTACTGACTTTCGATATCCTGAGATGAAAGGTGTAAAGCTAGGAAGCTAAAAATGAAGCAGACCTTTTCAAAGTAGAGTTAAACTGGGTAGAGATTATTTCTGAGAACTTATAATTTCTAGAACCTCAACGAGTTCCAAAAGCAGCAAGGAAGACTGATAAAAATGAATTGACTATAAGTGTTTTGATGTATTCTGAGGATTGAAACAGTTTATTGATTTATTAATGACATGTAACTAAGTATCAATGCATTAGCTATATATTCAGAATCAACATCATTAATGTAAAGATAAATTACAATTTTAGCTAAATTAGAAAATGCTAATAAACACCTAAAAGTACATAAACAGCCTTGTGGAGCTAACACTAGCACATACTCCTACATACACATTGCCTGGATGTAGGGGTTGTCATTGCCCCTTCCCCACTTTTCCATGTCACTGCCACTTCTGATGCACGATTGTGAGGAGGTGTCCTGAGAGTTGTCCCTGTCCCTTGAGGTGGGAGCCCTATGTGCTGCCCCCATTCTGCCAGCCTACTGCTGGATGCTGGCTGTTTCCCAGTACCCTGTGATAGGCTGTCCTATCTGGTCTTGATTGGGTTCAGGGTGCCCTGGGGGCACTGTTGTCAGGGACAGACTCCCTGTGGTAGCTGCTGCTTCCTCTCCACTGTCTCTTGATATGTCACAAATGTCCCTGCATACTTCATGGGGTTTTTTTAAGACTGACCTATTCCAAAACATCATTCCCTGGTTGATGTTTAATCCTGCTGATGGTCATCTTATTCTCAAATCCTCTCAGACAGTTTTGTGTGTCCCGTGCGTATACACCCCTCTGGCTGCATGCATTGGAGTAGAAACATCAGGGTGGTACATTGTAGCCAACACCTCCTACAGTAGTGTGAGGGATCCCATTAGCACTCATTTCCTCAAGTTTTGGCACACCATCCCTTTTCTCATCACTGGCAAGCCTGGTTTTGTCCTTTTCCCCTTTTCAAACTAGTTCAAAGCTCTGTCAACAAGCCCGGCTAGCTCCTGCATTAGCACTCTTTTCCCTCTCTGAAACAGATGAATCCCACAAAGTGCCAGTAGACCAGGTGTTAAGTAGATCATCTCATGGTCAAAAAACACAAATTTTTTCCAATTACATCAATCCTGGAGCCACTCATTACCTTGATGGATCTTCCTTTTCCAGTCAGTATCATTCTCTGTTAGAAGGATCAAGGAAATCACTACCTTTGCTCCTGATCCTTTAACCAAGCATCCCAAGGCACCGAAGTCTCTTTTGATTGTCCTTGAATTTCTATTTGTTATTGTGTTTCTGACAGGTTGAATAACCAGTAACAGATAATACCTAGAGGGCCTTACTAGGCTGGAGAGTTTTCCAGTTATATTCCTTGCTGGAGCCTCTGGGAGACAGCAGACTTCCCTGTGAGTTGGGTCCAATCTGCATATTGGACCCTACCTTCCCCTTAGAAGGGAGTCTCCTATTGCAACTTCCCTTCTTTTCCTCTCAACAGAGGTGGTTGTGGTGTGGGATATAGACAGTGTTGCTTTAGCAGGCCTCTCTGTCCATCTCATCTGTTGTCTGGTCTTCTAGTTCCAGGGCCTCATACCAGTTGTTGCAGAATGTGGCAGTCCTACTTGTTAAGCTTTCAAAAGGAGGAGGTACCTTCCTCCTGGTGCATGCAGTAAACTGCTTCTGGTCTTGATTTAATTACCCTGCAGATTCTGAGTCTACTGGCTTCTCCACTACAATGGAGGCTGGGGACTCCTGAGTGTCTTGATACTGTGGTGTCTCTGTAAGCAACCAGTCAATCTCTTGCTTGTTCTCTCAAACACTACATAGCCTATTCAGTTCTTCCTGTATCTCCCTCACCAGTGACAGAGCTCTTCAGCCACAGCACACCTTCTGCAGAAGAACTGTCTGCCCCAGCCCCACGGAGAAGCATCAAGCACCCCTGGCAAGCTATGACCTGGAGAGCCACATTGACCATCAGCAGGTCTGTCTGTCTGTCGGCCTCTGACACTGCTGGTTCAATGAATCCAGCTGCTGCAGAGGAATGACCTCTAAGCATGTTAACACCATAACCAGAGAATCTTACCCTAGTACACTAATAAGACTGGGGCTGAAAGGATCTTTTCATGCTCTTCTCCACCAGATACTGAATCTGTTTATTCAACTCTATTGGGTCCTCAGGGATGGTTGGAGAGGAGCCTTTCCTGCTCATCCTGTTGGTGTGAACTGTGGTGTGAGTTGCTGTGCAACCTACCATGCCATGCTATCACTGACATGCTACACTAATGTGTCATGGCTTTAGGCATGTTTATAATTTTGATCTGGTCACTCTGTGTTTTATCATAGAGTTTTATTGTAGAGGTCCCTAGGTCCTTTGCACTAGACTTATGCTAGTTTCTTCCTGTATATTAATTTTCAGTAAACCAGAAAGCTTCCATCAGGAGAAAATCAAAAAGCAATTATGAAAATTATTTGCTTCCTACAAACAATATGGACAGTGAAAGAGCTAGTTTAATGCTTTCCATTGCATCTTCCAAACTATTTCACTTCCAACAGTTTAAGGCATCACAGGACACTTCTCTTCTTTCATACAACACCCCATGAACACACCTCACACATTGTATCCATGAATATGTCTGTATGCATTGCGTAAAAATGCTATTCCTGAGGGCTGCAGAGCATCCTACTTGTCATTCAGCTAGCTGGTTAGTTTGTTGACCTGCTGTTAACATCTATAAAAATGTGATAATGACTGAAAGGCCCAGAGACATGACTAGAAATCTGAGAAAAGAAGTGTGCTAGGATCACAGTCGGAAGCCAGTGGCAAAAAAATGTTTATTTAACTTTGAAAAATCCCCAGTGGGGCCATACAAACGCTCACAATTAAATGTGTTTTTCTGATGTATATCAGCATACCCTCACATACTTATCTGAGCTGTGCTATCTTCCACAAGTTTGGGCACCCAACTGAAAATGTGAACCCTTGCTTTCACAGATATCCCAAACTTGCTTGTGTTTAGCTGTTAGAATCTATGGATAAATCTCGCTCACATTGAATCAGTGTGTTTTTATCTTAGACAAACCCTTTCAGGAGAGAGAAGTAGTACTGGCCTGTATTTTTGCATGCACTTTGTATAAAGAAATATTTATATTCTAAGAAATGTTGTTCCTTTGCTCTGTACGTATTCATTTGTACACTTTTCCCTTGCCTGGGACAAGTATTGTCCATCTTCTCAGGAAATGTACAAGGACTGAAAGCTGTCTGAAGGGTTCAAGTCTAAAGAAGCACAAGCCTCAAGAAAGTGCAGGAAGACAGCAAATGCAGGAGAATTGTAATTTATTTCAAGGTAAATTAGTTATTGGGTTAACAGCAGCCTTCCACTGTACATACTGACTCTGTGGTAAACTAATTAGAGTAATAAAATTATTGAGATTGCAAGGGACCTCGGAAGATCATCTAGTTGAACTGTCCTAGTCAGAGAATGGTTTGCTAGGGCAGGTTCTTCATGTTACTGGATATCTCACATGTCCAGGAAATTTTTGACTGGCTCCACAGATGGAGATACCACCCAGTCTCAGAGTAACCTTTTCCAGGGTTTGGCTAACCCCATTATGATTTCTTTTTAATTTAAATTTCAACTGAATTTCATACAGATCAATTTGTGACTCTTGCCTCTTGTCCTGTCACTGGATACCTCTGAGATGTGTCTGACTTTGATTCCACCTCATCAGGCATTTACATGTATAGACTTGGTCTCCAAGTCTGACAAGCTCACTGAAGGGTTTTGATCTAAAAATATATAAGGCTCCAACAATATCCACCCTCCAGACATATGAGAAGACTCTTTGGTTCTTTGAACACCTTAGGAGAGAGCACAATGGACAAAAAGCTATGCACTTTTTCTCAAGGTGTGCTTTTACTGGTAAACTTTAGGAAATAAGAGTACTCAGCAAAAGTTTAAAGGGCAACATACAACCAAAACAAATCATTCCACAAAGTCTTGACTTAGCATATCTTAACCCATAGAACTTAGTGAAAACCACCCAATCAGTATCGAGTTACCCAAAATATTAAGAAAGGAGATTAAAAGAAGAAGAAGTAAACGAAGAGAGAGAAAAGGAGAAATACAGCTACTATGCCTGGATCTAGTATAGGTCCAGCTACAGGAGTCTAGAAGATGGAGGTTTGAACATGTGAAGACCACATGTCTTTGGTTTTATCCACTCTGGTCCTCTGTGGCCATCCCTCCCAGGTAGGACTTCTGGCTTACTGGCCACTTTGGGGCTCTGGGGTGCGGTGAGGGGTAGTGCTCCCATTGTGTGAGCAAATCTAAGGCTCAGTTAGGGGTTCAAGTGGGTGTGGTGTGGACAGTGCTCCTGCTGTTCAGTAATTGACAATTTCTTCAGAGTTGCCCCAGGACACTTACAGGAGCTATGGAATGGGATAGGGCATTATCTCACTTTTGTGAAATTCGATCTGTCCCTACACACACAGACACACAAACCCATAGTTGGTCTGAACCAATAATTAAAATAATAATCCAGTGTCTCACATCCCTCCCCACCTCCAATATTTCTTTTTTCCAGATTGAACAGTCACAGGTATCTCAGCCTCTCCACATATGACAAATGCTGCAATATTTTATCATCTTTGCTGTCCTTTGCTGGACTTCCTTCAGCAGGTCCATGTCTGCTGTGTTCTGGAAAGCCCAGGGTTGGATATAGAACCCAAAATATGTCTCATCAGTGCTGAGTAGAGAGGAAGAGAATCACCTTCCTTGACCTTCTAGCGCTCCTAGTTCAGCCAACAAGGAAAGACTATTGCTCTTCTTTTTTCTGCAAAGACCCACTGCTGACTCATGTTTAGCTTGCTGTCCACTATAAGCCCATGTCCTATTTAGAAAGATGCTTTTCAGTCAGTCAGCCAGCCCGCAACTTGTACTAATTGAGTATGTCTATGTAATGCATTTATTGTCTCACATTAGCAATTGTTGAATATCTTTAGGAACTTCTTGGCCCATTTCTCAAGCCTGTTGAGGTCCTTCTGAAGGGCAACATAATCATTTCATCTATCAGACACTTCTAGTTTTGTATCATCTTCAGACCTGCTGAGGGTGCATTCTGTCCCTTCATCCAGATCGTTAATGAAGATGCTGAACAGATGTTTGTTTTCCTGCTCATTGGGAGGGACTCTTCTCAAGCTTGGAAAGGTGATCCTTGAAAATAAACAAGCTCCCATGATCCCTCTTCTCTTCAGGACTCTATCCCCTGGGATTCTTCCAAGCAGGTCCCTAAACAGGACAAACAGGATAAACAGAACTACTTTCCTGAAGTCCAAGGTTGTGATGCTGCCATTTGCCTTGTTTCCTCTTCTTGCGATTCTAAACTCCACATTCCATGGTAACTTAAGCCAAAGCTGCCTCCAGTCTTCATTTTCCTGATCAATTCCTTGTTTGTAAGAATCAGTTCTAGCAGAGTGATTCCTTTGTCAATTTGTTATTCCCTTGTGTCAAGAAGGTGTCGATAAGGTGCTCCACAAATATTCAGCTTTGCTTATATGTTGTTGCACTGTCCTTCCAGCAAATTTTTGGATCAAGTGACCTATGAGGACCAGGACCTTGGAACATGAGACTTCTGCCAGTTGTACAAAGGAAGCCACATCTACCTTTTCTTATTTATGCTGGATCTGGGTGAGGTGGAGTGAATTTTCTTCATAGCAGCTTGTTATCATGCTATGTTTTGGCTATGTGATCAAAACAGTGTTGATAACACACCTGTGTTTTAGCTACTGCAGAGCAATGCTTACACAGCATCAAGCCCTTCTCTGCTTCCCATGATCCCCCACAGTGAGACAGCTGGGGGTGAACAAGAAGTGGGAAGGGGACATAACCAGAATAACTCACACAAAATGACCAAAGGGATACTCCATGTCATATAGAGCCATCTTCAGCTATAAAAATCCAAAGGGAGGAGTGTTTTGGATAGGTGGTTATTGCTTGGGGACTGGCTCGCTCTGCTGTGGGGAGGGATGAGTGATTGTATTTGCACCACTTGTTTTGCTTGCTTTTTTCCTTTTTGTCTTTACTTCATTCAGTAAGCAATTCTTATCTTGTCCCTCAAGTTTTGGGGTCTTTTGCTCTTCCGATTATTTCTCTTCATCCTTTTGGTTGCAGAGAAATTTAGCGAGTGGTTGTGTAAGGCTTAGCTGCCAGTCAGGGTCAAACCACTACATTCTTGGATTAATTGGTGAAGGAAAATATACTCACAGAGGTTAATGGAACTGCAGAAACAAAGCCAAATATCTAATTTATATGGATGTGGAGAAGAGACTGAGTATACTTGTTTTATTGTGCGTGAGTATGGAAGGGATTCATTTCTGTTAGCAGAATTTGGAAAGGGCTTAGTTAGTTATTCTGCTTCAATTATCTAGAGGAAAAGTGTAAAAAGGGGATTTATGAATATCTAGATATGGTTCTTTTCATTCTCTGACCATGAGGATTCAGATATTTTGTGTCATGCTCTATTGTTTCTTGCTTGAACTAAATGACTGCTAACAATGTTATGCACTTAGCTCTCTCTCTGGAGTTGTTAATCACAACAGTGGCAGGCTAGGACCTGACGTTTAGGACCTGAACAATCCTGTCTTGCTGAAATTAATTTGGATAGAACAGCAAGTTGCCTCATCAAACGAACTGTTCCTGCTAACAATGAAACATGGCAACTGATGCCTCCAACTAGATATTGGAGTTCAGCCTCTTCAACAATCTAGCTGAAATTAACACTCAACTCTGATCTTGGAAAGGTTTAGGGCCTGCTTGATAAAAAGTGTGAAACATCCAATTAAGTGTGTATGTTCAGAGACACATAAGATAGTTCAGGGTACACACAGACACTCTGGAGATTCTAGATGCTGATGCCTTGAAGGTTCTGACAGCAGGAGTTCCTCCCTTTTGCAAGGTTAGAGCAATTTTGCTTTGCTTTGTAAGGAATGGGTTTTGTTTGTTTTTGTCTTGGTTTGGTTTATTTTTAATTCTTAAAATATTTTAAATTACATTATTTTGCTCACTGAGTAGAAAAAAGATCAGGTTTTAACTCACGCATTTGATGCAAAGAAACAAATTCACATTTCAGTGCCTACAGCTAACTTAAGTGTCCAGTAATTTGCAATTATAAAGAAAATGTCTCAACATCTGCTTCATGCTAATCATGTAGCTTAGTGAGAGGTAACAGGTGTTCACCGTAGTATCAGATCTTGTTTTAAATATTTAAAAATATCTATTTTTTTTCTTTTGCAATAAATTGAAGTTTGAAATACTCTACCAAATTTTTATGATTGTTTCCAAAATTAAATTCCCCATATTTAAGTGTTCAAATATATTTTTATTCTCTGGACTAACTTCTAAGTCATTTTATAACATTTTTCCTATATATTGCACATAATTATATTTATTCTTAAGAGTGGAAGTATTGCAGTTTTCATATCCTGCTTTTAGAGTCTTTTATGATTTTACAGACAGATAGGGGATTTAAAATGCTCCCTGGCATTATTAATGAACAAGGTTTGTTTTTTTTTTTTTCATTAAACATTGGATT
>VWZG01007970.1:66957-98922 GCA_013396735.1 Grallaria varia
TTTTTTTTTAAGCGGGTTTTCTTTATTCCTGGAGTAAAAGCCCAATCCTTCCTATAGAGTTAAGTTATTGGGAAATTCTCTTCCAGGTGCTCAACAAATGCCCTCCAATAGCTAATGCCGAATTGCTTGATCTACCATATACCTTTGAAGAGTATGTCTGATGTTCTATTTAAGACATCAACCAAATCCATTCCAAAGGAAAAGCAAGTACACAATGAACATTTAAGACATAGAAAGCCCATATTTTTTTTTATTATTATTTATTTACTGATCAATTCTTACTGAAGAACAGGAATTTTTATGAAAAAATGTGCTGTTAATGTAGATAAAATCTTAATTTTGACAGCAGGAAGGCATTCTCAGGGTATTTCTAAACTCAGTATTTCCTTTTGCTCAGTGTGAGCAATTCAGTATGTTGATTCTTATTCAACCCACTTTTAAACATATTATTCATCTGCTACATCACTTGGGCAAAGGAATAATTTAGATGTGTAGACATAGTCCTAAATATTTCAATATTCAGCACAAGCATAACTATTTTTAAGTACCTGACTCCCATTGCAGAATCCAAAATCCTTGCAATCACATTCTGTGTATAATGTCTGACAATACGCTCTTGTAGCCCAGGAATATAATTGTATTGTTCTCTGTCATGGAAACCCACTTGAAGTACTGCATCCATCTCTGGGGTCTTCTGTATAAGAAAGGTGTGAACCTGTTGTATTGGGTCCAGAGGGCCATGAATATGGTCAGATGACTGGAGAACACCTCGTATGAAGAAAGGCTCAGAGCACTGGGGTTGTCCAGCAGGAAGAAAGGCTCTGGGGACACTTTCTTGAAGACTTCCAATACTTTAAAGGAAGCTTAAAAGAAAGACAGAGTAAAAGAATTTGCCAGGGTGTAAAATGACAGGGCAAGGGATAATGGCTTTTAACTGAAAAAGGGTAGATATAAATTGGACAAGAGGAAGAAATTTTTTTACTGTGAGAGTGGTGAGACACTGGAACATGCTGCCCAGAAAACTTGTGGATGCCCCATCCCTGGAAGGGTTCAAGGGCAGGTTAGATAGCGCAGGAGTAACCTGGTCTAGTGGAAGGTTTCCTTGACATGGCAGGGAGGGTTGGAGCTAGATAAACTTTAAAGTCTCTTTCAATGCAAACCATTCTATGATTCTATGAAATGGTTAAACATGCAGGAAAGGAACTCTCAGTAATCAGTACCATGAATACAAATGTCCCTAATCTGATCAGCAAGACACTCCAAAACCAGAAATACATATACCAAAAAACATATAATACAGAATTTATGCATCTTAATCTTGAAAATTATTAGAAACTTTTTGCCAGAATCTATACCATGTAATTGTTTTGCTGTTTTACATCATTCTGTCAAAAAACACATACCACCTCCACTTTCTCCATCCTCGCCAAAAAAAAAAAAAAAAAAGAGGAAAAAAACCCCAAACTCCCAAAAAAAAATCTATTTCACTCAATATATATTTAAGATGTTCTATATTTCTCTTTTCTGTCAAACCTTTGTTCTCTCAGGTTTTTGACAAGTTATTCTTTTCTTTGGGGGACATATTCTTATGCATTTGTTCCTTACTATGTAACAAAACTAAGGAATAATAAGAATAGATGAGCTATTACTTCTTTGATCTGATAGCTAGGACAATTCTTGAACATAATGATATGACATTTTCATCTATGGCTCTATATTAGTTTTGTATTTTATCCAATGATTATTTAATGAGAGTCCATAGAGGCTAGATCTGTGTACTCACTGACATCTTTTCTATGTCTACAGATGAGGATTATACTAGAAACTGAGAGCCCTGATATGCACTTTTAGCAGTGTATTGGATAATGATGCCATAAAACTTGCAGTGGGTCTATATCTTGAGTCTCTAGTAATGTGAAAAATTACTGCCAAGCATTTCAAAACTTTAGCATCTACCTTCTGCCTAATGGGGTTTAATTACCTTTGAGTTCAAACAGTTGTGTAACATCCATTATTTTGGTTAGGTCAAACATCTTCTCCTGAGAACAATGATGTCACTATGTATAAATTCAGAGATACATGCTTGCTTGGCAGTCTTGTAGGAAAAAAATCATAACACCAAATCACCTATTATTTAAGAACAGGGTGAGAAGTGTAATTTATTTTCCATTAAGTTATTTATATTAATATTTTTCTTATTGATATTAATATTTCAACAAATATTGATGTAATATATTATATTTGTATTTAATGTCAGTGTAATTATCCTGGCTTAAATACGCTTAACTATTTTGGTTTCCATTTTTTCCTTCTTGTTCCTCTTGAGAGGTCATTAACATTTACAAATCTCTCTCAGAATTTGTGATTATATAAGAATACAGCTCAACCTCTCCAAAGCCCAAAGATGCTCTGTTATTGTACCGTGACTTTGGTGCTTCTCTTCTGGTATTATTTGACTGTTTATACACATTATCAACTACTTTTTTATGCTATCCCTCTCAACTAATTTGAAAGTACTCACTCTCTGTCACTGATTTCACTCCTTTTCCTGCTGCTTTCGTGTTGTTCAGAATAGGAACTTTTCTGTGATGCTGCCTTGGTTGAAAATGACAGTCATTTAAAGCAGATATTTATAGTAAATAATTAATTAACACTTTGTTTATTTGTGGAAGATCACAATATTGATAACATGGAGAAACAAATTACCACATTATCTGTAGTTACATCCCCATTTGCTTAAGTTATTGCCTTTTATCATGGCATCATCTAGATTCCAAAACCACAACTTGAATATTAACCATGTCATGTCATTGGCCTGTGTTAACTTTTGAGCATATAATCATACTGAATGCTAAGAAGAAATCATAGTTTCTGAGGGAGATAGAGGCAACATTTTCAAAGGTTTTCAACCTCAGGAATAGACATACACAGAGTAACTGCTTTTGAAAAGCTTTGCTTGAATGCTTGCCTTTGATCAACTACCATTTCTTCTTTTTATTAAGGAATCTTCCAGAAGCCAAAACAGACTTAAAAGTGAAGAGGAAGTGATTGCAACTAAGAGTATCAAAGAGTATACTGATTCAATACACTCCCTAAGCAGCTTTTTAGTATCAGAGCTCTGGGGAAGTCATGTATAATGTTGAATGTTATTATAAGTTAGAAACCTCCCTAAGGTGCTGGTTCATGGATAAATTTCTACCACCTTTTCTGGGATGAATCTTTCCTGGACAAAGGTAGCCACAGCAGGGAAGAAAGATGTAACATACTTATTTGCATTGTCTTGAGCTAATATAGGTAACATACTACTTGTGCATGTTCTTAGTCACATATCTTTTTTTTCTTTTAAATAAATTTATGTAATAGTGTGATTATCATAACAACCATAATCTATTCCCTATTACTGTCACCTCTTCTACTGTTTGCCATTATTAATGATACAATGTTGACTGCCTGTCTAAAAACACCCAAAAATATTGACATCTTTGTCTGGGAATCAGTAGAATGTCACAAATTTTCATTAGTGATTCGCATCAAAAGCCTTTTCTAAATCCTCAGGACTTCGCAGCAGTGTAAAACTGAAATTCCTGAATTGTTGAGCCTTCACTGATTAAAGCTTTAATCAAAGAATATAGAAAAGATCACAAAAAAAGGAGTGAAGAAGTAAAACATCTTTTTTCCCTACACAAAAATCAGCTGTCACATAAAAGCTGATGTGGACAAAACTTCTTTTTACTTTCTTTGTAGCCTTGACCCATCTGCCATACCTACAGTGCTACTTATTTAAGTATAAAAATAAGACAGTTAGAACAAGAAGTAGTGTTGCCCTAAGTTCCCTATAAAGTTAGTAGAGAGAAAATACATTAAATATCTGACTTTTCTTGTGGAGATTTTCCCTGCACTACAGTTTCACTGCAACTTCCATAAAGTTCCCATAGGTATGTTCCTTACTTCCTTAAGGTGGGATATATACTAATATTCATATATGTTCATATATGAGGCATATTTGTAGAGTCTATCAGAATTATGCAAGTAAATGCAAATGTATATGTTCATACACATATTCGCATCTTTCCTTTATTTATGTCTATATTATGAAACCCAGTTACCTGAAAGTACAACAAAGGAAGTACCTTGCAGGAATCACCACATAACAGACCATTTCCTGCCACCTTATTCATCCTGTTTTCCCCTTTCAAAACCAATTCTACCAACATTAAACCTGTAATATTAAAATATATATAAAATCAGTGCTTCATTTTTTGAAGTAATGAAATAGGAGAATAATTGCAGCATGACTGATGTCTTCTGAAAAACTTAAAGCAGTAAACCACATGACTACAGGATTCAGATGTATCTGAAATGTGTCATAACTTTTTCATTAATGAAAAAAACAGAAATACCTTAATAAACATTATTGAAGATCTCTCTCTGTAAACCATATTATATATTGAAGAAATTGCCTGTCATCCATGGTCAAACTATAGGGTAGGATTAAGTAGAAAGATTTTAGTTGCAATTGTCTGTCTCCATTGATAGGTAGAGTGCCGTCTTATTAAGCTGAAAGGTCCCAGAAGGAAAAAGAAACCCAGAATATAACAAGTAGTGAATATTCTCAGTAGCTTCTTGTGAAGTTTTATAAGAAAATTTCATCATGAATAATGATATGTCCAACAAACACAGAGCTGTCAAAGAACAGAGTGGTAACTACATCTGACACAGTTGTGTAGGCTCAACACCAAAGCTTAGGTAGACCAAATGTACTTCTTGTGAAACTGGAGCTCAGTACTTTTCTTCTTTTGGATGCAAACCATAGGTTTAATTTTTACCATGAATGTATAACCAATCGGCTGTATTTCAGCTATTGCTCATTGGAAGCAGCCTGGGCTGCAGTGATCATACACTGTTGGAGTTCACAGTTATGAAGGATATGGGTCGGGACCCTGAAGTTCAGGATGCAAAATTCTAGCTTTCCAAGGTGCTAGTCAATTGTACCTCCTGGGGAACTGCCATCAGGGCAACAAAGCAGAAGAGAACTCACAGATCTTTAAGAACACTTTCAACAGAGCACAAGAGCTTTTGATTTCCAGATGTAAGAAATGAGGAAAGGAGGGCAAGCCAGCAGCTTGGTTGAGTTGAGAGCTGCTAGTCAAGCTAAAGGTGAGAAGGAAATGCACAGGTAGTGGAAGCAGCGACAAGTATCCTGGGGAGAGTATAGGGATGATACCCAGTTATGTATGGATGTGATAGGAAGGTCAAGGCCCATCTGGAACTAAACTTGGCAAGGAGCACAAATTGTAATTAGAAAGGCTTCTACAGCTCTACATCAGCCAGAAAAGGAAGATCAAAGAAGTTGTATCCCCCTGACAAACAAGATTGTTAAACCAGTAACAACAGATGAGAAGAAGACTGAGGTACTCAAGCCTCAGTCTTCACTAACAACCTCTCTTCCTGTGTCTCTTGAGTGGATGGACTACAAGGCAGGTACTGGGGAACCAAAGTCCTTCCCACTGTAAGAGAAGATCAAGTTTAGGACTATCTGAAGACCAGAGTCCTGAAGAAGTTGGCTGATGTAGTTGCCAAGCCACTTTCCATGATATTCAAAAAGTCATGACACTCAAATATGGTCTCAGGTGACTGAAAAAAAGAGGAACTTTGCACTCATTTCTAAAAATGCTAGAAAAGAGGATGCAGTGAACTACTGGTTTGTCAGCCTCACCACTTTGCCTGGGAAGATCATGGAACAGATCCTCCTAAAAGCTACATTAGGGCACACGGGGGACAAGGAAGTGATTTGAGAAAGGCAGCACATCTGATCAACTTAATGGGCTTTTGTGATAGAGTGACTATGTCAGAGGACAAGGAAAGCAGTATAGACATCATCTACAGAACTTATGATACGGTCCTCCACAGTATTCTTCTCTCTAAACTGGGAGATATGGATTTGATGGATGGACTATTCAGTGGATCAGGAATTGGCTCTGTGGTCACATCCAGAGGTTAGTGGTCAACAGTTCAATGTTTACATGGAGATCAGGGACAAGTGGTGTCCCTGAGGAGTCTGTATTGGGACCAGTGTTATCTAATAACTTTAACAATATAGATAGTGGAGCCAAGTGCAGCCTCAACAAGTTTGCAGATGACACCAAGCTGCTGTTTACACTCTTGAAGGATGGGATACCATTCAGAGGACCCAAGTAATCTTGAGAATTGGGCCCATGGGAACCTTATGAAATTCAACAAGGCTGACTGCAATTTGCTGTACCTGGGTCAAGATAACTCTTGGTATCACTACAGGCTGGGGGATGAGCAGCTTGAGAGCAGCCCTGCTGAGAAGGACTTGGGGGTACTGGTGAATGAAAAGTTGGACATGAGTTGATGATGTGTACTTGAAGCCCAGAAATTCAACTGCATTCTGGACTGCAACAAAAGAAGCATGGCCAACAGGGTAAAGGAGGTGATACTGACCCTTACAATTTTATGTCGTGGCATGATAATAATGTCTTCAGCAAACGATAAGGTAAAAGATAAACCTAATAAAACATAATTACAATATCTATAGATAGAATCTGTAGACTTTTGGTTTTCACATGGTTTTTACCTTTTACTTCTTTGAAATAGAAAGTATGCAACGTCAGTCACACCTTGAATAGATGTGGCACCTAATAATGTTCGGATGTTCAAATAAAAAAGTTGTAAAACCTCATGGATAAATTCTGCCACCTGACCCTCACAAGCTGATACACTAAAAAGGTAGTAGTTCCACTGATTTTATTTGTTGTGACAGTACTCCAGAAAGAATTCTAATTTATTAAGGCTAGTAAGACTGGTTGCCTAATCATCTTTGCTAGAAGGTGACTAGAGCCAAGATAATTATAAAAAAAAAACCCCAACATTTGAAGGAGTTAGAGCTGCCATAACCAGTCTTCAACCAGTAGGTCCTGTATACTATTTACATTCTCAGTTTGATTCTGATTTTAATCTTAAAAATTCATAGAAACTGATTTTTATACTAAAGGGCACTGAAGTATATGCCAGCAAAAGCAATTAATTCTCTTACAATACAGTCTAATTTTCTTACTTTGTTGGAATACGACATAAATAAATTATATGAAATATAAAAGCTATTTTCTTGATCTGTTATAATTCAGCAATAACTTTCTTTTCCTTAGTCAAACCAAGCTAAGTGATACAAGGAAGAGGAGAACTGGGTCTTGATCACTTTATAGTAATTTTGTTATAACTATTGATTTGAAAGTTTGGCATATTTTCCATGCTCTGGAATTCTGATTTTTCCTGACACTTAATAAAGATATTATGTATTTTTATTTATAAAACTATTCTGTCACTCACTAGGAAATGTTAATTATTACAAAAACACTTGTAAGAATTATGTTACCAATAGCTCAGTGCAATATCTTTGACAACTTATTTCCTCTTAGTCTTCAGGAAAGCAGTTGTTGTCCTATACGTAAGGGTAGAAGACGTTCTGGAATAATTATGTCGAGAATATCACAGCTTGTTTCACATAAGAAAGCTTTCCTGCCTAGAAGAGGCATCTTTCCCTGTAGACATTTTTAGATGCTTTCTTCTCCTGCATTCCAGAGAAACGTTCCCTGGTATGAGAGAAAGATAAGTTCTGCAGACATGTCAAAGGCGCCCAACAGAGGGTGCAGGGTGTGTGTGTGGGAGGGGTGGGAGAGGCAGAAATTATAAAAGCCCTGAGAGGAGCAATGGGTGTGTCTTTCCCCAGGCTGGGTGTTTGAAGAGTCCTTAGGACTAATGTTCTTTTCAGTCTAGCATTCTCGACTTTGAAAAAATGTTTTCCTGCAATCCTTCCACTGCCTGGCATCTCAGGGGTACCTGTGTGTTACCTTACTTCACTCTATAGTATAAGTGTGAAAATTGGGTTGCCAACAGGAAGAAAAGGGGAAGTTTTAACTGAATAAATTTAGTATTAAATCAGGCATTTAAGCTTTAGACAGAAGGTTTCAGAGATACTTGTCATTAAATGATTTTGCCGTGTAAGAGAAGAAACCACTTCTGAAAGTTATGCTTATAGCTAAGAGGATGATCCTTTCCTTGTGGATAAGTACATCCATCCCATATATAACTCCCTAGAGAAACGTTCTCCTGCAAATATCTAAGTGCAAAAGTGTCTGTTAGGTACTTAAAAAAAAAAAATCAGTATTTATAAGCAACAAGAGGAAACCTTTTTTTTGTGAGCTGCATGCTCATTATAATGGAAGGTGTTAGCAATGCTATTCTAATTTAGTATTGCCAGGTACTTTTAAAAATATAGATCATTCCCTTTCAGTAGTTATTCTCCTACATTCAGTTTTCTTTTGCTTTGATAATAAATGCTGTACGGGCATCTCTGTGATATTTTCTAATGTCTGGCATATGCTGCTGCTTTTGTATGTCTGTGTTATATTTGGCTTCTTGTATATGCTTCCTTGTCATCTAAGATCACTTAACTGATCGGCTAAAAAAGAAAGAGTGTAATTTTCTTAAAAGAGATTCTGATATTTGTGGACATAAATCCACAGTCCTAGCTTTCTGATGAGCTGTCTGTTTCTTCCAAAGTTTCACGTTAAGAAAATGACTTAGAAATGTGGCAGAGGACCTGCAGTATCAGAAATGGAAAAAAATTTTGTAAGAAATGGGCTTGTGAAGAAGATGAAGAAGCTAGCCCAAGTACCTTAAAAACTGAAACTTTTACTGTTGTGTAAAGATGGAGTCATTGTGTTTTTCCCCTTAGTCACTGTCTCCTTCCCAAACTTCCCTGAGAAAACCCTTATCTCACCAGCCAGGCCTGAAGGAATTCGTCCTTGTAGAAGTTTGTTTAAGATCCCCTATTGGCCCTTAGTTAACCCTTTCCTATTGGTTGTTATCCCTAGGTTCTTATTGGTAGTAGCTAGAATCCCGCTGAAACCTTTAAATACCTCTACCCATGTTAATAAATGCTCTCTGCTTCCTCTCTTGTGGTCTCTGTGTGGCTCATTATGGGGCATCTCGAGGACCATGTGGAGGGGAACAATGGGGGAGCGAATCCCTACTAAGTAAAGGGTTAGCTCCTGGTATCTGGATGTGCCCCCTTGACTATCACACAGAAAGAAAATGAAAATTTAACTCTTATGTGTGGTAAACTGTTTTTCAGAGGAGTCCAGCAGTTCAACAGTTTGTTTCTTCTGAGAGCATAAAAAAGTAGTGTATTAGCTTTTATCTTGTTACATTAACTGCAGAAGTCATTTGCCTTCTTAAAGTACATATTTTTTTAGAAATGTAAACAATAGCTACAATGTTTTAAATTAAATGCATTTTGTTAAACATGAAGTTCTAATTGGAAAAAGTTATATCAAAACTCCATTTGAAAACTGGTTGTTCATCACCTCAATTAAGACCACTTGAGATATTCCTGAGCAGTTATAAAATCTTTCTACTTATATCAAATAACTATTAAGTAGAACAAGTTGTTCCATCATAGTTGTACCATTTCAGTTATTACGTGTGTTTTTCCACACAAATTCATTTTATAGATGATTGTACCATAATAAGAACACCTCATTACCCCATAAAAACACTACAATCTTCACCCTCATACACCAACTATATATTTTAATTTAGTTTTGCTGAATAAACATAATCATAAATACTTTTCAAACTTTGGAGTAAATAAACACTTTTAACACAATTTCTAGCAAAACATATATGTAAGATGGATTCATAACTGTAAAATGATCTGTATCTTGTGGTGATGATAAATAAGAAACACAGTCTCAATATATTCAGTTATGTGCACTGCCTTCTGTCAAACGTAAACCTGGAATTTTTATGTGTTACTATGCACATAAATATATATATATATATATGCTATATATATATATATATATAAATACTTCCTTCATAATGCTAACAAACAAAAAAGAAACACTTCTAACAGGGAGTGATGATAGAAGGCATTTTCCATAAAGCTGCAGATAATGCCAACAACCATTTTGATTTCTTTTAATATCAGATTTTGATATTACACCAAGGAGCAGTTTGCTTTACAAATAACCTTCTGGTAATGAGACATGAAGGTATTACAAACCACCAGTAAAAATCTAAAGGATGTTCATCAACTACCTTTTTGGTTTTTATTATGACAGCTAATATGCATGGAAAGCATTGTCTTTAAAAAAGCCTTGGCTCTAAGGACATGCCTTTAAAATGTTGGCTTAATTGTGATTTTCCTGTTTCTTCTTATGTTTCCAATAAAATACAATTAATATAAAGCTAAAGTAAGTAACACAGATTTAATTATATTTTCATGTGAATTTTAAATGAAATGCAGCACAAGTGTAGCACAAATACAATAATACTTATAACTTCCTGCACTAGTTTATTCAGATCGTAATTTCAATTTAATCGAATAGTGTAGTTGCACTGAATAATGAGTAGAGTAATTGAACTGATGAATTCAGTATTTATTTGTCTAGTTGAAATTACATGAACCTTTGGAGACAAAAAACCAAAAAAGAAATATGTTTTTTAATCTTTCAAACTTGATATTAGGAAATTTAAGATTTTTTTTCCTTATTTTCTGTATGTGATGTGTGAACTCCATGATTATATGCATTGGAAGCAACTATATTCTAACTGTATATTTTATTTAAGATACAACATCTGCATTCCCCCAGAATTCAGCTTCACAGATATAGCTGAAACAAATACTTGCCTCTATAGAAATACATAAAAATATATACAAATTGTGGAACAAGCAGCAGGAGAGCAGTCCCAGGGAAAGAAATCTGGGGATTTGCTGACTATGTGCAAACAGTGTGCCCCAGAAACCAGTAGGGCCAGATGTGCTCTGGGGTGCATCAGGCACAGAATCTCCAACCAGTCAAGGAAGGTGATTGTCCCACTCTACACTGCACTGGTGTGGCCTCACCTCACAGAGTCACAGAATGGGTGAGGTTGGAAGGGTCACCTGGTCAAGGATCATCTGGACAAGGTTCTTAGTAATGTGGCTGTTTTAGGTAGTCCTGCAAGGAACAGGGAGTTTCACTCAACGATCCTTTTGGGTCTCTTACAATGTGAGGTTTACATGGTTTTTTTGAAAGAATCTTTAATTTCAATTTGAGTTTTTTTAAATAATTATACTCCAAAATATATTACAAGAAAGAAATAAGAAATATTGCAAAAACTGATCACATGTGATCACTATATGTAACACAATATATTGTATATTTCTATATTTACATGTATATGTAAACAATATAATCTTTAATATTCCATATTTTAAATTCCTTTGTTAATGAGAAAAATCAAAATTAAATATAAATTTTAAACTATAAAAATCCAGTAATTAAAAAGAATAAAGGAGAGATGGCATTTCACAACCATAAAAATCAAACATGGTGTAATGCACAGCAATAAAACTTGTGGAGTAGAAAGAGGAAATGTTTGGAGAAATGGTGTTAATCTTCCCAAATAACTGTTACATGTTGTGGTAGTTTAAATTTTAGGCTTTGGCTATGTTTGGAAACGAGTCAGGTGACATACATTGACAAATAAGAGGTATTCCCTGCTATCTCACGTCACATGGGATATAAGAGTGAGGGAGGAAGTTCTGGCACACATTGTCTTCAGGCACTTCCTTCAGTTAGGCTCTTTACTACAGCCTCTCCTGCAGCCAGGGCAATCTCTCATCGTGCTCGGTTCTGGTGGTGTGGGAGAAAGATCGCAGCTTGGGGCTGGACGCTTCTGTATTTGGGTAATACAGTGCCTTATCTGTTTTCCTTGGGTATATATATAGTACATATATAGTACCGTTTGAGTTACCTCTCTTTCCCTGTGTTTGCCTGGTATTCGTGTTGTGTGCATATAGTGCTAAGTTCCCTTTTCCTCTTCTGTAAATAAATAAATAAATAAATAAAAACACACATATANAGCTGAGCACATGCTCGATGACTGGAAGGAACTGTTTTGGTTTGCTTGCATGTATGGCTCTTTCTTTTGCCTATTAAATAGTCTTTATGTCAACTCATGAGTTTTGTAACTTATACACGTATTCTCTCCCCCATTCTGCTGGGGGATAGTGAGCAAGCAATCTGCATAGTGTTTAGATGCCAGCTGGGGTTAAACAATGACGGCCTCTTTTGTCATAATGCAAATTACTGACTAGGACTAGTAAATATATAGAAAAAAATAAGTAGTATTTAGAAGACCTGGCTTTGGATCACAAGGGAGCTGCCAGAAGGCAGATGAAGAGATGTGGCTAAAGGCAGGGCCACAAAGGATGTGACAATATGGGTGGATATGGGGAAAGAAAAAGTTTCTGCTCCTTTAAGGATGTCTGGTCAAGGGTGATTTTGGTGTTAAAATGGATAATGAGAAAGGAGGAAAACCATACACAAGAACATACAGAGACATAAGCCTGAGTGGCAAATGATGAAGGAAGGAGAACCAAGCCTAGCCAGTCAAAGTAATTGATAATGGCATGTTGAATATGGGAATGTTTATTTCAGTAAGATTTTTTGACTGACAACCTTGTCAAATGGGTCACCAAGGAAAACGGGGAAACCATAAACAAAAAAATTGGAGGCATAAACTTGACATAAAAATATAATAGAGACAAAGACGAGAAACAAACATTTGTCAGTCACACATTTAAGTGTGTGAATTGATCTTGTGATCACAAAGCTGCAAGTAAACTGTGACTTGAAACTGGTAAGGATGAGAATCTGGGGATCCAACTTGTTGTTGGCACTGTGCCAACTAATGAAGCAATGGGCAGGGGGAGCAGAGGGGAGCTAAGGAGGAACAGACAGAATGGGATATAGAATGTCTGGTTGTAAATTGTGGTTGGTCAGTACACTTGCCTGAGCAAGCCCTGTGCCTGGTCACCGCAATCTGCCTTATCTTCCTCTTATATCCTTTCCTTTCATTTATTTCATAGCAGGGGGAGAATATGCCTCTGTGATTTGGAGAACACATCATGTAAGAAAAGGGAGGAGACTGGATGGTCCAACACACTTGTAGAAAAATGCTTCATCAACAAATCCAAGTCAATATATTTATGGTTCCAAACTGATATACCTAAAACCAAAAAGCAGTATTAAAAAATTTAATTTTTTGATGTTCAAAAGACTGATATTATTTTGAAAGACTAACTGAACTGATTTGAACAATATTACATAATCATTTTTCCTATTCCAGACACACACCTATCAGTGATAAATGCTAACAGCCAGTGGTGCCTTGGCATTTTCATCTGAATTTCTTGAAAATAAGAGATTTACAAAATAGTTTTCAAGTTCAGTGGGTCCTATATTCCTTTTTTCTTTTTTTTTTTTCTTTTTTTTTTTTTTGAAAAAGCTGTTCTGTGACAACCGCAGGGGGCAGACATCACATGAAAACATTTATGAAATTGCTCATTGATTTCTCTCTCAGGGGTAAAATATTCCACACTCACTTCCCTGCACTCTTCTTCAATTCAAAGCATTAGGCAGAAGTTAGGAATAAGAGGAAGCATCACAGGGCAAAGTCTTTTAAAAAGCACAGCTGAACCTTCATTTTGCTTACTCTAAATGCCCAGGCCCTGCTGCCTGTCCTGCAAGCTCATCTGTAATACATTTAACATACCAGTGGAGGTTGGCTAGGTATCAAAAATTGTCAGTTTTCATTATTCTTCAAAATTTATACAGAAAACTCTGCTTGCTGCCCTCTGGGAAAGTGAAAGAGACTAAAATTTCTCCAAACTCCGATTCTGTCACCAGCCTACTCTACAGTCATTTGTGAATTGAAAGAACACAGGTCAGGAATTAATTTGAATGCCTATAACTACTGATTCCAGTATCTTGCTGTTACCAATCACTTTAATTCTTTCTTCTTTATTACAGAAGGATTAGTATTGTTTCCAAACATATTTCCAACAGGCTTCAAATTCCATGTATGTTCACCCTTTGCACCTGCTTTCACTTTCTCCTGGAGCACACTGCAAGTCAGTTTGTTTCACTGTGTGAACAAAATGTCATCCACTCTGTCATATGAGGACTCTTCAACGATGTGCACAGATTTGGTTAGTTCCTCAGAACAGACTGCAACAACTCCCCTTAAATGAAACTCTCTGCTTTTATATGTCTTCTAAACCCAACTGAAGCTCCTGTTATCCTGTTGCAGTTTGTCAGGACCAAAGAACAGTCAAAATATTGTTTTATCCGTGAAACATGAGCACCTAGAATATTAACCTCTTTTTTTTTTTTTTTTTTTTTTAATAATCCTTGACATTGTTTTGCTGGATTCACAAGATATTTGGAACAGATTGCAGAACAACTGTCCAATGATGAAACAGTTTAAACTCTTTAAGTAATATAATCTAAACTCTTTATAGGATGAAAAATTCCATAGCCTCATGTATGGTGTTTCTGTGGACAGGTTTTGGTAGTGGGGGGGTGTAGAAAACTGATAATATGAAAAATCCTCCAAAGAGTGCTTCCTCATTGTCCCTGCTTTGTTATCTCTCTTTGAACACCTGAAGGCTACTTGCAAAATGAACCATAGCAAAGAGGTCTTCAACTCTATATAAAGTGAAGCAAAAACTGTGCAAAACCAGGAGAGGCGGGGAAGAGAGGCACCTGCTCTGCAAATCTCTCTGTCTAAGGAGACTGAAACTGAGCCATGCTACATGAATGAGTTGTGAAATCCCCAGCTCCTGCAGCCCTGTGAGAAGGAATGCAAACTCATTGCTGGGATGTGAGCAGTACCTCCCTGGAGCAAGCAGCCTAAGCACGATCAGAGTCACCCATGACTTGCAGGAACCACACCAATTAAACATCTGCCACAGCAGGATTCCAATCTAACAAGCTGCCAGACTCCACCAAGGCCAAAAATAACCATTACAAGTTGCAGAGAGAAGGAAAAAAAAAAAAAAAAAGGCAGAAACTGCTTCACCTCCCCACCCCTCATCTCAGCAGAAAGGTAGCAGCGTGGTGGTAAGCTGTCCTATGCTTTTAAAGTAAACTTAGCTTTTCCCAACTCTTCTCTATTTATTCCATTTCTTTCTCTTTTACCTCTTTTACAGTTAATAAAGTAAAAATACCAGATTTTGGTATCAACATATGACTTTGTTTGAGTTTTAACCTCGTTTAGGGGAATATTCCAACCTGAAGTTTTTTCCACAATCCACAGAGAGCTCTCTTTGCTCCTCTGTGATTAAGCAGATTGTAACAGGGGGCACTACAGGGGTGGCTTCTGTGAGAAGCTGCCAGAAGCTTCCCCCATGCCTGACAAAGCCAAGGGCAGCCAGCTGACCAAGACCGAGACAATCAGGATTTATAGTAACATCTCTGTGATAATGTATTTAAGATGGGAAACAAAGTTATTGTGCAGATGAAAATTGTAGACAGAGAAGAGCTATGTGAGAACATGTGAACAACTCTGAAGACATCAAAGTCAGTGGAGAAGGAAGGGCAGGAGGTGCTCCAGGTGCTGGAGCTGAGGTTCCCCTGCAGCCCGTGGTGCAGACCATGGTGAAGCAGCTGTACCCTGTAGTCCATGGAGGATCACAGGAGTGCAGAGATCCACCTGCAGCCCTGGGAGGAGACTCATGAATTAGCAGGTGGATACCTGAGGGAAGCTGTGACGCCATGGGAGACTCATGCTGGTGCAGGGTCCTGGCAGGGGTCTGCTGACCTGTGGAGAGAGGAGCCCATGATTAAACAGGTTTTTCTGGTACGACTTATGGCCCTGTGGGGGACCCAAACTGGAGCAGCTTGTTCCAGAAGGTCTGTATCTATGGAGAAGTTGCCCATGTGGCAGCAGTTTGTGCAATAGACTCATGCTGGAGAAGTTCATGAAGGACTGTCTCCTGTGGGAAGGATCCTACAATGGAGTGGGGAAAGGACTCTTCTCCCTGAGTAGCAGCAGGAACATGTGATGAACTAACTGTAACCCCCATTCCCTTTCTCCCTGTGCTGCTGGGGGAAAGGAGGTTGCCCTCAGGAAGTAGGGAGTGGTGGGAGGAAGGTGTTTTTAAGATTTATCCTGTTCTGATTTTGTCAGTAATAAATTTAATTAATATCCCCACTTCAAGTCTGTTTTGCCCATGATGGTGATCAGTGAGTGATCTATCCCTGTCCTTATCTCAACTCATGAAACCTTTGTTATATTTTCTCTCCTTTGTCTAGTTGCGGAGGGTAGAACAGCTTTAGTGAGTACCTGGTGTTTAACAGAAGCTTCTCCCTTATCTCCAGTCTGACTTCTGCAAACACCCACACACACATCTTCCCAGTTTCCTATATATATATTGTTTATACTCTGATGATCATTAACTATTTTGTTAATAATTTGAAAATTCCCTTTTTGATTTTCATTTGAGATAATGCTCAGTCTCACTACAGCCGACGTTTACAATTTCTCACCCTGAAAAGGGAAGGCACACAAGATACACGTGATGTGCTGGTTTAAAGGTGAATTGGTGGGGGAAATGAACCCAATTCAAGTGAGATTACAAGTCAGAGTTACAATTTGCTAAAAAGATCACAATAAATACAATGATGTAGAGAAAAACTGGTTTTAACCCACAAAATCAGATGTATAACCCAGCACCCTGGGACATGAACAGAATGGTATTCGTTAGCCCCTGTGCTGAGCACCACGTAGTCTCCCTGAGTAGGAAATAAAAAGGAAAAGAAACCTGTTGGTTGACATGGTGATTTCAGTCTTGTTGAGGGTGGCAGTAGCAGTCCTGTTGAGGTTCTGGTCCTCCTCAGGATCTGATGAGTGGTACCAGAAGTCCTAAAAACCCAAGTTTATATTTGCTCAGGTTCAGATAGGAATGACCAGTACCTCCCCCAGGGCAAGGAGTTTCACAGTGGCTGTTTTAACTCTGTGAGTCATAGGATATTTTTGGAATCTTTGATGGTCTGGGTCACTGCAACTGCCTATTGTGCCAGTCCCTAATAGCCCATTAGCAGATATGACCCCTCAGCCTGGGTGCGAAGGTGCTAATGACTACCCTGAGAGGAGTTATCCCAGATGTGTCACTGGTATGAAAACAGAAACATTCCCATGCCTTGCAGGGTCCCTTAACACCCAGATTGTAGCCTAAGGGATCAGGTATGCCCTGGGTAGCTGCTGCAAATGATCCACTATTAACAGTTCATCAGAAATGACACAGAGGGTGTAGAATACACAGTTTTGGTTATACCCACATAGTGATAAACTGGTTCTGGCCCCTGTAACTATGACATGTTATTAGATATTCTGGTTTGGGGATTTATGCTGTTAAGATGACCTCACAATGCACAGCTGGACATTTTCCTTATCGTTTCTGTGCTATCCTTTGAGTTAACCAGCACCCTAATCTTGTTCTGTGTAGTCTTTTAAAAAACAAAGAGCACAAGGAATTAATTTGCACAAATTCTACTTGTCTGGAAAGAAAATATAGGAAACCTTTTCTGTTTCAATCTCCTGTTGCTTCAGTTTCACTGCCTTTTATCATTTCCAAAATGTTTTATGACTCCCATTTTCTTCAAGACAGGCATTGTTAATCTGTATTTTATGTGATTCATCTTTGCTTTCTATATCACATTGTTGAGGAAAGCTATAAACAGGATGTTTCTGGGTAGGAACATACAGTATGTCAATTTCTGCCGTGTCATGATTAATGCTTTTTTTGTCCCTTTAGACTTATAATTAACATTTTAATTACATTTTTCTAGTTCAATAGCGGCTGACTGAAAATCATAATTTGATTGTGTCCTCTAAAAAATAATCTTCACAGAAAGGGATGTCAGGCATTGGAATGGACTGCCCAGGGAAGTGGTGGAATCGCCATCCCTGGAAGTGTTCAAAAAACATGTGGCTATGGCCCTTCAGGACAGGGTTTATTGGTGAAGAGTGGTCCTAAGTTGCAGTTAGACTAGATTATTTTAGAGGTCTTTTTCAACCATAATGAATCTATGATTAGCTTATATTCAACAGTCAAAGTCATCGTCATCCAATGTGAATCCTGGTCCTATGATGGAATCTGACCTGTTAGATTTCACAATGAGTAAAACATTCAAAATCAAGTCCTTGAAGACTAACTTAGAGTAAAGAAATAAAATGCACTTCTATGATAACTGTGTAAGTGTGGTGGGTTCACCTTGGCTGAATGCCAGGTGCCCACCCAACTGTTCTATCATTCTCCTTCCCAGCTGGACAGGGGAGAGAATAAGGGTGGAAACAAAAGAACTAGCACAAATTGTGGGTTGCGATAAAGCAGTGTATATTTATACAAAAAGCAAAAGCAATAGCAGGGTGCATGCGTGCAAAGCAGAAGCAGCAACTAATCTCTACTTCCCATGTGCAGGGATGGTTTGCCACGTCTCTGGGAAGCAGGGCCCCTATGCGTGTGTCAGATGTTAGCAGGCAGCCATCGGAGACAATGAGTGCCCCCCTTCCTGCTTCTTGCCCCAGCTTTTATATCTGGGTTGATGTCATATGGTATGGAATATCCCCTTGGCCAGTGTGGGTCAGCTGGTCTATTTGTGTCCCCTCCCAGGATCTTGCCCTTGACTGAACAGTGAGTGCTGTGCTCAGTGGCAGCCAAAACATGGGTGTGTTATCGACACCAATGCAGAGCACAGCACTGTGAGGGCTCCTACAGGGAAACAAATTCTGGCTCAGCCAGACCCACCACAGTAAGTAATCAATATTTCCTTAGCCATTTGGAAATGTTTTTAATTTTTGTTAAAAATATTATCCCTATTAGTATTATAAACTTCTCCACCTAAGATACATAAAAGACATACTGGATGGTTATTCCAGGGCTGTTTAATTTTAGCAGATACTGCCCTACTTCATCTTTCACTGTGGATACTAACTTTGCCAATCTACTTACAAGACAATATGTGGTAGACACATTGTCTCAACATCAGTTATGTCCTTTATGTTGTATACAACAGAACTAGAATAGTGTATTGGGTTTGCATGGCAAGATTTTGGTAGCGGGGGTATTATTGGTAGCTATAGTGGTGGATTTTCTGAGAAGATGCCAGAAGTTTCCCTCATGTCTGATAAAGCCAGTGTCTGGTAATCTGAAGACAGATGTGCCACTGGTCAAAGCTGAGCCCATCAGCAATGGTGGCAGCACCTCTGGGGTAACATACTGCACAAAAGCAGCTGAAAGAGAGGTGTGAGGATGTGTGAGAGAAACAACTATGCAGACATCAAGGTCATTGAAGAAGCAGTGGGGAGAGATGCTCCAGGTTTCAGAGCAGAGATTCCTCTGCAGCCCATGGTGAAGACCATGGTGAGCCAAGCTGTCCCCCTGCAGCCCCTGGAGGTCCATGATGGGGCAGAGATCCACTTGCAGCCTGTGGAGGACCCCACAATAGAGCAGGTGGGTGCTACAAAAAGAGGCTGTGACCCCATGGATAGGCCATGCTGGAGCAGCTTTTCTGACAGGACCTATGATCCTATGGAGGACCCATGCTGGAGCAGACAGTTCCTGAAGAAACATTATGGAAAGGACTCATGTTACAGCCATTTATGAACTGCGGTCTGTGGGGAGGATCCACACTGCAGGAATTCAAAGACTTTCTTCTGCGGATGGGAGCCCAGAGAGGGAGGACGAAGGAGTGGCAAAGGTGTGAGAAACTGACTACAAGATCCATTCCCTGTCCCTTGGACTGCTTGGGGGAAGAGGCAGAGAATTCAGGAGTGAAGCTGAACCCAAGAATAAGGCAAGGGTGGAGACACGGTGGTTTGATATTTGTTGTTGGTTTTTTTTCTCATTATTATTCTCCGAGTTCTTATTGGCAATAAATTAATTAGTTTCCCCAAGTGGAGTCTGTTTTGCATATGGTGGTACTTGCTGAGTCACCTCGCCTTTTTTTTCTTGATTCTTTCATCATATTTTCTCTCCCCTAGCCATTTGAGGGGAGAAGTGATAGAGTGGCTTGGTGGGCAACTGATGTCCTGCCAGGGTCAACCCATCAAAAATGGAAACTTTTTCTACTGAAGAGATTTCTCCAGATTATCTCTCCTGGCCTTGACACACTTTTCTAAGAATCCCTGGTCAAATATTCAGCAAGGAAATGAATTGCTATGCTTCATAGTTATCTATTTGAACTGTTTGTCCTTTCTTTCTACAATGATTCTTTGATGACTTTGAATTGTATTATTTCAGTTTTATCCCCTTCTGCCATTTTTTCTTTATGTATTTAAGTGTCCATGATGCTACAAATAGCTTTGCTGCTACTAACATGAATATTAAAGAGTGTCCTATAAAAGCTAGTAGATCATATCTTATCTGAGGCACAGAGCTGTTCTGGAATTTTATGCTGATAATTTTTAGCACAACTAGACAGAAGTTTATGTTTCTTTCCAAGCACTGGAGTCCCGAGGGCTTAGGATATGTTTTGATCATGTCTTTTCTGTCTTCTCTGGTCTGTATGTTCCATAACTATGAAGGTCTGCTGAAATGGCAGGAAATATTATATACTGTCTGAAGTCAATTTCATCTTCTTTCTATGAGTTCATGCAGCAGAATATAGATATGCTGAAAAAGTAAAAATGTACTGTAATTAGGATCTTTCTTTACCATCTCTGAAAAGGAGAGCAGAGTTCAGAGTAACTGGATCTTATCCTCTTTAAAACTTATGATAATTAATTAATGAAACAATTCAGTTTTTCCTATTGAAGTGTTCACAGTATTTTCCTTTTGAATTATTGTAGTGTTGACCTAATTTATTTGGGACCACCAGTCTAAAATTTGTGGTGTCCAGCAGCCAGCAATAAATTACTGATAAAATTCTGCAGGTATTTGGAAGGAAGGGAAAATTAAAAGTTCGCAGTAGTGAAATAAATGTTTAGTGGATATAATGGATAAACCCCATCTATAATAAAATATAATAAAATAACTTAAAAGCTCTCTTCCGTCTGCATATTCTCTTTTAATTTTTGAAGTTCTATCCCTAAGTATAATCAAGAAAAGTTTTCTTCTGTTTCACTGAAGCTTGATGAACATAGGTTGTTATCCAGGGATAAAATATACGCTATTTCTGGGACTTTTTAAAGCAATTTATGGAAACTCATATAAATTTATGTTAGAAACTGTAAGAATCACTCAAAGTTGTGTCAGATTCAAGTCATCATTTCAAGGATTTCACAGTTAATTCACTGTATCTCTCTTATATGGATACAGAAAGTAAAAGTAAGTTTGAATCTGATGATAACATGAACACATTATGGTATAACAGATGCAATCACTTTGTGCGCTCTTGGAATAAAATATACTTCATAGAGAAGAAATGAAAGTATTGTAATAAGCTGTAGGAAAAGTAAAATTGTAGGAAAGACAAATAACTATAGCATCTTCTTGCTTGTAGCAAAATGTTTCAGCATCAGTTGTTACGATGATAATACGAATGTGCGGTATATAGGTATTGCAATTGCATATGCAAGGTTAGTATTAAATTATGTTTAGCCTATGACCTTGAACTCCTCTTTATTTACCGAGTAAATATTTTCTTTTGCAAATACATCATTTACAGAGTAAATAATGTGAAATCAGTTTAAAACACAGCATACTTATCATCTTCAATATTAATGGCAAATAATGCAAGTTTCAAAATGTTGTTGTCTCTACAGTGTGAAATAAAAAAAAAAAATCAGCAATTATATGCATATTTAAAAACAGTTTGAGGCTGTGTAGATATTACTATGTTGATATAATGTAAGGAAACATTAACATATGACTTACTAGGTTTCACCTTTTACAGGCTCCTTTAAGCAGTGTTCTCTCTCTTACAACTTTACAGATGTTACATTAAAATCACATTATTCTAATATATTTTTATAACACATGATCTCGAGTACTTCTAAGAGTAATGCCAGATGATGATTTCAGAAAAATTATTTAATATCATCCTTTTAATTTACCTCAGTTATAGGTAAGGTAATAGTTACAGGTATAGGTAATGTACAATATCTGAGGGCATTAAAATAAATATGCAGCAAGACACAAGACACATCTACAAAATGCATGCATTGAATATAGATATTCATCTGTCTGTATATGTTTTCTGGAGTGTATGTTATGTCAGGAGTGTAGGAATGACTGTTTTAAACATTTTTACTTCTCTGAAGCAAACACAGTTTGACATCCTCCAGTAAAGAGAGTGATCTTTGAAAAAGAACTAGAGTTAAGATAAGAACAAATTATACTGCAGGAAAGTGTTTTGCTACTTTTTTTCATCAATATGCTTCTTCCCTTCAGTGGTTGCTATAGAAATCCAGCAGACAGGGAAACTATCAGGGCTTTATAGATAGGAAATTCACTTAAGCCAATCAGTGCTCTGCCCATTTAGACTTATCAAGGTTGCCTCCATGCCATTAATAAAAAGAGACAACAATGGAAGTGCTGTCACACAAAGGTTTAAGAACCCATGGCTTTCCTTCATGTCCATAAGGCAGACTGTCTACTGTCCAGGCACAATAGAATTCCTAATCAAACTTTTAAGTAGATTACATAGCTTACAGAACCTGACTGCACTATAGTATCCTTCTCTTCTTCCTCTGAATCTCTAAATCCCCACTGCTTTCTTAACAGCCACATGGCATAACTAGTTATCTCTGAAACTTACCCATTTTATTTGACTCAAAGACCTGCTTTCTTTCTCTCTCTTTCTCTCTCTCTCTCTCTCTCTCCCTCTCTCTCATGTGCTCTCTCCTATTTTTATTCCTCCTTTCTTTAACAGTCAAATTTTCCCTACATGAATAAATCTCCTAGATAAATTAGGAAAATGCAAGCTTCATTCTAGTTTGATCCTTTAGATATGGGAGGGGAAAAAAACTATATTAAGAAAAAAAAAATTTATCTTCATCTTTGAAAAAAAAAAAGATTGCCTAGAAAGCCATTTTTGTTTCAACATATAAAATTAGAGGATTTGCATATGTTTTCAGTGATCTTTCCTTCATAGAACGACAATTTCCTGATACAGAAATTCTAGCAGCTATAAAAAACATTGAGACAAATATATGAGCTGTGAAAAACACACATTCTTATGCCATAATGATAATACAGAATTCTTATTGTTCACTGGCTGGATTATCCCTCACATTTATTTATGTCTGTAACATATTTATATGTATCTAGTTACCTCAATTTTATTTATATCTGCATAGTCTCTTATAGATAAACACTTAAAGGCTAGTTGTGAAACTATGTCACAGAAGCCACAAATTTATTCCACCTCTGACTTATGAAATACTGAAAACCTTCAGATCTGAGAGTTTATGCTAAGCATTGAACATTAAATGGGAATAAATAATCTTTCTAGGGTGTTTTCTGTTTGGCTTTTTGGGCTTTTTTTAAAGTTCATGTATCATTTGTGTGATTAGTGGGAGAGCAGCAGCAATATTCACAAGACCCTGAAGCATTTTTAAATTCTGTAAATTCTTCTCTCACTGCTCAATGGCAGATGTTTAATTAAATTTTATAGGAAATAGGGCATGTACTGTATAAATCTTCCCTGGGTTATCATTCCAAAGCCACCTTATGACTAAATTTTGCCAAGCTAAATGTGTGTCCAAGCCATATTCCTATTACATATGATCATATCTAATTATACACAGAAGTACTTCTGTGTTCTTGCTTAAACCAATTTGTCTGTTGCTTGATGATTTTATTTGATGTTAGCTACTTTTTCAATAACAAGAAATGATGAATAATCACTATTTACCTATTCCATTAATTAATAATTTTAACTCTCTCTAATAAAATCTTCCTAACCTATCTTATTTTCGAAAGTTGAAATGCCAACTTCCCTATGCCCCAAAGCAGGGAATACTTTTGGATAAACGATCTCTTCTGGGTCCTTTAAAGTCTTTTTTTCGGATGAAGATACAGGGCAAAAGAACTGCACATGGCACTGAAAGTACTTGTAAACCATACATTAAGCAGGAATAAATAACCTTTCTATTTTGGTGAATTATTTTTAAATTCAATCTATCAATTGCCCCTCTAATGCTGAACACCGAGTTGAAATTTTCAGAGAACTGTCAACAGTAGCTTCAGGATCACTTTCATGAGAATAAGAGCTATCTCTTAGTCATATTTTCCCTCAGGCATATTACCTTGTGCTTATCAACACTGAATTTCATCTGCTATTCCATCAGCAGATGTTACTCGTGTAACATTTTCAAACCTTTCTGCAAGTCTGTAGCATCAGCTTCAGATTTGTTCCCTTCTCTAAGTAATTTAAGTTAAAAAAAGAACAACTAACACAGTTTCTTGGGTAAGGCTGTCATATATCTTTTTTGCCCTTTTCATTCTTGGATCTCAGTTTCTGTGCTGTTGCTCGTATCCAAGTGGATTTTGGCAAGTGTCTTGTTATGGTAAATCCCTCCCACAGAGGCACTAAGTCTATGGTCCTGGCCAACTAGGGAGTAAGAAAGATAGGGAAGAAAAGCAAGTTTCCATGATCAGTGGGAGAGCAACAGCAGTAGTCACAAGACCATGAGGCATTCTTAAATTATTTAGGAAGTAGAGGAATTGACTATATTATTTATAGGACTTGGAGGGCAAGAAAGATGAGGTTCATGACCACAGAAATTTTGGGGCAGGAAATATAGATAGAGTGGCATAGTGGTATTCTGTAGTCAAGAATGGGGGAGAAATGTGACAAAATCCAGAGGGCTGGGGAGTTGAAAGGGAGCTTAGTGTGGTGGCAAAACACACTACTCGGAGCAGAAAAAAGTGGACATGCTTGAAAGGTTATAAGTGAAGTGCTTAGGAAATTAGGGATTTTGAGAACAGGGAGATCAGCCTTTCAAGACCTTTCCTTTGGGAAGCACTGCACAGGATGGAACCCTGAGATCTCAACCATAACGATAGTAGGAGTTAAAAAAATGGAGCAGTGAGATGAGACAGAGCAACCTTAGAAAAAATAACTTGCCAATCCCTCCATGCTCTGATTTTTTGACAGAAATATCATGGATAACACTGTTGGAAATCACCCTTAATTTCTAACCATAACCTTTCCTTATTTTATAACATTTAACTGTTATTTAATTTATAAAAAATGTGTGTCTTTTTACACATCATCCATCACTATGCACCCCAAAGATTTGTAAACACTCATACACATAATTTATGAAAATGCCTGTGGTAGGTTGACCCAGGCTGGATGCCAGGTACACACCAAGGCCTGTCTATCACTCCCTGCCACAACTAGACAGAGATGAAAGAAAAAAAAAAAAAAAAGAAGAAAAAGAAAGGCCTATGAGTTGAGAAAAGGACAGGGAGAGACCACCAATCGATACAATCACAGGTAAAACAGACTTGACTAGGGGATATTAATTGAAATCCTCACCAATAAAAATCAGAGCAGGATAACAAGAAGCAAAACAAATCTTAAAATTATCTGGCCCCCATCCGTCCCTCCTTCCTGGCCTCTACCTCCTCCCTGCCAGCAGCCCAGGGAGATGGGGAATAGGGGTTACTGTCAGTTCATCACACATTGTTTCGGCCACTGCTCAGGGAGAGGAGCCCTTCCCCTTCTCCACCGTGGGCCCCTTTCCACTTGGTGCAGTCCTTCAGGCACAGGCTGCTCCAGCGTGGGACCTCCACAGGGCTACAAGTCTTGTCAGGAAATCTGCTCCAGCATAGGTTTCTCTCTCCATGGGTTCACAAGTCCCTTCCAGGAGCCTGCTCCAGCACAGGCTTCCCTCAGGGTCACAGTGTTCTTTCAGGCATCCACCTGCTCCAGCTTAGGTCTCCTCCCAGGGCTGCAGGTGGATGTCTGCCCCCCTGTGGCCCTCCATGGGCTGCAGGGGCACAGCTGTTTCACCATGGTCTTCACAATAGGCTGCAGGGGAAACTCAGCTCCAGCACCTGGAGCATCTCCTGCCCCTCCTTCACTGACCTTGGTGTCTGCATAGTTGTTCCTCTCACATATTCTGACTTCTGTCTTCTCTGGACACAACTATTTCTGCCCAGTAACTCTTTTAAATTCTTAAATACGTTATCACAGAGGTTTCAGCACTATCTCTGATTGGTTCAGCCATGGCCAGTGGTGGGTCCACTCTGGATCTGTCTGCTATTGTCTCTGTTGGACATGGAAGAAGCTTCTAGTAGCTTCTCACAGAAGCCACCCCTGTAGTTCCCCCTGCTACCCAACCTGGACATGCAAACCCAATACAGTCCCTAATTAGGGAAACTTTGTTTTTTTCTCTCCGTCTAACAAATTGGTAAATGAGGACTATTAGATGACTTGTTTGCGGTCACAAAGTTAAGTCTGCCAGTCTAAGACTTACCAAGATGTTCTATTGCTCAGTTTCACACACCAAATAATGTAATTAAAGCAAATGTATAGGTCGGCAAAACAAAATAAAATTAGACTGAAAATAGTTGAGTGATGAACTGTAACCCAATCCAGAAATGCTAAATCATCCTCACTCTCCAAAAATATACATGGAAATTAGTAGAAGACTTACGTCACAGAATCTCAATAGAGTATAAGACTATTTACTGAACTAAAAAGGCTTACTGTTCTGCATTTCTTCTTTGGAAAATGCAGATCTTTCATCAAAGGAACGTAAAAAGCAAAGCTAGTGGGTTTTGACTTTTTTTTTTGTCAATTATTTTTGTTTTGGAGATCTATAGATTTTTGACAAATATTTTACAAACACATTCCTATGGTGAATGGTCATAAGTGGTGTTTTCCAGGGCTCAGTATATGGGCCAATTCTGTTTAATACCTTTATTGATGATCTGGTTGAGGGGATCGAGTGGACCCTCAGTTCACAGATGACACCAAGTACACAGGAGTGTTGATCTACTGGAGAGTAGCAAAGCTCTGCAGAGGGATCTGGACAAGATATATCAATGGACTGAGGTCAACTGTATCAGGTTCACCATCACCAAAAATGTTTTAAAGACCTGTGGATGAGGCACTTGGAGACATGGTTTAGTGGTGAACATTGTGAAGACAGGTTAACAGTTGAACTCAATGATTTTATTTCAATGATTTAATTTCTTGGTTTCTTTTATTAACAACTTCCTTTAGAAAAATAAATAAAACCTGTTTTATGAACTAAAAGTTTTATGAACTATTGTATTTTTCTGATGGGAGTGGACTGGAGGTGAATTGCTGTTCTAACTTTCTTTTTCTTTCTCAGAAAATTACTAGGAGCTTGGAGTTTGGAATCTACACTATACAATATAGCACCCAGCTTCAGATAGCTGAAACCTAAAAAAATGCCCATCGAAGTCAAAACTCTGAAAACTTCAGAAGTTTCAGAAGACTTTTCTGTCAAAAAGGCAGATAGATCTGCATTACTTGGGGATGAGGATGAACAGTTGTATTTAATAAAAGAGAGGGATGGAAAGCCTGAGTAAGAAAGATCATTTTTTGACAAATGGTAAGCTTTTGAGTTTTCATGAACAAGTAAGAAGGGGTTTTCATATATTTTTACAGTAGTTTGGCCTTGGAGATTAGAGAATTGAAGGGTGACTGACCCTGAAAACAGTGCTGACTGGCATTATTAATGAAGTTCCACAATCCTGATGGGGAACAACATGTACTGTATCACTGCCTCTGCTTATATGTCACTGGGGCTAAAGTGTCAAGGACCTCAAATCAAAGGAAAAAAGTCAAGTATCCCTGTCAGGTGAAAATACGTTCTGGTTAATTTCTCTCATGCTTTTAACTGGCATAACTCCATCAACTTGGTTTACATTAGCCAAAAATCTAAACATTCAATTTTTTAAAATGAGCTGTCAAGGATTCCTATTTTAAATCACTAATGTGAAAAACTTTGCAAATAACATTTAAAGCAATGAGAAACCTTAGTCCTACAAGTAACTCACCTGAGGTACATTTTCCTGGTTTAAAAAAAAAATGGTTTGGATTTTGGGTCTTCTGGTGGTCTTTTTGGGGGAAAAATAAAGACATATAGGGTGTTTTTTATTTGTTTTCACCAGCATGATTCACTATACTGTGGAATATGGAACACCCACTGAGTGGAAAATTTTGACAGAAAGTAACTGAGATTGTACAGTTAGAGTAATTTGACATCTGTGGTTTAGAATTTTTGTGAGTCATTTATTAAGTGCATTTAAAAATACGTTTTCCTTCTAATCTACCTTATTTGTGTCATTATCAGTTCTCTGAAATGCACTCACTAGAAAGGGATCTAAAAAAAAACCCAAAACAAACTCCTAGAGTTCAGCACTCTTGTGTTGATCAAGAAGCAAGAGCAATGAACGGTCTGAAACATGACTGTCTGATTAGGATTATTGCCTTTGTAATTTACTTCCAAATTTATTTGTGCAAGACGCCACAATAAAAATCTCTGAAAACCAGGAGAAGTGAGATCCCAGTGAGGGACTTTTGCTCTGAACTTTTCATCATTATTAGAAATGACAACATGATTTTCTTAGAAATTAATTAGGATGAAAGGTAGAATGATTCCAGTCTAACAGAGAGCTAAACCAAAGATTTTGCAGCATAAACACTATTGAAGCACAACAAAATAATATCAGTAAAAACATTCAATACTTCATTTCTAAAGTAGGGCCACCTTTACTTTTATACTTAGTATATTAATCATAAGTGTGTGAATTTATCTGCTAGATAAACTGCAAAATATATTTAAGTTGAACCAAACATTTATTTTGAGAACCCTTTTAGTTTTTTCAGTTCTCCCACTTTTGTTGCAGGCAGACAACAGAAACGCATTACAAAAATCTTCAGACTACCAAAACAGGCAAATTTGGCATTTTTTTTTTCATTGTAACTTTCATTCTAAAGCTAATTTACCTGGACCAGAGTGGGTTATACTTGACCAACTAACCTTGTCTTCACCATAGTCTTCTACATCTATTCCAGGAGCTTCAGCTGGCCAGACTGGGGTTATGGCACAACAGACTCCAGCTGGTGGTCTAGCACTCTCCTGATGCCCACAGCTGGGGCTGCCTCTGTGCCCCCTGACTGCCCTGCTCCCTGGATGGGTGTGCAACAGCCCCTGGGCTGCCCCACCTTTATCATCATATTGTTGCTGATGAGGACCATGAAGTGCTAATGGTGACTGGTATATCCCTCACCCACTCCCAGTGGGCCTAAGGAAGATGCGAGTGTTCACCTTGGGACCTCTAGGGACACTAGAAAGCAAGAACACTACCAGAGAAAGGAGTCCGATACTGGGAAGGTGTTTACTATACAACACTTTGAAATGTATTGCTAATAAAGCCTTTCTGTATTGGGTTATTGGGACCATAAGACTGTAAAATATTAATTCTACTAATAGTGAATTGTTTGTTTTTTATACATGGTGCGTTCCTTTTCATTCATAAGGAGATTTTTATGTAAGAATGTAACATAAAAAGACCTGTAGAGTTTGTAAGAATTATTTTGGCAAAAATGTCTTACAAAAATCAGACTTTTCCTCTGTCCTTCCTTATGATAAAAGCCCTCTTTCCAGTGTTTCATGCAGTCTAGTTGAGGAAATAGTGAGTTATATTTGTTTTCTTGGGTAACCAAGTAAGATGAGGAAAACCTTCAAAGAAGAAACTTTTGCAGAAGCTCATTTAAGATGAAGGTTGATAGACAGATCTATACTTTGTTACTGAAAAGGAATCTGATTCTTTAGATGCATGATCCGTCACACTGAAATCATTCTTAGAGGAGCTGAGGCACAGGGAGGGAGTCAGTGAACCCTCTATATAAGCTGTAAAGTTACCAAGTTTGCAGAAATAACAGAATCTAGGAGAAAGGGTAAGATTGGGCTGTATTTTGCAGGAATTGTATCTTGAAAAGGAAGTTGTCTGCAATAAAGTTTGGTAAACTAAAAAGCCATTTGCATACTACTGAATTGTTTACAATTCTTAGGCTAGGTGTGTGGTGATGAGAATAAATTTGTGTGAGCCTTCCTGTAGTGTCTTCCTTAGAGTAGCAGAGTTTTATTCTGGAGTTTCCAGGAAACCAAAAGAGAATTTTTTTTTCTTAAACTATTCTGTTTTATAATGAAAATCGTCTACTTCTACTGTAGTAAAATGTACAAGAAAATCACCTATATAGCAATATTTTATTTTTTTCTTCATCTTGCTTACCTTTTTTCCTTTTTATGTCTCAAGGCTCTTACTGAACAGAATGTTAGCCGTTATGTTTATTTCAAAGAATGGGATACTAGGGACATGGATAAAGGTTTTATAAATGGGTTCAGTTTAATCATTACCACAAATGACTCAGGGTCTGTGATTCGCCAGAGTAGGAAGCACAAAATCCATGAGCTAAAGTTGCTTTACTTTATCCTCTCAAACTTTAGTGTTCTTGATGAATAAGAGTAGATTGGGTGCATGACCATTTTTAATCAATGTAAGCATGGCACCAAAATATATCCAGAAAGATAATGGATGTTACCTGTACCTTTTCCTTACACTCTCTGAAGTGTTAGACCTCACAGAAAATTTTTGTATTTGCATTTTACTGACGAGTATAAGCTTTACCATGTTGTCCTGATATTTCATCATATAAGTTGATATACATTGCTCTTCATAAAGTAGCAATTACATTTCATACATTTTTCTCTAAAAGAGAAAACAGTATTCAGTCTGACAGGATTTCTCATTAAAAGTTTAAAAAATCAGAAATGCTTATTACTAATTAGATAATTAGGAAGTAGATTAGAAACCTCTACAGAGAAATACACTTAAGCCTACGAGTACAGTACAATGTATCTGTTTGAATTAATTTCTGTGGCATAATTAGCATTATGTATTAACTTCACAGTTTTGATTAAAATGTGCAGTCTGAGGTACCATTAAGTCTAATACTTCGTATCTCACTGGATTTTTCATATAACTAATGAGCACAAATAGTTTGTTGTCGTTTTTCCAGTATGAACATAGCATTAAAGAAGCACAGCTCTGATTATGTTGATATATGTGCTAGAACACCACAGAGATGAAATTTTCAATTTCCTAAAAGGTGAATACAATTTCAAGTTTAACAAAGCTAAAAATCTGTGGTTTAGTACATTACCTTTGGACTATTGTGCCAATAAGAAAGAATTTTGATAGTTACACAATGAAAAAACCCTGCTCTGATACAAGATTTAAAATCAATCCCTTTACATGTCATTTATGAAGAATTTAAGAAGTTCAGTAATCAGATATTACTGAAAATTTCTTCATAACATTTTCAGTAAGCAGAAGTAAAGTAATAGATACACAATGCACATATACGGACAATGTAAAATAAGAAGACAGTTTTCTGATTTTNAATACGGCCACTGTAGTCAATGACTGTTCATGTATTTTACGTATAATTAAGGTCCCATGTAAAACAGATGCTAGGAAAATATCCCAGATTTAGAGCCTCTCTACTATCCAGAACNAGTTTTCTGATTTTAAACAAGTGAAAACACACAAATTTGATGACATAAAACCTGACAATTAGTATGAATAAAACCTTTGAATCCAGTCATATTTTTCCTCCTCCCTATCTTCCATAATTCCTATGTATCTCACATTTCTTTTAATCTCAGCCTTTTTTATGATTACTAGCCTTCTGAACCCTGTGTCCTCTTATCAATTGCCCCACTATTCTGCCTTCTCCCATTTTGTATTTCATTAGGTTTTCTGTCTATCCACTTATAGATATGTATGTGCAAAGCATGACATACTCTACTCAGTCCATCTGTTTTCTCGTCAAAAGTAATAAGGTCATTCTTAAGTGAACAGATTCATATCCACGTGGAAATAATAGAAAGAACTTACCTCCATTATGCATCTGTAATGGACACATGATGGAGAAGTAAAAAATAGCCTTTTTCCTTTTTAACACCTATGAAATTGAACTCATATAATAAAATTGGTTTCCCCAGCAGTCATTCACACAAGAGCTATGTTATTTTCTGGAGAAAATAAGCTGTTTCCTCAGAATAGACCTGAGAGTCAATTATGGTTTATGAGTTAAGTTCCTAATT
>VWZG01007970.1:98987-133057 GCA_013396735.1 Grallaria varia
CTTGTTCTCAGTTACTGATTTCAGAAGGACCTAAGACTTCTAAATACAAGTTAGGCACCAAGTAACCATTATAGAAATGGCCACAAGGACCATTTTCTAAGACAATAATGTTTCAGATTTTATGCTCTTAATTAAGAAAACTTGAAAAATTTACTAATTCCCCTTTCTCAACAAAAGGAGATATAATAAAATTATAGAAAGCTGGAAGCTACCAACATCTTGGGATGGGATTAATTTATCTGGGAGGGACAGTTTGAAAGCAGCATTTGGAACTGATCTCCAGAGGGATAGAAGATATACTAATGAGCACTAAATATTCATAAATTTGTGAATACGGCCACTGTAGTCAATGACTGTTCATGTATTTTACGTATAATTAAGGTCCCATGTAAAACAGATGCTAGGAAAATATCCCAGATTTAGAGCCTCTCTACTATCCAGAACGTAAAGAAAACAAGCTGAGCCTTACGAAAGAAGGAAAGCTATTAGAGTTTATAATTAGAAATCCCCATTGTGTAACAGTAGGTCCTGTTTCTGGGGTGGGGACTTCAAATGACAGAGAGATAGGATGTTTGTTTTCTGTGTGTTTTACATCTGCATTGTTTGCTTCCCTGCCCTTAGGTAATCACCTATCCCAACCGCTACTCTTGTAAGAAAGGCTGTTATATTTGGGACACTTCTGTTTATTCTTAAAGAGGCATTGAAAATACTCCGTGTCCTTTAGTACACATTCTTACTATTGATCTAAATTAAATACTAAATATTATGTATATGAATTAAAATAATAAATGCGTTCTGAACTCTGTTCTTTTTGACATTGACTGAATCTGTTTCAGTTCTTCTTGGCAGCTGCCTGGATTATATTTAAGTGTGGTTTTCTTCCTATCCTATTATGCAAACCTTGCTCATCTTGGCTGTCATTTGTGCTTCTTTGTGCCGCAGCACCTCTTTCATAATTTCCCTTACAAAAAAAGATTAAACTATTCCAGGAAGTGGAAGAGTAATGCAATTGAATGGATATTTAGGAGGCCTGGATGTGCATGAATTGGCCTTCAGTAAATAGTTTGGCCCTACGCCTTTAGTCTTTAAAGCAAATTAAATACTGAATGGCATTTCTCCAGGAAACATGCTTGATGGAATCCAAATCCCAAATATTAAACATAGGCTGAACCTCTGAATCAATTTTTTCCTGCACAAATAATTTTAGGAGGTGTAACCATTCTTTTCAATAGACATCTAATGTTGCAGGGCTCTCTTAGCCCAGCAATCTAAAATGCTGGACTTCAGCTAAACTAAAAACTGATTAGACAGAACTGTAAGGAATTAGTGACTATGTTCATCACTGGCTGGTGACTGCATTAGGCTCCTGTAGATGAAACACAAACAAGCAGAATAGACAGAAAATATGAAAAAAAAAAATGTTTTGGCAACTGATTTTGCACCTTTAAGCTATTTAAATACTTAAATACTTATCACAGGATTTCTCAGGGTCTAATGCTCTAACAATTTTTTAGAAAAGCAAGAGTCAAGAGCTTTTATGCAAGTTGCTATAAGAAACCTGCCCTAAGATCATTTTGTCTTGGGGTTGAAGTTACCAGATAAAGGGCTCAAAATATTTTTCTATAATGTCTTTTATGAACTTGAAGGGTGAGCAAACCCTGTTTCTATTTGAGTTTTCTCTATTGAATGTGTGACCTTTTAAATGTGAAGCAGTTGGTTGGCCCACACCTTAGCTGGAGCTGTTTTCAGGAAATTTGGCTAATATTTTGACTGTATAATAATTCTGAGTGTTTATATAGGTATAACTCATAGGCAGGAGCTCTGGACCAGAAAAAAATCATAAGTAACTGAGGACATATTAAATATCAGAAAATAACAACTTGATAGCTAATTCCATTTAGTCGGTACCTTTGAAAACAGTAGACTAAAGGTTATATTACCATATAATTTCTTAGCAAGCAAGAACATATTCCCTAATATGTCTGACTAGTCTGTATTTTTCTCTGAGACTAAAAGACTAAGATTCAGAGACAGAAACAGAATAACAAATATATATTCTAAAGTTTATAAATCCAGTGCCTTCAAAGAAGTAATGAAATTAAGTTTTGTCTTCTTTATTTTCTCTAAAAGTTAATGTCTTTAAATGCAATTCAGCAGAGTAAGCAAAGCCTTCTGTTACTTCTTGAAATAGTACAGTCTTCCACAAAATGTACAAACAAAATTATGATTAGTCTTTTCTGCCATATAAAACTGAGATGATAACTTTAGTTAGGCTTGGGATACTCATTAGAAATCTGTTCCTTATCCCACTGCTATTAGAGGAAGAGAAGTGTAGCTGAATGATGGAAATAGTTTACCACTCCTAAACTGATACAGGAGTAGAGTGTTGCCAAAGATAACAGAATCAAAAATTTGGAGATGGGGGCAATGGAGAATGTGAAACAACCTTTTTGTGGGCACTACAGTTACACCAGGTGAATACGAAGGTGCCTGCACCCTGAAAGAAGGTGCTTACTGTAAGAGTAAGTGCAAGCAGAGTGTCTGCTCCAATGGTGTCTGTTCAAAGGAGCCATAAAAGAAGAACATACAGAGAGAAAGCTGACCAACACACAGTAATGGAGATGGTGAAGAGAGCAAAGCTGATCACTCACACAAATTAGAAAGTATATATTGGTTGTGAAGAAATAATTTTTTTCAGTCAGAAGGATAAGAAAATGGAGGGAGGCAAACACAGGGAGACATAAAGCCTTGGCCAATTAGTGTCAACAAACAATAACCAGGAGCAAACCTGGTCAGTCTCTCTAATTGATGGGCTATCAAGAAACTTCAGACAAACCAGGAATTTGCAACAGGTAAGGACGCAAACGTGAGGATCCTACATGCTATAGGTGGTCCATGGTACTATGCCAACTGATGAAGTAATGTCCACAGGAAGAAGCAGAAAGGGGGCTAGGCAGAAAGGGGTATAAAAGAGCTCATTTTTGTCTAAATCTGGGCTGGTCAGTATACTTGTCCGGCTATTCATTGCAGTTCGTCCTGTCTTCTTGTATCTTACTGTGCCTTTTATTAACTCTCTCTGTGTAATCTCACACTTTCTTCCATGTCCATGTGCTTCAAGGAGTCAGTACCAGCTGCTGGCGGGATCTGTGTGTGTGTGAAATGTGGTGTCAGGCATTAGAGTTGGACTGGAGGCGTGGGCTCTCCTGTCTCTCCTGGTGTCAGCTGCTGAAGACAGTGGGGTCTCAGGATCAGTGATTGAAGTGAGTGGGGGTCTGAACACCCAGCCACTGGGGTGGGAATGTGTGCGTCCTGAAAGACAATCTCATTTTTATATATGTGTGTATATAAACATGTATCTAAAATACTAAATTTAACAAGGGGGGGACCTGTTAAATAGGTTTAAAGATTTTATTGATGAAAAATATTTCAAGTTAAGTTGTAAGACAAACAGAGTGCAAAACTTTATAATAGGGTATTTAGGAGATCCTTCCTGATAGAAGTATAGTGTTTTAATAACTCAGACCACAACTCTGGTAATATTTCTTCCCTTGAGTAGTATAATATTGCATTTTAAGTACATACTGCTAAATAAGAGTCAGATAATCAGCTCATGTACTCAACTTTTGCTCAGACACACCACTTTTTAGCTCACTCTCTGGATATGTTTTGGGTGACTCTGTTTAGTTGTCTCCAAGGCAAAGCTTCTATGATTCTGGGGATAAATCTCAGGAGGGAGTATCCCCTGATAGTTTTTTCTAGTGTCTTAGAAAATTTTACATACTCAGATGTGCCTCATGTTTTCCTAGCACACACCTGAGTATGCAACATATAGATCCAATTCCATGGTATAAAAAAATGAGTCTCCTGGAGGGACAGCACAATCTCTGCAATATCTGAGGCACACCTAAATAAAACAAAACAAAACAGAACCAAAACCAAACAAAACACCAAACAGGATAACAATTGTGTGCATGGAACACTACATAAGGCTCATAGGAGATTCAGAATATGGACATGACCAGTGCTCTGCTGGAGAGGACTGTCACTGAGTACTATGGACAGGCAGTTTCACTTGGTCTCTAAGTCATACACCTTTCTTTGCTTTTTTTTTATTTACTGCTAGTTTGCCTTTCTGAGGTTTAGAGTTCTGACTGCTCTTTACCCATACTATACCCCTCAAGACTGAGAATTCCACTGGAGTATGATCACTGCAGCCCAAGCTGCTTCCAATCTTGACCTCTTCAATAAGATCCTTGATAGCTCTTTCTTGATGTTTTCTAATGACAGAAAGGCAAAATTTCAACTGTGTAGGGAACTAGTGTTTGGAATCCCTTGGGAAATTGCCTTCAGAGGCAAAGGAAAGAAAAAGCTGGAAGATATTTACTGACATTTTTGTTAGGGTGCAAAAGCTCTCAAGACATCTGTGCAAGAAGTAGTGCACAGGAGGCAGGAGGTCAGATTGGCTAAATCAAGACCTCTTAGTCAAACTATGCCACAAAAACAAGACACATAGGCACGGGTATATAAACTGGAGTGATTATAGGGGCATGGTCTGAGAGTGAAGGGAGGGGATAAGGAAAATCAAGGCAGAGCTAGAGTTGAAGTGATGTAAAAAATAATAAGAAGCATTTATTGAGGCACATAGGACCACAAAGGGAGATGAATAAAACTGTACCCATCCTACTGAGTGAAACAAAAGACCTGTCTGCAAATGATATGGAGAAGGTTGAGGTACTTAACTTTTTTGCCTCAGCCTTCACCAGAAATTGCTCCAGCCACACCACTGAAGTCACAGAAGGCAAAGGTAGGTACTGGGAGGATGAAAAACCACCCACTGCAGAAGAAGAGGTTTGAGAAAATCTAAGGAAAAAAAAGATCCACCAGTCCATGGGACTTGATGAGATGCATCCACGAGTCCTGAGGGAACTGGTGAAGGAAGAGGCTAAGCCACTAGCCATCATGTTTGAGAAGTCATGGCAGAAAAGGAGAAATATAACAACTGTGCTTGAAAAAAAATAATTATGGAGACCTGGGGAACTATAGTTTAGTCATTCTCACCTCTGTTCCCGGCAAGATCATAGAACAGATTCTCCTGAAAATTTTGCTAAGACACCTGAAAAACAAAGAGGTGATTGGTGACAGTCCACATGACTTCACTAAGCACAAATCATGCCTGACCAATTTGGCGATCTTCTACAATGGAGTTACAGCATTAGTGGATAAGGGAAGAGAGCTGACATCATCTATCTGGAGTCATGCAAAACATTTGACACTGTCCCACATGACATCCTTTTCTCTAAACTGGAGAGAAATGGATTTAATGAGTGGATCACCCAGGGGATGGAGAATTGGCTGGATTGTGGCACTCAAAGTGCTGCAGTCAACAGCTCAAAGTTCAAGTGGAGGGCAGTGATCAACGCTGACCCTCAGGGGTCCATAATAGGACTAGCATTATTAGCAGTCTTCCAGTACCTAAAGGTGACCTACAAAAAACCTGGAGAGTGACGTTTTACTAGGGTTTATAGTGGTAGGGCAAGAGGTAATGGCTTTAAACAGAAAGAGGGTAGATTTAGATTAGATATCAGGAAAAAATTCGTTACTGTGAGGGTGATGGGATACTGGAACAGGTCTCCCAGAGAGGCAGTAGGTGTCCTGTCCCTGGAAGTTAGATACCAAGCTGGATGGGGCTCTTAGCCACGTGGTCTAGTGGAATGTATTTGTGCCGATGGCAGTGGGGGCTGGAACTAGATTATCTTTAAAGATCCCTTCCGGCGCAATCCATTCCATGATTCTATGACTGAAGCAGACAACATGTCTGGGGTTGTTTTTTCCTTTGTTTGTTTGTTTTGTTACCATTTTTACAGAAAACCAATGTGAATTTACCCATTGTGCAGGTTCTTAGGTTTGTATTCTGCTTTTTATTTTAATTCCTGAAAAAAAAGAACATCTGGGGACTTACAGATCTAGATGTCTCATCTCAGTGCTAATACAAAATTGATTTGAAGTGCAATTAAAATAAGATTAGCAAAATATTGGTCTGAATATGACATAAGTACAAGTTCATACATGTGAAAATTAGGCCTTTTCAACCTGTTACAAATTACTGAAAAAATTATAAACAATTGATTCATAGCATCCTAATGGACATAATTTATGGGTTTCTTCCCTGATAATCTGTTACATAAAGTTTCAATAAAATAAAGAAATAAAGAGAATATAAAATGCTAAGTTTTGTCATAGATTTTTTAAACTGGTTAACCAGTAAAAGAAGAATCACAATGAAGGACTGATTCCAGGTCTTGATCAGGCAAGAAACTCTGCTGGTTTATATTTAACATATTCCTTGAAGTTAGTGTTTTTATTCTTATTTCATGAACAAGAAACTGAAATAGAATGCCATGTCAAATTCAGCTTTTGGCAACTATGAAAGGTGTGATAAGTCACACTCTTATAGTGTTCTCTCTCTCTCTGACAACAGAGGTTGAGCTGAGATAGCAAAAATTTGTGGAAATTGTACAAGTATAAGATTATTTTGATAATGACAAGGGAGACATGCATCTCTTCTCGTGGTGCTATGAATCAATGTAAATGAAAGAAATAAATTGTTTTGTGTGTGTTTTTGTTGCTGTTGGGTTTTTTTGGTTTCTTTTTTTTTTTTAATTGGGATTAGGAAGAAATTGGGACTATTTCAGAAAAAAATCTAAAAATTTCATCACATTTGAACAATGGTGTGATGTTAATATCTGTTTAACTTTATTTGAAAATGTGGTCGTCCCTGAAATAAAAGAAAAAAAAAAAAGAAAGCCAGAAATACTTCTCATGATTAGAGGTCAATAAAAAAATGCATGGCTGACTTAGTTTCAAGGCTCATGAATTTTTGACAGAGTTAAAACATTACAAAACACTGTATGAACCATACAACATGAGCCACACTTACCCACTTAGAAATTTGCTGTGTCCAATATGTCTTTGGAGTTAAATCTATGAAATTCATTTTGTGTATATTTTAATTTCTTTGTTTCTTGGTAAATCCACATTATGTTTCTGCCATCTAATCTTTATTTGAAAAATAACTGTAATTTGTATTAGTGCAAAGCAGTAGTCTCCAAGCTTACATCTGGCCATAACAGATTATGCTGGAGCCTTTGCTGATTTGAAATGGTCCTGGAAAGCACTTTGCAGATGAAGAGGAAAGGCTCAGCTGCTAGCACTCTAATTGCTCAGCCTTCATCAAATCTGATATTTGAAAAATATTCAGTAATTTTACTTTTTTTTTTATGATGAACTTTTCCATTATTCAGAAATGCTTCTAGCATTTTCTGTAGTAGTATATCAGATCATGATCTTCCACAAATATTGTTTACAGAATCTATAGGAGGTAATCAATGGCTTCCAAAAGGTTTGCCACTCCACAATATTTATCCACCTGTTGATCACAGGTTTCTTTAACAGTTTATTGCCTAATATTCACCTGTAAATAAAAAAGACTTTGTCTAGTTCTCCCAAACAGAAATCCATTCCTTCTTCATTATTCAGGCAAAGAAAGATGCTATCATTCATTCTGAAACAGTGTTGTCCTGTGCTGTAACTCTTCTGATTGGGGTTTTTATTTCAGCAGGCTGTGTTCTTACAAAGGCAAGCATAGGTAACAAATGCCTTTAGTTCCTTTTGCTGGGTTATTTGGATTGCATGGATAAAACAGGTCTGAATACTTTGGTATTTGAAAACAGTTCACAAAAATGTATTTTGTCTGAAGAAAAAAAAAAAAAAAAAAGGCTATGAGTGCCTTGAATATTTACAGCTTGATTTTACATCTGGGGAATCTACGGAGGGTACTACTCATTAAGACACCTGTTACTGAGAATAAAGCAAATGAAAATGATTCACAGTAAATCAGAGAGGTTAAGCGGGAAAATGCCCACTGTATAAGAACATATCCTAACTCCACTCCTGTGAGATTCCACCTCAGGTACTGCATCCAAGTCTGAGGCCCTCACCACAGGAAGATCAAACTGTTGGAGCAACTGCAGTGAAGTGCCACAAAGATGATCAAAGGGATGGAAAACCTCACCTATGAAGAAAGACTGAGGGAATTGGGGTTGTTACCAACTGGAGCATGAAGAAGGGAAGACTCCAGGGAGACCTTATTGTGGCTTCTCAATACTTACAGGGGAGTTACAAGAAAGATGAGGACAGACCTTTTAGCAACTGGAAAGAGGGTAATGGTTTTAGAGTAAAAGGGGATAGATTTAGAGTAGATATAAGGAAGAAGTGAGATTGCTGAGTCACTGCAATAGATGGTAGATGCTCCAGCCCTGGAAACATTCAAGGTCAGATTGGACAGGGCTCTGAGTTACATAGTCTGTCCCTGCTCATTGTAGGGAGGTTGAATTAGATTACATTTAATCTCTTTTCCAATGTGATTTAATCATATCAGAAAAATTCAGAAAATATTTCATAGTAATTAATTTTAAATTTTTATAGACACATTTGTGTCTATGTCTTGTGTTATGCTTACTGTCCTGCTGCCTCTCAGAGTCCTTTGGTCATGAATTTACTATGTTGTTCTTCATATTGTGTGTGTTTGGGGTGTTTTGTTATGCTTTGATTTTGTTTTGTTCATGAGTTGCTTATAGTTCTAGAGTCTACAGTATAATCCCATGCCCTTTTTTGTTATTGTCCCATACCAGTATTTCTCTACCCTGCATCCTGGGGCCCTATTTTCAAGGCCCTTTCTATCACATCAAACATATTTGCAACTAAACTACATTTTTTAAGTCAAGAATGAATATTTCTATACACATAAATCATCAACACATTACTAGTTACTGCATTTAAAAAAAAAGTGATCATGCCACAAAATTATACAAAGCTAAGCGAAGTGGAACAAATTAGATGATGACTACTTGGTAGTTAGAAAATTGTTGTTACAGTTAAACAAGCTAAAAAACACTCCAGGCAGACCAAGAGCAGTTCAGCCGCAGCCTCATGAGCCTCAGCCCAGTTAGTTCTTAGTCTTTAGCTTGTAATTAGCAACGGCAATATTGTATCTGTGTAGCTAAATGGCTCCAAGGCAAGGTGAGGCCATCTGGCTTGCCTCCTCTATACTCAAGGGCTAGCTTATATTGGAAGTGGCTGCCTAGTTCAAACTACATAACACTTGATTCTGAGTCTACCCATGATGCCAAGTGTCAGTCTATTGGAAGAACATACTCCCCTTTTATTTGTGTAGTTTTCAGCTCAAATTATGTAAAAGAAATTGAGACACTTGTGTGGAAGTCCAACAGAGTAATTTATTCAGTTCAAGAGTCAGTGTGTCTTTTGCTCTCTGCCATGGGGTGTGTCACGAGGATGGAGATTTTAAAGACCTACTTAAGCTAAGCCGAAGTATTGTTGGAAGACAGAAGAGGATGAAGGTGGTTCATTTTCCTCCTCTTCTGAAGGCAGTGCATGGACTACCCTTTAGTGTATTCATGCTTTATCTTAAAAGGGCTATTTTGGGAAGGGGTGGTTATCTAAGAAGTCAGGAAGCAAATTAATATTCAGTTGATGTCAATGATAAGGGGACAAATGCTTAATTTGACTGTGTAGATATACCCGGTTCTAAATATACATAAATGTATCTTCACTTTTAAAAGAACACTGAAGTTTTGAACATGGCTATGTAATCAACACTTTATTGCTCTTTCCACCTTTTAACAGAGCTGTTTCAGACATTTTATGAAGTAGTGTATCAAATGTAACAGTGTTATTAAAATTGCCAATACGCTCCTATCTAGAGGTCCAAAAATAATTTCATTTATTGATTTTAATGGTACACCTGCTCCAGGTTGCTACACTGCCATTAATGATTCATTAATATTCTTGGATTTCCTGCTGATACCAGCTGAATGAATGAAGAATATTTCCTGTAACATTATAAAACAATCAGGAAGACAGAAAAAAAGGTGTATATTTTTTTCTATTTTAAAGAATGTAGTCTTCTTAACTATATTGTATTAGTGGAACTAGAAAGGAGTCTTTAAAATGTTTAACTGTAGGTTCATTATTTGTTTCTTATTTTATTGATTTGAATAATAGTAAGATATTTGGCTTAAAAGGAATGATATTGGATAACACTCTGAAAGAAAGGTCATTTGTTTAAAATTGTTTGACTTAAGAAAATTGGAAGAGCACAGAGGCTTAGTGATTAAAAAAAAAAAAAAAAANGAGTTGTATATCTTGATGAATCTGAAAGACAAAAATTTCTTAGCAGTTAAAGAAAATAGCACTGCAGGAAATACTAGGGAAAAAAATAACCTAAAGAAACATTAACTACTGGGTTTTCTTTTGCAGTATTCTGGATCCCCAGTCACCCAGATTTAATCACATTTGCCATTTCTCCTGCATCTTTTGTAGACATGTAATTATCCATTTTCCACTGAGAGCAAGAAAGGACATCCAGGTCTAGTTGGGCAAGTTAGCTCTTAGACAGAGTGCAATAGGCACTATGAGGTACTAGGAAAGAGTAAATTCCTTTCCCCCTGCCCCTGCTTCCAAAAAAGTAGGTGAAGTTTAAGTTACACTAGGGCATGGAGGCAAAAACAAAATCATGAATCTGTCACATGCTTGGAAGCCAGTGAGACACTGAATATTTCAAAGGCAAGAGGGGGAAACAGAGGAATTTGGGAATGGACTTGACAGAATCATTTTAATTGGAATGCCTTAAACCCAAAATCTTTGAAGTATAGGCAGAATAGCTGTCTTCCATCATAGATAGTTCAGCATTAAATCAAACTACTCAAAAATCTCTAATGACAGTTGTCATTTTTGTAGTGAGGCCAGTTAGTTATTATCACAAAGAATGTCAATCTACACGGGAAAAGCAATTTCTATATTGAAAGAATGAAAGATCAAAACTTTTTGGGCTATGTTATACAGAAACTTTGGTTAGATTAACAAAATGGTTTGACATTTAAGGCTATTGAACTATCTTCCAGAAAATTATTTCAGAGTTGCTTTTTCTCTTTGTTAAACAAAAGAGTATGTACTTGTTGATTGCCTTTCTGTACTCCACTACAAATGTGATTGCTCATTTAATGAAGTAGAATTAAAATACAACTATTTTGTTACATCTGTTTGTTAAATTTCATAAAGCAAAGACTCGTTTTAAAACAGGAACACATTTTTTCCAATGAATTCTGCAGTCTGTGTTTTGCTAGGGTTATTTATCATATAGAACATATAGAAAACAAAAACCAGCAACCTTTTCCCTAATTTAGCACGTTTACCACAAGGTATGCCCAAAATAATGAGGCTACTTTTAGGATGCAGGAAATTAATTTACGTAAAGTCTAACAGTGCAAGAAGCATATTGTAATATACTACCAATAGAGATCATATTGATTTACTATTTTTGTAATATATCTGTAAGATTTAAATATTGACAGTTCTTTCTCTCATATATATCTCATGAAGTAGTGAGTTTGCCAGGAACACTGTAATGATTAATTGTCTTGCAAAGATACTTTTCCACTTAGCTGGTTATTCACATAAATAAAAATTCTTATTCAGTAACCTCACAGCATTACTTTTCCTTCTGTAGTTTGTTCTTTGAAACAATGTAGCTTCTAGTAATTTTTATTTCAATGCAGTGCAGGTAGCGCATATGTAAGGACATTCAAGTTATGACCATCACATATGTCTTTCACTCAAAGGAATAATATCAGGCAGCTTTCTCTGACCATTATAAGGCTATATTAAGTTTGCATTTAGTGACAAGAAAGAAAATGTTTTTAACCCATTAATTCAGAATAAACATTTCTTATAACTAATCTTCTCAAACTGTAGCAAATTACATGCTATATGACTTCATAATATAATGCATTCCAAGCTCAGGATAATATTTCTGATTTGGAAAAAGCTTTAGCTTGTCTATCTGCCATTCACTGAAATGTCTTGCAGTACTTATCGGAATACCAAAATGTGCTTGTTTTTTTGGGTTGTTTTGTTGGGGTTTGGGAGGGAGCTTTCTTGGTTGGGGTTTTTGGGGTGGTCCTCTCCTTCCCCATGACTTGGTACAATTTTTCTTGATTTACCTAGATACTGTATCATTGTCTTTCATGTGACTTAGATCCTGGCAAATTCTAAATCTTAAGAAATCTGAACTTGTTTATATATACTCAAAGTCTTTGAAACTCAGTGCAGTTTTGAATATTTGCACAACTCTATAATTGGAATTATTTAATACATTTCTTTTCATAATGTGTGTATTGTATTGTTTCACAATTTTTTTCTTATGGTCAGTAAATGTAATATTCTAGGAAAAACTTAGATAATATGTGATATGAGCCACAATATTTAAATAAACCAATTCAGTTTTAGATGAATTTCCAAAACTGAATATTTTTATATCCTACCTTTCACTTGGCAACATTGACTGAAAACCTGCAAAAGAAACTTCTCTTTTTCATGAGGTAAATGTAATTCGGAGAAGAGTCATATTAAATGTAAAATATTGTACCATTTTTGTACCTTACAATGTTTGCTTATATCATCATATAGAAAAAGTTATTGTAAAATAGTCACTGAAAAAACTCAACTAGACTGAGCTCGTTGTCCACAGGTAGGAACCTTGTTCCATGTGAAATGTCCTGCCTAGCCAAAGCTTTTGAAAAGGGCTGAAATAAATGCCAGAGCATGTCTAAGAGAGCTCTTCACACAGAAGGTGTATAAAGTTGGGCAACTAAATGAAGCTCTGACGACTGGAAATCTAGTGACTAAATGAGTGTCCAATTGCTGAATGTGCATGCAGGCACCTAAAATTAGGAGCTAGTTGAATTATACACATATTCTGAGCCAGCTGTTTGGCTTATATTACTTATATTACCAATGGAGTCATTCTGGCATTGCACCTCTCTTAGTGATGCACATCTTTCAGCAATTGTTTGGAAGTACTTCTGCCTACTGAATAGAATGTGGGAGAAGAAATCTAACTTAGAATAGTGAGGCCTGTCATAAACTGAGAGGTTAAATCCTACTCCAAGTGCCTAAGGAGATGTGGGCTTTTCAAAATCTAGGGTTTGATTGCCTAAACACAGGCCCAGTTTTATTTGCCATTCCATAAGACATATATGACAGATATCAAACAAGACCTACAGTAAGCCCGAATATTTCTGAAGGGGCAGGTACTAATTATGATAGCCTAGGTTATCCTAAATTGTATTAGATGCCAATATTAAGGCCTCTGAACTGATTCCCTACAGTCCATTTAAAATCTGATGTCCTCATGAAACTAGGAATACATGCTGTAGATATAACTGTACAGTCCTGACCTCTTTTAACAAGTTTCAGTTTATGGTACACAAAAATAATTTTGCCTATAGCATTTAGCTAGTTACTCTGATTGATACTCTTAGAGCCTATTTGTTTGTCCTTGAACTTTCAGTTTGTAAGTGTTTGTTCTCATAATGCATTGGAATATANCCCAAACAAAAAACAAAAGAACTGTCCTTAGGGGCCATCAAGGTGGAATTTGGATAGTTAGCTAGGCAGAGGCAGTGTCAACCCCCCAAAGGTCATGTTACCAGGAGAGGAAAGAAAAAAAAATCCTAACAGAATCCAAACTATAACAAATATTTATTGTCCCTTAAAAATAGTAATTTTTGATAGCATAGTGTGGAAGGAATTATGTATAAAAACTGATTAGTAGTCTTGGTAATTACATTTTAGCTTCTTTACATAAATCAAAATTATTTTCATTTGAATTTGATTTAATTCCATTTATTAATTAGTAATGGAAAATTCTTTTGTGATTAGTTATAACAATTCTCACTATCCTCTTCCTTATTCCCTCCCTCCTTCCCTCTTTCTTCCTTCCTTTCTTTATTTCCTCCCTCTGTCCTTAAAACTTCTAGTGACATGACTTAGGAAATAAAAGAAAGTGGTCTCTTTTTCCTTACTGGATTTTTGGTTGTTTGTTTGGTTGGTTTTTCATTTGGGTTTTTTGTTTGTTTGTTTGTTTGTTTTGGTTTTTTGTTTAGTTTAAAGAATATAACCATCCCAGAATGCCCCTTCATCTAACATGGGGACAGGTATAATAACACAAACAGCTAATAAAGGATGTCAAGACAACATGAATAAAAGCAATAGAAAATTTAATAGAAATTGCTTCTGCATCTTCATACAGAATCCACAGGACAGACCATTCTTTTTAAAAATAATTTGGTGAAGTTAACTTTCAGTTTTACTTTAAAAGTCTTAACTCTTTCCATAAAAGTTTTAATCTTATTCCTCTTATAACAGTAAAATAGGTATTGTATTATATTGTCTGTATTATGCATTCATTTCACTATAAAAATTCATGTATATGTATGTTTTAGCCACACACATGCACACACAAATAAACATGTAAATGAAAAATGAACATGTAAATGCCCTTATTATGACTTATTTGTACACTGTAACCTGTAAACAGTTCAAAAGTAGCACATTATTGTTTTAACACTCCTTCCATCCATTATTCTCCTAATGTTCCTTTCTCAATAGAATTCTAGAATCTTTTGAAGTGTATAGAACTGCAAAATTATCTATCTATCTATCTATCTATCTATCTATCTATCTATCTATCTATCTATCTATCTATCTATCTATCTATCTATCTATCTATCTATCATCTATCTATCTATCTATCTATCTATCTATCTATCTATCTATCTATCTATCTATCTATCTATCTATCTATCTATCTATCTGTCGAGAAATAGATGCAAGATAAGCAGGAGTAAAAAGAACTGAATAATGTAGTCAAGAGCAGCCCTATCAAAAGTACGATATATTAATATGAAGTATTAGAGATGGCAAAACAATTTAATAAAATTTATGGGCATTTACTGCATATATTCATGATACTAATATTGCTTTTATAGGGGCTACTTATGCAGGTCTTCTTCAATATTCAACCCTGAAAACTATATCCAAACCTGCATAACTAGAACATTCCTGTTTTTAAAGCAGGCACCCTGCCTGACAAACATAATGTTGGAGTTAGGATATATATAGTTTTATATATACAAATAATCGTAAGTTTCTAAACTTATGAAAATGTAGACCTGGTATACAGGTCTTACATATCTGTACTGTACTGTATTGCACTGTAATCTGTACTATGTTGTATATTATTTGAGCAGTAGAACAAGAAAAAAAAATTGATTCAGTTGCCTGTGTTGAAACTATACAGTCCAGAGTCTTGAAATAAGTCTTTCATAATTTAAATTGTGTTACTACTTTGTCTGTCTTTGAATATAACAATTTTATTTGCCAGAATATGCTTCTTTCTATCTTAATCATGAATTGCTGATGTCATTTGAAGTGTTACAAGAACTGTTTTGTGATTCAGGATATGTTATTGCATACATAGCAGCCCACAAGTGGTCTTTCTTAGGACAACTGCATTATTTGGCCTTTTTAATTAGTCATTCATTTCAGGTGCACATAGTGTTAAGAAGTTTTTTCTGTTTACCATTGACAATATGATCACTCTTATAGCATTTGGAAATAAAAGCCAACTTTTTTAATTTTCGCATGGGGATATAGTACATCTAGTGATATCTCTAAGACCACTAGGATAATGTAGCAATTATTAAAATGTATGAAGATTTTAGGATTGTCAATCTGTATTCTGTAGTTTTATTTTTGTTCTCCCCTCAAACTATCAAAACAACATTATTTGTAGTTTCTCTGCTACAAAGTAACAATTTTCTAGAACTGAAAATAGTTCATATAAATTTTAGCTAATTTTTCTGGTGAAAATGCTGTAACAGAGGAACTCTGGAAAAAATTTGGAACAGGAAAATAGCATTTCTTACGTATGAAATTTCAGAAGGGTTAACACACTTGTGAAATTTACAAAAACAGACATATACAAGTTCTCTTTTTCAGTCATCAGTCAAAAGAAAAGAACTGTGCAGCAGAGTCAGGCATAGAATACTGTGAATAAGCTCTCTTTTTTTGGCTCTTTTTCAAACAGACAATTGCCTAAAAACTGAAAACATGTCCTACATTTGACTTATTCATCACACAAGATTGAATTCTTGTAAAATTGTACCTAACAGACAAGAATGCCACAGCTCACAGTTAGAAGCATTACAGAATTTACTTTGGGTTTAGATATTTCTGTATGAGGCCATACTAAGACAATAAAATATTTTTATAATTTACATCAAAACTACTCCAAAGCTCTGCTTCCTGGAATTCATCCTCTACATTAGGTTACATAAAGATGCACACTTCCTGAGCTTGTAAGTATTTTCTGGGAGGCTCAGGATATAACTGACCTTAAGCAGAGATGAAGTCAAATTGATTATTTCTTGCATGCAGGAGACACATCATTTTCTAAACTGTGAATACCTTTTATCAAGCAAAAGGAGTCAAAAGCTCTGTAAGTATATAATTTCTTTGTATATTAGCATACAGTGGGCAGACCCATCACACTTTTTATCAAAAAGGCAATTTTAGCAATCCAAATCTTTTAAAGAGAAAGATTACTCTTTGTAAAATTCTACACATAAACTGAATCTAAATATTTTTAAAACCATACACGTATTCTCAAGTGAATGCACTTATAAACATTTTTAAACACCAATTCTCTTGTCAGCTAATGGATGAAAGAAATCAAACTTTCCTATACACCATATACAATAATATCAAGCAATAATTGTCATCCACAGTAACAGGATTCTAGATTTTCCATGTCTGTAGCCCATGGAGGTCATGGTGGAGCAGAGATCCACCTGTAGCCTTTGCAGGACCCCACACCAGAGCACGTAGATGGCTGTAACTGTGTGAAGCCTGCACGGGAGTAATCTCCCTGCAGGACTTGTGACCCCATAAGGGAATCACACTGGAGCAGTCAGTTCCTGAAGGACTGTGGCCAGCAGGAAGGGATTCATGCTGAAGCAGTTCATGACAAACTGCAGCCCATGGGAAGGACTCATATTGGAGAAGTTCATGGAATAATTCCTCCTGCGAAAGGGACTCCATGGTGGAGCAGGGGAAGGGTGTGAGTAGTCCTCCCCCTGAGAAGGAAGGTGCATCAGAGACAACTTCTGATGAATTAACTTCAATCTCCGTCACCTGTCTCTCTATGCTGTTTTCAGGGAGGATGAGAATTTGTGAGTACAGTTGAGTCCAGGAAGAAGGGAGGAGTGAGGGGAAGCTGTTTGAAGATTCAGTTTGTTTGGTTTTTTTCCATTGCCTTAATCTTATTTGATCAATAATAAATTTAATTAATTTTCCCAGTCAAGTCTGTTTTGCCCTTGATGGTAATCAGTGAATGACCTCTCCCTATCCTGATCCCAATCCACAGATCATTCTTTTTATTTCCTCTCCACTGTCCAGCTGAGAAGGCGTTTGATAGGAGCTTTGATGGCCACCTAGCATCCATCCAGGATCAACCGACAACATATTCATCCTACAAATCGCATTGCCAGTTGCATCTGTCCATCTGAAACCAATTCAAGGCTAATGACCTAGTGGAACAGGGTATTGACTCCAAGTGATCCATGGCCAAAGTTCAGCCCTTATATGGTAGAAGTCCCTCTTGTTGAGTTTCAATGTCTTAACAACTTCTGCACTTGAATATTGTGTATTGTGGCACCCTGTGTCCCACAGGACCTATTGTTTTAAACTATTCATTTCTTACTATCAGTATAAACCACCAATGGGTTTGTATTCTCATAACACTGCGCCAATCTCTTAGACTTTCTCCATCCCACTGGCCACCTAGTAGCTACATTTGCAGTTTTTGTCACTCTCTAGGTCACTGCCCAAGTGCATTATGAAAAAAATGTTGTCTTTGGTACCCAGTTCATACTGAGTCAATCAAGTAAATTCAAGCTGGGCAAATGCAGTCAGGTCTCATTTGGGTAGTACTGCTGGGTGGACCACCTTTAGTTACAACAACCGATATGTCAAAAGAAATAAATACAAAGATTTCAAAAAAATAGTCAAGCAGTTTAGAATTATGTGTGGTGATATGCATACGTTATGAAAAACATTCAGCACTCAACAGCTTGAGGTTTTTACAGAAACACAACAAACATTTTAAGAAAAACCCTGTTTCTGGTGAAATAAGGTTGAAGTTTTCTATTGAACTGGAAAAGTCCATCATTACATCTCAGTCATTTGCATGGAACACCTATACTACCCTTCAGATTTTGGGAATTCATAGTTCCCTTCTGATATTATTTTTTAAATTTATTTATACAGAGAACAGTTTATCCATGACATTCAGATCTTGATTCACTAGGGACTGTCTGTGCTAGTTTCTGATTTTGTAGACAGCAACAGAATAAGACAGTATACGTTTCTGTGGACAGGTGATGAGCCTGAGTACTCGCCATTGTATTATAAGTGGATAAGAAGTTATGAAATATAAATTAACAAATTCAGATGATCACAGCCAAACAACTCTACCTCTGAGGTTCAGTGTGTACAAGTTACTCATGCAAACAAATCCTCACTTTGTGAAGAAAGCAAGTTTCATAAGGTACTTACTGTCAAGATAGGTCAATCAAGGCACAATTAGCTCTAATTAGCAATCCCACAAGCTATTAAAATTGTTTACCTTCTGTTGAGATAGGCACAAAAAGGTACATAATTTTTCCCCACTTGCAAAAACATCAAAGAAAAGTATTTCCTATCTGAACCATAAAACCAATTATAAATGAGGACAAGCACAGCAGTGATATCAACAGAATTTAGGAAACCATTTGTATTGCTAATTGCAGCACTTTAGCTATCTGAGGGAGTATATAACACTCTTCCTATTAGGCTCAAAATAAAGAATTCCAAATAATTGTAGGGCTTTTTAATATGAAATTTCACAAGGACAGAGAAATTGACTAACAGATCTCAGGATTTCTTACAAGTTCTATAGCTATTGCAATTTTTATCTTGAGCTCTGTGTAAAAAAGTAATAATTTTTTGTTCCTATATAAGTATATAAATTAGTAGCCTTGTTTTCAAAAGGAATAATCTAGAACAGAACAACTCCTAGATCTTGTTCAGTCTTTTAAAAGCTGATGTATAATAGAAAGCTCAAATAGGAAATGAAGGGGCTAGAGAAATCCGTAAGTTTCTCATCGTAGGTTTTTGAAATTGCTTGTAAGTATATTGTCTACAGAGGGGAAAGCAAACTGCATAAAAAACAATGAACACAGATTTTACAAGTTAAAAGCTCACATGATATATTGCATTAGAATTGAATTTAAGGGGGAAAGGGTTTTAACTTCTTCACCAGATGAGGAAGAAATTATTGCACTAACTAAATGAGGAAAATTGCCAGTTCCGATTGTATTTCTTTAGCTAAGGAGAAAATGGATGCAACAAGAATGTAGCCTGGAATAAGGTTTTTTGCCCCAAAATGAGGCAGCATGCCACAAATATTTCTTTTGGTTTATCTGACCTGCTAAATGTTTAGATGCTACCAGCAAGAAATAAATTTTTAAGCCATGATTTTAAATATATGCATGAAACCATTTAAATTATACTTAAACAGTAAACCTCATAAATAGTACTCCTCTGAATGCCTTTACAGTACTTGAATATGTCCAGCGGAGGACAACAAAGCTGGTGAAAGGGCAGGAAGGCATGTCCTGTGAGGAGCAGCTGAGGACTCTAGCTTGGACTAGTTTGAAGAAAAGGATGCTGAGGAGTGGGAGTGGAATCAGAGGTGCTGATTTCTTCTCACTGGGATCCACTGATAGGGAATCTGGGAGTAGCTCAAAGTTGAACCAAGGGAGGCTCAGGACAAATATTAAAAAGCATTTCTTTACAAGGAGGTTGGTCAAACACTGGAACAGGCTTCCTAGAGGGGCAGTAGGTGCTCCAAACCTGTCTGCTTAAGAGGCATTTGAACAATGCCTTTAATAATATGCTTCCAGTTTTGGTCTGAAGTGTTCAAGTAGATGGACTAGGTTCCTTCCAACTGAAATATCATATTCTATTCTATTCTATTCAAATCCATTCAATTTTAATAAATTTTTCAGGTAGGCTTGCCATCACCCATTCCATATTCATGATAACAGATTAGATTCACCAAAAATTTTATTACTGTTCGTAATTATTTTAATTCAAAGGAGTGCAATGAAAACTGCTAGTAATCCATTGTAGCTGTGGTGGGAAACTGTACTTTTAATGAAGATCATTATCTGCTTTTCAATATTCAAATAATGTATAGGCATATGGTTGTTTTTTTTATTACACATTGCTCTTAATGAAAATTATGAACTGCATCTCTGGTTACCATAAAAAAGTTATTTATTTTGGGTTTTTAATTATTTGTATTTGAGAAAGAACTATGCCTAAACAAATTCACAACTACGTAGATCATCTCAATATGCACATAGAATACATTACTGAAGACACTACCTTTCATCCTTTGCATAGCAATATCTTGGCTGGTTTGGACTTGATAACAGTATTGTTAGGCTTCATCTAACATGATGTATGACTGATTATTTCTTTTTAATTAAAATAATACATTCAAAAGGATTCTAATCCCTTATACCCCTGACATAAATGAGATTACCCATACATTTGCCACATATAGTGGATTAACCTGCCTTTCTAAATGTATGCTCACCAGAAAATAGCAATCACGTTAATGTATTTCATCCAGCCTCTCTAAAGCTGCACAGGAAAAGATGGGGTTTATAATGAGACCATGAGATTTACAGATAGGAGCTGCAGCAGATCAAGGAGGTGGTAAAAAAAAAAAATTCCCGAATTCAGTATTTCTAAATCAAGTAGCCTGGAAGCAGATTACATGGAGGGCAGTCTAGGTCAGGAATTTCTGGTTATCACAACTTAGGCAGTATGGTACATGAAAAGAAACAGCCTAGACAGAACAGTTTAGGCTTTTGAAGATGAATCCTTTATGCACTAATTCAACACAAAAGCTCTCAGGAAGTTAATGAAACTCAAAAGTATCCACTGTTGGCAAAGAAGTGCAAAGCCTGCTGTTTAGATTGATGACTGACGTGGAATGCAACATTGTTATTTTCATCTATATGTAGGTTTTGCGTTGATGGAAACAAAAAAACTCAAAGGCCGACCTGAAATCATTTGGTTTTCAAAGTTATCATCAAAACCACTACGTTTTACTCACTGTCCTTTAAAGTCAGATTTTTGGGATATGAACAGTAAGAACATTAAATAAATTTCTCCTTCTCTCAATAAAAAACAGTTTTGGAAAGGCTTTGCACTGTGTTTTATTTAATACGTGTCTTTGAGGGAGTCAACAGCTCCTTCTAACTTAGTGTCATCTACAAACTTGCTTAGTATCCCTTCCAGTCCTGTGTCCAAGTCATTTATGAAGATGTTGAAGAGCACAGGGCCCAAGATGGAGCCCTGTGGAACCCCACTAGTGACAGGCCACCAGTCTGATGTTCTCCCATTCACAATTACCCTCTGTGCTCGCCTGTGAGCCAATTGCTCACCCACCACATGATGTGTTTATCCAGCTGTGGGCTGGACATTTTGTCCAGAAGGATCCTGTGAGAGACAGGATCAAAAGCTTTACTGAAATCCAAAAAGATGACATCAACTGGCTTCCCCTGATCAGCTAGCAGGGTTACCTTGTTGTAAAAGGATATCAGCTTTGATAAGCAGGACTTTGCCCTCATGAAGTTGTATTGGCTGTGACCAATGATTGCATTGTCTTTCAGGTGCTTTCTAATACTTGCTAGAATAATCTTCTCCATAACTTTACCAGGCATTGAACAGAAACTGACAGGGCTGCAGTTTCCAGGGTCATCCTTTCTGCCCTTCTTGAAAACTGGGACAACATTCACCAGCTTCCACTTTTCAGTTGTTCAGGTAACTTTGTTTTATAATTTTCAAAAAGAACTCTCAAAACATAATTTTAAAATACAGTCAAAACCAAGTCCATCTGAATTTGGCAGATTCAGAAGCCTCAGCTGAACTGTTTTATAGTTAAATTGAGAAACTGGTTAATCTAACAAGAAATTCTTGCAGACTGTAGGATTAAGGAAATGAGGCCTGCTGAGTGGAAAAGACAAAAGCTGGGGCAGTCACAAGATTCTCATAAAAACTCCGACTTGTGAGTAAAGGTCAGAGAGAAGCTATGTGAGTCATGATAATAATAAAACCCACTTTCTTAGAAATGGTATTTTTTTGCCATTTTGGTCTAGAAGTTTTGCTATTTTCTGGGGGGGAGGGGGGGGGTATGTGATTTTTTTGTTTTGTTTTCTTTTAAGAAGGATTTCTTATCATGTATGATGGCTGAGGCATTAAATCCCAAAGAGGACATAAAATTGAAATCCTGAAAGACTGGGAACTCCAACAGTGCTACTGAGAGTAGTTACTGCATAAAAATTTGCAAATGAGATACTGCAAGTGAGATCACTATCTTTCTTTTTACTGTCAGTTTACCAAAATTTACCTAAAATGGTAATTGCATGTATTATACAATTCCACTACAGAGTTTTCACGGTACCACTGCAATTTCAGTATGCAAAAATATTCAGTGAAATTCATTAATGATCTTTACAGCTAATAAATTATTACTACTCAATGTCATCATCCATCATCATCATCATCATCATGGCTCGGCTTCGTGAACGAAGATTTGGGAAGGGCTCTACACACGCTTGCTCTGCAAGTGTGGGTGAGTCCTTCAAGCCTGCGCAGTGGATTTTTTAGGTGAGGCGCAGCGTGCGCGGAACTGGCCCCACCCTTTAGTCCTAAGGTTCATCTGCCAGGGCCTAGCAAGCTTGGATGGTGGCAGCGAAGTCCTCGGGATGTAGGTTTAGTTAGAGTGTCCTTCTCTTAGATGGATGGTCTTACAGGGCTAAGCGAGCTCCATCTGCCCGGGTTTGGAGTTAGAGTTGTCCTTCTCCTAGGATGGTTGCCTACACTACTCAATGTATCCAGATATTTAATGTACTTTGTTAATATTTGGATTTATTTTCTTTGTTGTTTTTTAATTTGTTACCATGACACAGTTATTTTCTATTGCACTGAAAAATAGTATTCATTATTCTTCTAAATTGAAGAAACTATTTTTATGGAATACTGCCGTGATTTACTTTCCCTGAATTAAAAAAAAAAAAAAANCCCCAATAAAAAAAAAAAAAAAAAAAAAAAAAAAAAAAAAAAAAAAAGTAGCCTTCCTTCCACCCATGAGATTCATTCATTCTTCAGCTGAAGAATGCTGATGCATTTATAATCCTTAATTACAGCTTTATGATAAGCAAATCCATGGATTATAGCCACAGGTACAAAAATCTGTTTCTCCTGGTAAGACAGTTTGATCTGAACACTTATTGTAATGCAGTTTTCAATCCCTGCAGCAGAAAAAAAATCCAGTGATGTTACTAAGAAAATACAAAAATTATAAATTTGTTTAAACAACTCATTTTTATCGGCTAATGTTACTCCAGGGAGAAGGTAAACCAAGGAATGCCCTATTTGTCCTTGATGTCCAAACAAACACTTTTGTAATCTGTTCTTTGGCCAGATTTGACAAAATATCATGATGGATATTGGGAAGAAGAGGACTAAATTCAAAGAACAGTTATTCAAGATCTGATTTAGTTGCCTAAAATTAGACTGCAGCCAAGGAACAGGTAGATTTGTACTGCTGTCCACTCTGTCAATGATGGATTCACTCCTTCTGTTGTAGAAGGAAACAAGACCACCACTGTACCATGTTCCCATGTCTTGTCTGTCATTTAGATTTTTCCAACTTTAGGTGACTGATCATACTCTGTGACTAATGAATGAACAGCTCCAAAGCTTGCTATCCAAATCTAGCATATTTTGTCTACTTGGAGGGGTTTGGGGCAGGGCTGCAGGCAGAAGAGAGAAGGGAGGGTTTCAGGTTTGGAATACTATTACCTAGTTCTGTTGTCACTTGGGGACATGACTTAGTGGTGAACATGGCAGTAGGATACTAATGGCTGGACTTGACCCATCTTAGTTTTTTTTCCAACCTTAACCATTCTATGAATCTATCTTTCTGCTCTCAATTGTTTCTCATCATAGCATTTTTGATATATTGAACAAGGAAGGATAAGAACTTTTTTGACAGAACATTCTGTCTACCTCCATACAGACACAAAAGATGTCATCACGTTTTCTTCTCACAATCTGCTTATCCAAAATGAGTAAAATTTCTTAAACTGTCTTCCTAATACTATGCATAACAAATATTGCTTCAAGATGCATTGAATATTTGAGGAAATACATAATTTATTTGAACATCAACTATGCACTTAAAAGTAGTTACAGTAATCTCCTTAGTCAAATGTTTGTCAAAAGTAGGAAATTGTTCCATTTTACAAGACTGATGGAAAATTGAACTATAAAAGCTCTTCTGTCTGTCAACTGTAATATATCATTATTTGTGCATTTAAACTAATCTTTAATTACTGAGTAATCTCTGGGAAAAAATGCTTATCATAATTTTAATGACAATTACATAAAATAGAATTTGCAGAAGAATATTTGTAAGTGTTCCATTTAAGTCTAAATAATCTTGCCTTAAGAAGATATTCAGCTAAAAATGCAAGAGTTACACTGTCACTGACTGCAGTATGCAATAAACAAAACTTAGCATTAAGCTATCACTGTCTTTCAGTGGCACATTGATATTCAATATACATTGAAACATATCTTAATTAGCTTTTTTTACATTTATTGTAGTTCTCACACCTCATTATTTGTGACTTATGACTAATTTTTCCTTAGTTGCTGCCATTAAGTGTTATTTTCCTACTATAGGAGATGATTAAGCATCAGTTTATTGATAAGCTATTTTTTTTAGGTTGTTTCCCCTGCCTTCTCCAAAATGTCACATTTTGCAAGAGAACTTACGAGTTTTGAGTTGCACAGAACAACAAGTCTGTGATGTCCTTTGAATGTAATTACTGGATGGGTTGGTAATGTAAGATAATACACCCCTCTTACTAACATGAATTGTAGATGATAAGAAAATTCCTCCTCAGAGATTTTCTTTCTAAATGGCTTACATTACTTCATTGTTTATTCACAACACAGGATCTTTCTTCAGGAGATGTGTATGACAGCTGACAAAAACCTCTCCTAATTCCTTCTTATTTAATTTTGATAATATTAGATTCAAAAAGGGCCAATAATTATTTCAGCTGAACCTGAATAGGTTTCAAATCTTAACTATTGCTTATGGTACACACTACTGTTTCTCAGACAAATAAGGCATAGTGCTATTTTGAAAACCCATTACTAATCTATTTTTCCTATTTACTAACATAATAGATACTGTGACCACTTTCCTGAATATTTAAGTTATAATTTGTCTGATGTTTATAATGTAAAGCATGTGTGCCATCTGGATGTTTTCATGTCATCCTTGAAGCTGAATCAATGTCGTTTGCTTAGAACAGTTGCCTCAGCATACTGACAATACTTCACAGATCACTTGAAATGTGAATGGTAGAAGTGTAGGAAATGACAGCTTTGCATCATGTAGCTCAGCTGCTCCAGACTTGGAGCACATCCTGTCTGATTTTTTTTTTGTTCAGATTTTTTTTTTTTTTTAATAGAACTAAAATGTTCTCTGAATTTAATGGGAATATTGTTGCACATACAGTGTTTGGCAAGAAAAGAGAAATAACATCATATGCACTAAAAATGTTGTGGGGGGAGGCAAAACTCCTGCTGGTTTTAATGAGTTTGACTGAGAGAGAAATTCTGATTTTTCATTAATAATACACTTGTTTCCCTATTACAGTTCTTTGTAAAATAACTTAAATGCAGAGCATACCATGCAAAAATATGTATTAGAAATCAATAGCTGCCACTTGTCAAAGTATCAATATCAGTAGTCAGAGACACTGAAAACATAAATAGTGATATGTAAAATCCATTTTTCGATGAATATTTATGTATGTTTGACAAGTAAATGTTTTAAAATGTAGAAGAGAAAGAGAAGAAATATTTTGCATGTTTTTCTCTGTCTCCTCTTGGATTGTCAGGTAGAATCCACAAATCAGAGCAGTATTCAAGAACTCAAGGTATTTTACTAGACCTACCACTTAGTAGCAAGTGCAATACCTTGAAAATAATAATTTAATCTCACTTCTGACTAATAGGCCAATAAACTAATCAGCTGGTCTGCATCTCTGAATGTCATATTACTGGTTTGCCTTTGAGAAGAGTAGAGGATATTTGAAAAATCAATCATCTGGAGTACTGTATTTGTCCATTAATAACAGTATGAGGTTACAGACTTTTTATACTAACTGAAATTGATGATAAGTGAGGCCATACAAAAGAGATAATTCTTGAGTTTCATTTAGGGAAGTGGCACTCAACCTTTAACAGCAGAGGAGCATGCAGCTGCTTAGGCAGGTTTGCTTGTGAATTCTTTCACACTTTTAAGTTCCCATGCCCAACTGATTGTTTTGTGTTTCAGTTTTCTCTTTGCCCTTAATTCATAATATTTTTCTCAGCAGATACTACTCTTTCTAATTTTTAATATCAGAGGCACTGTACCTACTGGAAATAACTTTTTCAGAGATCTTATGTGTCACCAGAAGAATTGTAACAACCCAAGCCTTATTTTCATCCCAACCCCCCCCCCCTTTTTTTTTAATTTTTTTTTTCATTTTGATGCTTTTCTAGCCTTAAAACTCTGCTATAACATAAAACTGTTTCCTGAATGAAGTTATTTCGTGTCTATTAAGCAGACAGCTACTGATGAGACCACACCTGGAGCTCTGTGTCCAGCCCCGAGCTCCTCAGTACAAGAGAGACACAGACATACTGGAGGGAGTCCAGCAAAGGGCCACAGAGATGATGAAGAGAATAGAGTATTTCTCTAGTGAAGAAAGTCTGAAGGAGCTAAGACTTCAGCCTACAGAACAAAAGGTTCAAGGGGATCAAGGGAGGATGCAAAGAAGATTATGAAATCATAGAATTGTTTTGGTTGAAAGGGAATTTACAGGTCTTCTAGTCCAACCCCTCTGCAATGAGCAGGGACATCTTCATCTAGATCAAGTTGCTCAGAGCCCTGTCCAATCTGATCTTCAATATTTCCAGGGATGGCAGCACCTACCAGCTCTCTGGGCAACCTGTTGTAGTGACTCACCATGCTCATTGGAAAGAACTTCATCCCCATGTCTACTCTAAATCTTATCCTCTGCTAGTTTAAAATCATTACCCTTTGGCTTATCACAATAGGTTCCATTAAAAAGTCTGTCCCCATCTTTCTTATAAGCCTCCATTACATTTTGAAAGGCCACAATAAGGTCTTCCCAGAGCCTTCTCTTATCTGGGATCCAGTTGAGAAAAACCTCAGCTCAGTCTTTCTTCATAGCAGGCACTGTCCATCTCTCTGATCATTTTTGTGTCTCTCCTCTGGACCTGCTCCAATAGGTGCATGTCTTTCTTGTACTAAGGGCTCCACAGCTGAATGCAGTACTCCAGGTGGGATTTCACAAGAGAGTAGGGGAGGAGAATCACCTCCCTTGACATGCTGGCCATGCATCTTTTGATGCAGCCCAAAACACGCTTGACTTTTTGAGATGAAAGAACACATTGCTGGCTCATGTCCAGCTTTTCATCCACAAGTGCTCTCAAGTCTTTCTCCACAAGACTGCTCTCAACCCCTTCATCCCCCAGATTCTACTGATACCAGGTGTTTTCCCAATCCAGGTGCATGACCTTGCACTTGCCCTTCTTGAACCTCATGAGGTTCATATAGGCCCACTTCTCAAGCTTATCCCGGTCTCTCTGGATGGCATTTCTTCCCTCAGGTGTGTCAATAACACAACTCAGCTTGGTTTCATCTGTAAACTTGCTGAAGATGTCCAGTGTCTATGCTGTTGACAAAGGTATTAAACAGTACTGTTCCCAAAGACGGAGCCAGTCTCTCATGCCTAGTGAGTAATGGTACTACTCATACCAGTGGTAATGGGAACAAACTGAAACAGAAGAGGTTCTCTCTGAACGTTAGGAAATACTCTTTCACTGTGAGGACGACCGAGCACTGCTGCAGGCTGTCCAGAGACATTGAGGGGTTTCCCTTCTTGGAGAAACCCAAAAGCTGTATAGACATGGTCCTGGGCAACCAGCCTGACGGCCCTGCTTTGCAGGGTTGGACCAGATAATCTCCTGAGGTTCCTTCCAACCTCAACTACTCTGTGATTGGGTGAGTCCATGACTCATCATAGTCCATTCTTCCCTCTGTAATGTTAATTGTAATTGCTCATGTGTACATTGCTACTGGCCTCTAGTCCTTTCTAAAACTCTTCAATGTGTCTTAAGACCTAGCAGAAATTCACTCTTTCAACACAATTATTATCTCTCACAACTATACGTGTCCTCAAATCTTCAGAGCACAGGTTTTACCTTTAGGTGATGCCCAGTTCTTTATTCAATCTTTTTAAGGGTGGAACTGCTGCTACATTTCTTTCATTTCCTATTTTTTGAACAAGGAAAATCAGCTGTGTCATAACACTATGAACTGGTTCTGGAATTCTCCTAAAAGCTAGCTTTCTTTAGGCTGCCATGCCATGCAGATCTCATGTCACTTGTGATTATTGTCACAATAATGGACAAATAGAAATCATGATCTCACTGAGCAGGCAAGCCTGTTCTGTAAGTGGTAATTTTCACAGAAACAATTATATAGGATGAACTTTATTTGGAATAATGGTCTAGAGAGGTGTTTTTGTGTGACAGCTGGATTCTAAACTTCACATAGGAAGTCTATCCAAGGAGAAGAATTTCAATAAGGTCTTCATGAATCTATTACCTTAATAAATTTCTGTTCCATTCCATAGGTCATCAGGTACTCAGGAGAATCCTACAGAAACTGGAAGACGACTGTCTCATAAATTCCCTCCAAGGCAACCATTTAAACACACTCTGTTCAGAAGTTTCTAACAAGTGCTCTGCACAGCAACAATAGTTGCTGCAGCTGGCATAGCATGCCATGGACTTTGCACCCAGTCTGCGTCCCGTTATTTTCTCATTTCCTGCATCACAGGAAGAATGAGCAGGAGGTCAAGAAGAATACGGGTGGAGACAGAACTCTAGTTAATAGCAGGCAGCTCTGTATTAAAATTGCAGAGTATAGTATTGGCAATGTACTCTCAGAGCTATTCCCAGCCCTGGTTTTAAGTGTGAACATGAGTATATAGGGGGGAAGTGCTGTCAAATGTGTTAAGGTTTCTACCTTACTATTGCCTGTTATCTAGAGAGAAAGAGTATGCAAACAGTGCTCTCACACACTACACTGTATAAATATGTAATATATTTTTGTCTATTAGACACAGGAGCCAAAACCTACAAGCTAAGGCTTATGGGCTCTGTTTAAGATTAAAATAGGTTTAAATGGTCTGCAGGTTTAAAGGGGAAAGTCCCTGCATTTCTAACATTCCAGGTGATTAAGGGTCTAGCATTTAAGGTTTTGTTGATTCTCTAAAGATAGTAGCAAAAATGTGCCATATTATTTTCTAGATAATGTTTTCAATTAGAAGATAAGATTTTTTCCTTTGAAACTGAAATGTTATTCCAAACAGAACTAATCACAGATGGTTGGTGTGTCTCCATGCCTCCTGATCGGAGGCCAGAGTGGACCATTGATGGTAGACAATACGGCCAAGGCTGAGGTATTGTTTCAGGGAGTTCTTGTATAATGCCGCTGCTTCCTTTGAGAATGCACACGGAATCAGTCTGGAGGAGAAAAGACAACCTAGAAAGAACCGTGTCTCACCAATACCGCCTATGGAGACTTTCTGCTGTGCCTTTTGCAACTGGTCTTGCCTACCTCGCATCGGCCTCTTTAGCCATCAGCGCGCTTGCAGCAAGCGTGGGTAGAGCCCTTCCCAAATCTTTGTTTGCGAAGCCCAGCCATGATGACTCAATCACAGATGGTGGATTCAGTTACTTTTACTTTAATTCTTCTATTTTCTGAAAATACAGCAGTGACACATATGTCTTTCCTTTATCATCAATGGAAAGAAAAAAATCCTGTCACTTCAGTTCCTGACCAATCTTAGAAACCTCTCAGTGGAAAAGGACACTTTTTTTCTACTGAGTAAAAATGCATAATGGGCTTCTGAGTTCCTTCTAAAACCAAAAGTAAGATGTAAGCAATCTCATTCTTACAGGGTAGTAGGACTGAACAAAAAATGTAGAATAGCTTACTGCCTTTATAGTACTAAAGGCATGCCTACCTGATCTCTTATAAGGTGCTTTGTGCTGTTAGGTGTCAGCTATAACAGCCAGAACCTTTATCTAAAAGCGTTGCTAACATGCCATATATTAATTGATGCCAACAGAATTAAAGCAATTCAAATAGCACAGAACTAAAGTTTCTGGCTGCTAATGCATTTTGGATAATATTACCCTAATAAAGAAAATCATTAAATTAAAACAAAATTATGTATATGTTTTCCAAAATAACATGCCATTCCATTCATATTACAAGCTTCATCAAAAACAAGTTTTGATTATGAAGCTTAATTAAGATACATGGAGAGGATATCTTTGACTACAGAACTACATGATACATCGTAGCAATTGATTATATTGCTGTCTAGTGCAGTTTAAACATCATGTATACCTATTGTCCTATCTTGCATCTTAACATCTGAATATGGTATCTTTGAATTGTTATATTTTGAAAATAAAAAAATCTAACAACTCGGTGATCAAATTACTGCACAATACAGTTATTTTACTTTCTGCAGTTTTTTGGGTGTATGGAAAAAAAGGGAAAGCTAATTTGGTATGAAAAAACCCCATTGATTCTCAGAATTAAATACTTTATTTGAGTTCAGGCCTACCTTCATGTTCAGAGGCAGCAATCCAATATAATTGCATTTGATGCACTCCTTTACGGATAAATGCACAGAAGAGAGGAAGAATAAAAAAATATGCAGATGTCAATTTCCCAGTGACATTAAAAGATAGTCACCTTTAAAAAAGTGGTTCATCATTCTGTCCGTTGAGATGGACTTTTTGCAAATGTCAGACTTTGCCAAAAGGTATGTATCTAAGTTTTTTTAAACTAATAAACATCAGAAATTTCAACTTATGATGACTTCAAGCTGGAAAAAGTAGAGCTGGCAAATTGGTCAATGTGCTGTTAAAACATTAATATATCTCTGTTGATAATCACCAGTGGATAGACAGTGTTTACAGTGAGTAGTGTGGGTGCAAAGTGGAATGTCAGCTTAGACTCATGATACCATCTGCACTTTTATGGCTCTCTTGTTTGAAAAGAGGACGATGGGCCCTCACTGTTTTTGCATTCACTGAACTATGGTCTGACAAACAATTCTGAGCAGCTTCTGTTTCAAGACATAGCCCCACCTTAAACTGACATGACTGAATGTTTAGTTGCTATTAAAGTTAAATTGTGAATTTTGGCCATTCAAATGGTGGTTTCCTACACAGGAAGGATTTCAATAAAATGTAGTGTGTGATCTGAACCACTCTACAGCCCTGGGGAGTCAGTGACATTTGGATAGGCACAGGAGTCATGGAAAGGGACTATAAATACCATCCAATAGCAAAGGTGAATTTGACTGAACTTTGTAAATTAGATACTTCTGCCTTTGTTAAGTTCAGTAGGTGAATGGAAGAAAGAACAATAATACTTTTATTAAATTTTACTTAGCCTGTCCCTTGCACAGAGTAATGTCATTGAATTAATCTTTCTTAATGGAAGCCTGATAGGACATTATATCTCTTTTAGGATATATGAATCCCTTCTAAACTTTAGATCTTTGCTCTTTCTTAGAATAACTCTTGTCCCATGTTTGTTTGCTTGATTGGTTGATTTCATCACTGAGAACATCAATTAATTTTAAATCTATTGTTTTCTTACAAATTAGCTAAATTTTAATATGGCTGGGTACTTTGTGGACCTGGATTGCCTAATAACAAATGAACAAGAACACTAAGCATTTTAAATACAACTGTAAATTCATACATAGCTGTGTTCAAATGCCTTTTTTTCTTTTTTTTGCTGAATTATTTTTCAACAACTTCTGAAGATCCAAGAGGTCCAACAGGTGTGCTGATTTTCCAATTTCCATTTTTTCACAGCTGAATATTTAGGATTCATTAATGAACTGCAGGTTCTTCTTTCCCGTTTCTTTTGATTCCTGAGACTATAATCCAGTGTCATTGCGTATTTTATGCTGGATAAATTACTGAACATACCTAAATTACTAAATTATATTTGCAATAAACTAAATCACATTACAAAATTGTATTTGCAATCATGAAATTATGTTTACAAACTCACCACATCACTAAATTATAATTAGAGTATGTACTGAAATGAATATCCATAGCCTGATTCATAATAGATAACGTTATTCCAGGTTTTGCACCAAAATTCTCTTATTCTCTCCTTTTTAATCTTGTCTTCTAGTATTGCTTGAGGCAGAAGTTTTATATTGTTGACTTTAAATTATGTAAAAAGTTACAATATTTTAAAATGCATGTCCTATGATATATCTATTGATTTGTCTCTATGCTACAATCTGCTCTGCTCTTTCTTGGGCTCCAATCTTTGTGTAGTTCTTGCACTACTGTCTATAGGCACTGTGGTGATACAACATTTATTTAGGATTTTTTAATAGACCAGTACAACTGGAAATCTACGGAAAATATAATTTAAAATTCTCTGGTAAGGTCTGGTTAGGCAGCTGCTACTAACACAAATGCAATGTAGCCAAAAGATTGAGAAAAAACTGTTCAAAGACAACTTGGAAACTAAGCCTTCATGCAGATTAGTTTCTGTAAAAATCCTCTGAGATTTGCTTAATGGAAGAAGAGGTCCTCTGAGTTCCTCCATGAGGGCAGCTCAATAGTCTGACTAATGAGAGATTTGTAAAGGGACCTTACATAGAAATTTTCTTTCCTTAAACCACTTTTGCAGCATTCTTCAGTGGAGAGGTATAATTTATAGAACAATGAGCAATGTCTCACAACTCTGGTAGATACTCTCACTACTGAATGCTGCAAGTCTGATTTTACATGACTAGTTTCACCCAAACTGCAAAATGGTTTCATGGCAAAAAATATGTTGTTCATGCACTTTCAGAAGCTAGTACAACAAAACAGTAATTTCTTTGGAGCCATATATTTAATTCTCTATTTCATTACTAAATCAATGTTGTTTACACTTCAACTTACCACTCAAGGAAAAAGAATCTGTGATGTGAATAGGGAGTAGCAGGATAGCTGAGACTCCTTTACTTCATAACACTTCACCCGTCAGCCTGCCTCCTCTTTTCTGTGAAAACTTTGAAAAGGTAGCAGGACAAAAATTCAGGATCTATTTATTTATTTGTTTATTTAACTAAGGAGACGAATTTCTTCTTCAATTATTTCTTGCCACTGGCTTTCAGACACATGAAGCAGCTTTTACAATAACTGTATTTCATTTGCCTTACACAGTCATCTGCACTTGAGGAATAGTCCTTCCAGTCCAGAAAGCCAATGGTCTCCTACAAATCAGATTTAAAATATGCCGGTTCCATGTAGTTGCCTCACATAACCTAAAGCCTTTCAAATATTTAATTATTTAAACTACACTAGTAAAATCAAGGCATGAGTTGGCAACAAGCTGAGTTGTTGCTCTGAGAGCATGAGCAATATCGGTGCTGCAGCAGGAAATCTGGGTAAGGGCCAATGTGAAGCCTAAAACTTCTCTTATTCCTTCTCCCTTTCTCCCCCATCAATCTCATACGGAGCTCTTAGTTCTAGAATTTCTAAATTATACACAATGCTAAGAAAAGATATATTTAATTTTAATGCTAAACACATCAAAGTACTACAAAATACTACAAAACCAGTTAGCTTAAAGACATGGATGTGTCTTGGTTTCACAAATGACATTGAAATACAGACCCTTTCCTGAATAGGAATATAGCTAGATCATGCAGGAAAAAAATCAGGGAAACAAAAGTACAATTTGAAGTTAATTTGGCCTATTCTGTTAGGGATAACAAAAAGCCCTTCTATAAATATGTTAATAACAAAAGGAGGGGCAAGGAAAA
>VWZG01007971.1:0-17178 GCA_013396735.1 Grallaria varia
TGGAAAGCCTATCTCCCAACAGAGACATAAAGTGACTAAGGTAAAACCGAGAGACTGCGAGATTTAATTTGATGTTAAGATTTGTAAACTTTACTTTGATTGCAAAACACCTTTTAAGTAGCTTGATAAGTTAGTACATTTAATCCTTTCAATTCCATAGCTCTGCCAAGGGAATTGCAAGGTGTGATTTAAAAAAGAAGCAAATCAGCTGTGGGGGTGTGCAAGCAAACATAGGAGTTTGCACACACAGATGTCATTAAAAAGATCAGTTATGAAAAATGGTGTCAAAAATAGAAGTAGTCTCAATGTCTTTCCTACACTCCGATTTCAAATCTCTACACAAAGATTGCAAACAATTACCTGTTTATTTACCAATATCTGTTTTAGAAATGGACTTTGTGTGATGAGTCCAGCTGGAGTTCCCTGCCTGCTGTTGAAAGTAAATTTAGGCCTATTCTGATGATAGAAAATTGTTTGTTAATTTCCTATTTCAGGTTGGCAGGAATGCTTGTATAGGCCTGAATCTCTTTCAGAAAATACAGCCTGAAATAAGTACTTAGCAAAGGGAGATTGGCAGTGTAACTGAGTTAGTGCGTAATTTCACTTTATACATTGGTCATTAAGAATTTCAGTTATGGAAAACTTCCAGGCACAGGAGAATTTTTGTGGCAGCAAGATAACATTTTCATTTTCTGGCGAGAATCAGACATTAGTATTTAGGCCTTACAGAACTTTTTTCTTTCAGGCTTTTACATATATGGAGTCAAAATAGAATATTCTCTATGTTTCTTGTCATAGTTTGTTACTTTTAAATATGAATTGTATTGTTGAAAATCGGGACAACTAGGAATATTTTCTTGTGTCATTACAGGATTCTGTGTCTAAGATACATTCAAATAGCTCATATAACTTCATAATTTTTTTTTAACCTTTTTTTTTTCTGCCTGTGACAAGGGCAAAAGGATGCCTTTTTATTTGTGAACTAGAACTGGTGTTTGCAGAGAATTCACCCACAGCTTTAAACTAACTTCTCAATTGTTTTGTAATGTCTTTGGAGCATTCAGTTTGTGAAAGAAAAGCATGTAGTGCAACCTTTTCAATGTCGTGCTTATTGGGAGGAAATGTGCATGTTTAGCATGCTACATGAGCAAGAGCTTATTGAAGTACACTACCAGAAAATATACTTTGAAAAAGCGAAGTAGCCTCCAAAATGAACAATTTATAAAAGCTATGCTTTGAAAAATGGACACATGCCACCTTCATTTTAGGTGGAAGATTCGTTCCTCTTTCCCATCGTCCAAAAGCAAACCAACAAACCAAAAAAACCTGTCCCTGGGAAGAGGTTAGTGTAGTAGTAGTTACTTCCACTTCCAACTTCCATACTCTCTTAGGAGACAAGAAGCAGCATTGGGCATTCCTTCTTCTCTCTGAGTGAGAGGGATTTTAAATATGAAGTTTATGTAGAATTAAAATCATAGAATCATAGTCTAGTTTGGGTTGGAAGAGACCTTTAAAGGCCATCTAGTCCAACCTCCCTGCACTGCCATCTCATGACTCTAGTCACAGATTCGTCCCACCAAGTTTTGGTAGTGGAAACTGGGTTGTAGCTTTCTACTCCAGCTGCCGTGCTGATAGGAACCAAGAGGGAAACTCCAGTGAAATACCTCAAAGGAGTTAAGGAGTGTTCCTCCAGGAAAGTGACACGGCTGACAGCCCAGCTGAAGTGCCTCACATCAATGCGTGTAGCATGGGCGCCAAACAGGAGGAGTAGAAACAATTTGTCTGAACAATAGAAGAGCACCTTTTTTTATTTTTTGATTGTTACAGAAATTTATGTATCTAAACCTCCCAGTAGGCTCACGTTTTTGTTGAAATAGGAAACTTCTATTTTTCATTTGGGGTTAGGGTAGAAAATAAAAGGTGTGTGAGTGAGAAACTCCAAGAATTTTATGCATCTTCAACAGTGAGAGCACAGTGTTTCTAAGAATGTTCAAGTAAATTTTATATAGTGATAATCACCTGTAGGGGTCTTTTACCTGTTTTAAAAAAAAACATAAACCTGAGCACCATTCCCCAACAACACCCTAATGTCACCTGGTTCAAAAAGGACAAAGCATGTAACATTTGCTAGGATGACATACATGAATATATTGGGTGGTAGGAGTACAGAAAATTATGCAGTTTGAATTAAATTAAAAGCTGACAGAGTGTAACAGTTCACATCTGGTGCCTTCCACGAGTACATTGCAGAGATGATCAGATGTACAGCTTTAATAGACTGGCAATGTCTGCATCAGTGATGATACAGTCTAATGGTGGCGAGTGATTGAGTTAATGCATTTGTAAGAAATTAGTTTGTGTTATAGTGTCTGAAAAAAACCTGAAGATGAAGCTCAACAGAACAGTTAACATACAACACAGAAAAAGCAGTGTACGCAGTCTATTGCTATATGTTACCTAAAGGCAAGTGGTAAATTTGCTAGTGCAGTTCTCTGCAGTCCGCAGGCCGCATCCCTGACCTTTTTATGACTTTTTCTTATAAATTCTTTCTTGTGTAATCATCCTCACTGAGCAGGCACGGCATTTTCAGGATGCCTGTTCAGAGGACTCTTTGATAATTTCAGTTTTTGCTGTAAGTCTAATATGTTAATTTCAACATTAAGCATTGTTTGTTTACGTTACTGCAGAATCTGCCGGAGAATTTCAGTGATTGCAAACTGAAAAAGAAGGGGTTGGTGAAGAGGGTTCAGGTGAGTTTTCTTGGTTTGCTTTTGGTGGGGGGGTTTTTTGGTGGCGCTTTTTTTTTTTATTATTATTTTTATTTCTTTCCATCAATGCTGGGACTTTGTATACAAGAATTTGTGAAAATGAGCTGTTTAGATTTTTTTCAGTTTTTATTCTTACATTGGTATTTATGACCTCCCTTGAGAGGTGTTTAATACTTTATAAAACAGCACACAATAGCACAGATTTTCACAGTTCCTGCTGGTTTCAGATAATGTTTGCCATTTATATTAGTGGTTGGTCTTAGGCTGCCTGATGATCTAAAGTAATGGTGGACTGGAGTAATGACTGAGGTCTGGGCACAAGGATGCAGTCAACTAACTCCTGCTGACATACTCCTGACTTTGCCAGAGGTGTTCTTTGGAAAATTTAGCTATTATTGCAATGTACCAACTTCCTATGGAGAGTAGGTCTTTAAAATAAAATCTCTACAGAAGAGCAGCTGTGCTGGGGGCAGGGGGTTAAGTAGCTTTGCTGTTGTATGATGCTTATAAATTCCTACGCATTGTTTCCTGAGAGACCTTGAACTGATGGTTTGTTAATAGATACTGGAGTTCAACTCCCTCCAGTCAAACTTGCATAAATGATTGGTAATGCTACTTGTATTACTGGTTTTATTTGTATTGTGCTAGCTTCATTCCCAGGTTAGGCTCCTAAGAATTGTTCATGGAAGTACCTTGCATTCATATGTGGAGTTGAAATATTTAGTCTTTTACTATAACCTTATTAAATACTTCCCATTGATGTTTCACAAGTTTTTCTAAAAAAGCTGTCTATTTTAGAGGAAGGCATACCAAAAAGTACTTTGTAGTACAAATGGTTTTAGTTATAGCTTTAGGGACAAAGCACTTTGTACTCAGTTACTGAGATAAGTTCAGATTGTGCAAATTGAGATAAAGGTGGTTGCTGGTGTGGCTGTGTTATATGGGGCTCTGAACATGCTCTTGATTCCATGTCCCTAACCAAAGCAGCAAAACTTTGTAATAGACTGATGCCTATAAATTTTGTGGCAAGCTACTAGACCTCCACTCTTGGGTGAAGTTACAGCAGAAATAAGTTGGGCTTTGTGCAAGAACTGCAGTTAAAGCATAAAACAAACTCAGTTGAGAAGGGATCAGAATTGTTGATCTGCTTTTATAGGCACAGTTCTCTGCAACTGTAGGTTATGAACCCTTTGAGGACTGCAGAAGAATCTTTAGTGGTTTCAGACCAGAGCAGTCAACAACAGTTCATTTTTCCAGAGCAAGAAGAAGAACAGTGGCAATTATGCTTATTACTCTTTAGTATTCATGAAAGCAAGGGGGAGCTATTAACTGCCTTGTATTGGTGGCAGTCACATATCTTCCAGGATGGGGAGATAAGCATAAAACACTTGCTGCCAGCAACTGCAGTTGTTACCACCTTGACTTTATCATCCCTGAAGTTCTTACAGACATGAGCAGATGATGGCTCAAGGGATTGGTTGAAAACAGATGGTTCAGAACAGTGTGATTGTTGAGAAATATTCACCTGGCACAGCAGTTCACTGCTCTAGAGGGAAAGAGGTTTCCTGGTGTCAACGTAAATCACATGAAATACCTGGTTTGACTATTAGAGTCTGGTGCAGGCATAGCAAAACCAAGTGCAAGACATGAATAGCTAGTGGGAGAATCTTCTCAGAAACTGCAGTGTACTCACATATCCTAGGATTGGCCTAAAATCATTTATTGGATTAAATGCTACTTATTGATAAAGATGAAGGTTCAGTGGTGCTCTGTAGTCCTGAGAAATAGAAGAGGTCTTGGTTTAATGAAAGCTTATTTTAGATCTGACTGACTAGGTTTGTCGCTTCCACCCTTGGCCTCTGAAGTATGTGTTTTGGAAAGCAGCTTAAAAGTCATGTTCCAAACTCAATGAAGCAGTAACTTGTCTGAGCCTTTTATGTTTCTTATTGTTGTTTATGAACTTTGGATCAACTGGAATGACTTCAGAGGCAGGACTGGTGATGATAAGCAGCCATGCTACTACCTTATCAAATGTCATGTTTCTCTTGGGTTCTGGGTAAATGCAATTGTGAATAAGCTATTATCGAAACAACTGGAAGGTGGTTATTGAGCAGGAATCTTCAAATTCATGATAGAATCTATAGTTTCTGTTCTTCAGAAGCACCTGCCATTGCCAAATTGCGTATCCAGTGACATTTGTTTGTTTCTTATTTTCAGGTTTTTCTTGCCCAGTGTGATACCATTGAAGGAAATATTGGTCAAGAAATGGACAAGCTACAGTCAAAGAATTTGGCATTGGCAGAATGAGGCATCGCCTTACATAATTAGGAAACATAATTGCTCTATGAGCAAGAAGAAAAGTTTGCTCTTTGTTTTGGAGCACGTATCCAGCTTCTTTTTTTTTTTTTAACCCAGTCTGTTAGACTGGTACCAGTCAATCATTTCTTGCTGGTTCTCGTTTGCCGTTTGGGTAGAACTATTATTTTGAAAAGAAAATCCTTCCTGAAGAATGGCAGAACTAATCTTGTGATGAATTATGTATCTTACGGACAAAAGTTTAGTTAACTAAGTTATGAAGTTTTTGATGATGGGCAGTTTTGTCTGATATATCTTTGAATTTATTGACAGCTCAAATCAAAGAAGGTCTATAATCATACAAGTGCCATAAGTTGCAGTTGTAGGACTTCAGCTTGATTGAAAAAAGGCAAACTGAGACAACATCTGGGAAAGCTGAACATTTTAGTAGACAGTTCAGAGCAATAAGAATCCCAACGCATTTGTATCTACTTAATGTTTGTATGCATTTATAAATATAAGAAAGCTTGACTATAAGGGAGTCGTACCTATTTTAGCCTTAAATTGTCATAATAAATGGAATGTACTGTAATGTGTATGGTACTTAATTTTGAGTGGTGCTTTAAGTTGTTACTGAGCTCCTTGATACAGATGTATGTTTTTTACATAGATTTCTGATGTACTGTGGTTTTTATAGATTATTTGTATTTTTATTATTTGTGTTCTGTCTTGAGTTATGGTGGGAAATGAAATGAGATTACTCATGCTGCTCAAATACCAAGGGTTCAGTTCAAGCAAGGTATAATTAAGGAGCTGTTTTGAAAGGGTTTTTTATACTTTTTTCTGATTTTACTGAATTCATGATGCTATATTTAATGGAAAAATGCAGTGATTATTTCTAGTATGTTCAAGCAATCAGTGAATTTTTATAACACATTGCAAAGTGACACAGCCTTATTTTAGCAATGCCATCTGTCTGAGGGTTATGACTGATTCTCGCAGTCAATACATGCCGTGCTTAACCTTCTCTGTGAGGTGAAAAATAAGCTTTTGCAGGAGATGGGAACTTGGAGTGGGTGCAGCCAACTTTGCAGTCGTTGATCAGAGGCTGTAGCCTGTGGTCAGGCCTCTGACCATACTGTAGAGTATGTTAGCCCATAGCTAAACATCACTAGGAGGAGTTGCTTTTTCACGGATGCTTCTGGTTGGTAGGTCAGTCATAGACGCAGCAGCTGGTGGAGTAGTGACTGGTAAGGAGCCCCTTCCCATGAGAAAAATAAAGCTCTTTCATCCCAGATGAGTCAGACTGAGAATGTTTAGAAATGGCCCTTAGGTAGTGAGCCTTTATCTGTATGTTTTAAGGTTAGCTGTCCTTTCAAGATAAAAACAGGAAATGTATGTAAAAAGATCTTCTAATAAGTTATAAAACTAAATACCTAAAGTGTTATTATTAAAATATTGTCTTTGATGTTTGTAATTGGAGGAGCTTTTTTTTTTTTTTAGTGAAAAATGCCATTGGAAAAATGAAGTGATGGCCCTGCATTAGAAAGGGTCACTTGTATTCTAAAAATGCTGGTTTTGACCATACCAAGATTTGATTTGCCGTGTTTTTTACTGTTAACCAGTTATTTCAAGGTTGTATTTTTTCCTTATGAAATTCTCTTATCAGCATCTGCGGAGGATTTCATGGTCTGAACTCCTAGGAACCTTATCTGTCATGTTAGGAAATGGTATTGTAGGACTGTGGAAGTTTTTTCATAGGCTACTAGTCTGGTCAAGCTGCATTCTTCCAGCACTTTAAGGTTAAGAGGAAGAAGCATTGGTTGTAGCCATTTTTGTGAAGCCCTGCCTAGCCTGTTGCTGCTTCTGGACCAGATTCAGCTGACTCTCAAACCACCAGCAACACTTGCCTAATTCAGGGAATGCAGAATCATCCACTTTCCTGTGATGGAAAGGATCCTCACCCTCCCAAATGTAGGTCCTCTAATGCATTGAGCTTTCACAGGTGCTTGTAAAATAAGCAAAATATCCTCTTGTGCCCACAAAGAGAACTCGGAAGTGGGAGCAGTCATGGCTAGGACTGTGTCCGTTTCTGCTGTTCCTTTGTGCTTCTCTCTCCTGGGTGAGAATACTTAAGGCTGCAGGTAGACACCATCTTCCAAGCACTCCTTCCCAGAAACTGCTGCCTCTTGAGATCAGCTTATTGTGAGTACATCCTCAGCCTGCGTCAAAGCAAGGTGAATTAACTTTAGGATGTTCCGTAGCAGGTCTTTTGATGATCTGGTACTCTGAGGCAAAGGGAGTGATTGTGAACCTCTCCCACCAGCACATCTGTATTGAGCAGAGCATGGAATGTCCTGAGCTGAACTTACCTTACAGTGGTAACTCCTGGTATCCCTTTGATTTCTAGGACAAAAGTATGTGTACGAAGACCAGCTTCTTCAGTATAAAATTTTTTGTCTTCCAAATATAAAAATGAGTTGATTTGTTTTGGAAAACAGATGGTTGTATTTAGAGTTATCTAAGACATTCTAGAGTGGATTGACTTTTATACTCAGTTTTGGATGAGGAGTTCTACACTATTTTTTGTCATAATAGCCTTAAATTTCAGTAAAAGCAAGCTTCTGTGCTTTTGAAAAGTGAATCAGACTACAGTTGTGGGAAGAAGGGGAAGGAAGAGGAGATTTTAAATATTCTTTAGAATTTGTAAATACAGATCTCAGTCAAGCTTAAGCTGTACTCTCACTGATTCTGTAGTCCAGGTGCACTGTGATACCTGTTTTGCTACTGAATCATTTCCTCACCCCAGCCACTGCCCTGACCTTGTCAAAACAGAAGTGATTCCCTTTTGCCTTAGTTGCACTTATCCCATCGTCTTCCTCCAGTTCTGTGTTGCTCTGACTGTGTTTACACACCTTGGACTTGCCATCTTGGCAAAACGTACTGCAAGGTTTGTCCTTTATGAAAATGGAAATCGAGTTACACGCTCCCTTGGCCCGTTTCTTCCCCAGATCCCGCGGGCTGATGTGAGATGAACCAAACCCAACATGGAGGGAGCTGTGGAATCTTGAGCCAGGGGATGGGTTGCTCTCTGGAATCAGCGTAAAATCAGTGGCATCCTCTGGGACCAAGGCATCGAATGCCACTATAAACCTGGAGCAACACTTTTCGACTTCGAATGGACACTCGTGGTTTGGAGGGGAGCACTTGACACCGTGGAACTTGGCACTAGATTTATTATTTTTTTTTCTTGTTAACTGACTTTATTGTACTACCTACTATCATAAATGAAAAGGTGAAAATAAAATAAGGAAAATTCTCTGCTGCCCTTGGTCGTGTTGCAGTCACTAACTTGTATGTTAGCGGGGAAGGTGCTCGTTGGAGCAGCTGTGGAGTGTGGGACCTCCTGAAGGACATCCAGGGCCTGGAATGTTCCGGGATTGGACACAAACCAAAGCTTAAAGGAAAGCTGGTGGTTTGAGGTTGGGTTTAAAGCACTTTTCACAGTTATGTTGCACACAGAGGGCGTGAAGGGATTGCCCAGGGATATCGTGGGGTCTCTCTCACCGGGGATATTCCAGAACCCTCTGGACACAATCCTGGGCCACGGGATGGCCCTGCTTGAGCAGGGAGGTTGGACTAGATGCCCTCCTGTGGTCCCTTCCAACCCGACCCGTTCTGTGGTTTGGGGGTATGGATGTACGGAATGGATGTTCGCTATGTTTCCCTTACCCAGGTGGTCGGGGCGGGCGTCGCGTTATAGGGAATTTATTCAGAGACGCGTCCCACAGCAGAACTGCCCCGCCTACCGAGCGCTGAGGGCGGCCCGGAGGCAGAAGCGGGGAAGAGGCTGCTGAGGGCGGGGAATTCCCGGCTCCCCCTGCTGCCGCCCCGGGTGCGTCACGGCGGGCGCCGGGGGAAGATGGCGGCGGCGGGCGCTGCGCGTAAGCAGGTGCGGCAGGAGGAGCTGCGGCGCCTCATGAGGGAGAAGCAGCGCCAGAACGCGGGCAAGAAGCGGATCGACTCGCCCTTCGCCAAATATCCTCGGCACCGGGGGCTGCGGGAGAGAGGGAGGGAGGAGAGGGCGGGAGGAGCGGGGTGGGCGCCCCTCAGGCCGCCGCTTCCCTTAACGCCGCCGCCACGTACAACAGCCTGGGGCACCTGAGCTGCTCCCTCTGCAACGCGCCCGTGAAGGGCGAGCTGCTGTGGCAGACACACGTCCTGGGCAAGCAGCACCGCGAGGTGAGCGGGGGCGCTTCTCGGCTCGGCGCCGTCCGGGAATGGGGAGGGAGCGGGGCGGGCGCTGTGCGGTGGTGGGAGAGGCCTGAAAACGAGCCCGCCTCTTTCCGCTGTTTTCCTGAAAGCTGTGCCAGCTTTGGAAGGGGTGCGGTGTCAGTCCCGTGTAGCGACAGCCTTTGCTGTCACTGCTGCTCGGGCTGTGGACCCTCCGTGGGGCTGCGCTCCTGCCTGTGCGCTGTCAAGTGACACCCTAGGAAAATACGGCAGCGTTAAGAAAAAATGCTTTTTTTTGGGCTTTGTAATCTAGCACTAAAGACGAAGAATTTGCAAAGCGATTCAGGGAGCTTGTAACGTGGACGTGACCTTAAATCTGGGGGGTTGTTTTATCCTTTTAAGTTCTGCTGCTGCTTAGTAGCAGAAACTGAGGGATTGTGTTTAATTTTACAAGTCTTGAGGAAAAGACCAAAGAAACTGAGGGGTTCCCTAGTTCATTGCCTACATGGATGATCGTGGCAAGGCACGGTGATGTGTCTAACGCTAGTGCTGTGTTTTAATTTTAAAACACTTAATATCCCAGGACCCTGGAATGAGTGCAGCCTTCCTGCTCTGTCCTCCAGTGCCTGACTGCCATCGGTGTCACTGATCTTTACAGCCTCCCTTGTGCAGGTGTCTGGTTCCTCTTCCCCCATGTCACACCATTCCAAGGGCTGACAGAAACGTTGGTCTTTGTTTTGGTATCCATGATGTCTGTTTCAGTGATCCGGTTCTAGAAAGTTATTCATTCATTTTAATAAGCTGTTCTAAAAGCACTGCATTTTAAACTGCAATCCAGAAGTTACTGCTAGGAGGGGGTCCTGAATTTTTACTTCTTTACAGAGAGTTGCAGAATTAAAAGGTACAAAGCAGACCGTGACTGGTTCAGCTGCTGGCACATCATCTCATCCTGTCAAGAGAAAAACTGTTGACACAGAAGATACAGAGCTAAAGAGAATAAAAGGTAAGGAGAGAAAAATACTTATCAAGCACCTGCTAGAATCCAGCCATTTTACATCTTGAATGTTTTTGGTTTGGGTTTTTTTTTCCTTTGGAAGTGAGCATGAATAGACAAGACTGTTAATGTCTGCCCATTGCTGCTGAAAAGGGAAAAAGTCTGTCTTGCTCTTCCTCTGTGAGTTCATGATCAGGAGAAGACTACTTTTGGTAGTTTGTCTGGTTTTCTTAAGGGTTATTGGCTTAAGTTAGGTCATGGAACTGTGGGCTTGGCCCAAACAGAACCAGAAGCAGTGTAAGCTAAGCAGCAGAAGCACTTGCCCAGAAGTGGTGCCACTCCTTTTCAGTTGGATCAGGCCACTGGTTTACCTCAAACCGTGCATAAAAGTTCTTGCGAAAGGAAAGATAGTTAATTTGTTTTCCCCTTGGTGCTACTAGACCATATGAAATGTACGAAAGTGTGCATTTGTGAATTTGCTCCTGTAGTAGGAGTCTGAGAGTTGTTTCTTTTAAAAGCATGAATTTTAAGAAGTGACTCTTGGCTGTTCTACAGGTACAGATGAAAAGCCACATACTTCTAAATCTGGGTAAGTAGATCTTATTACATACTAATTTTTTGTAACTACCAACAGCTGCATTTTTATCCAGTTCTTCCTTGTCCCACTTTCCTAACCAAGGGTAAAGGTTCAGAGAGTCAGCAGATCCTTCTTCTGCGCATTTTGTGTTGTGACTGTATGTTGCTGAACATGGCAGCATCTTCCTGCATGCAGATGAGAAAATCGTATCAACTCTGAGAGCCTCTGAGAAAACAGGAATTCTTTTACTGTTGCTATCAGACTTCTAAGGATTAACATGTGGTGGTATTACACAGTTTGCTAGAATGAACATTACTAGATTGTGGCATGCACTCTAATCTTTAATGCTAGCATACTGCAGAAGAGGTGGTAGTCTGAAATTAACACAAATTTTGAAGATATAATTGGAAGATATTTATTAACAAAACCTGCTAATAAATGTCATCAGTAGATCTTTAAGATGGTTTTTGTCACTTAAAATTTATGTTAGTGCATATCCTGCTGTTGAACTCTCACAAATATAGGACTGTATGTGACTTCAAGGGATTGGGGTAAGGACCTTAATCGCCACTAAAAATTTCTGACGGTATTTGGACATCTTTGCAAGATTGGTAGATGTCACACGAGACCTGAGGGTCTCCTGTACACTTCACAGGATAAACTATTACTATTATCTTGCATAGATACTTTGTATGGTAACCTTGTACAAATTTTGAGTTTGTGTACAAAATTAACACTCGAGAGGTTTGTTCATTTCTTAACTCATTGGTATGATTAATTTAAAATATAATGTGGAAAAGTGGTGGGCTTGGAGGCCTGCAGCTATTCTAAAGAAACCTGGGTTTCCTTATTGCTGAACCTGTGTGTCTTTTCTAAGCTGCAGTTCTGGGCAGCAGTAGGTACCCAAAATAAATAGTTGTTACATGTGGTTATCAAGGTTTATGTGACATTAGTATGAGCACTGAACTATTAATTTTGTATTCAATATGTTCACAGCAGATACAGTGATGCACATTACTTCCTATGTGGAGAAAGAATTACTTAAGTCACCATTCCTCCAAATACAGTTTGTTATGGGTTATTTTTATTGATGTCTTTGATACTGAATATTCAGATAGAGAAATGGAACTGAAATTTAGAATTTCTGAAACATGAAATTCAGGTTTTTAGAATTAGGCTGAACATTTCTGGGGAACTCAAAATGGGAGCCACAAGTGTGTGCTGCCTTCAGTGTCCATGTTGGCAGCTGTGCAGTTCAGGATGTTGTACAATATCTAATGGCTTGCATAGTGACCAGGCTTTGGGTGCTGGACTGGACCTGGTTCATGTGAAGTTACAGCGGGTTCTGTTGTGGGCTCTTTACTAGGCTGCCATCGGATTTTTTTGACACAGCAGAGCAAGACAGTGCAAATGTACACATTTCCAAGGGTCTGGGGCCCAGTTTATTGTCAGGAAATTACGATGACGATGATGATGATGAAGAGGAGGAACAAGAACAATCAAGCAAACCTTCTGTTATGTCTAAAACGGAAATTTCACCTCCAACTCAAGATGTAATAGCTAATTCTCTGCCTGCAGGTAATGCTGACTGAAATATTAAGTGATTCTGTAAGGGGAAGCTGTGTTTTAACTGATCATGAAACGTTTTTCATTTATTTTTCTAATTATTGCCATTACCTGGTGTGTAAATACTGGAATTAAGAACTCTTCGCTAGTTTTGTGTGGTGGTTTCTCAGCGTGCTTACTGTTCTTATGTTATAATTGTTGGAGGCTGTCAAGTGAAATAATGTCTGGCTGTTCTTCCCTTGATTCAGTAAGGTATTAATTGAAATTTCTGTCTAGTCAGAATTTTAGAAAATGCTTGAACAGCTGTTCTTTTTGTCATAGACTTCTGTCCTTTCCTATAGACTTCTTTGACAGCAAAACTACTGCTGCTCCTATAGTTTCCCATTCAGGATCCATACAGAAAGCAGAGGTACAAGAGAAGATAGTGGAAAGGTAAGCAGTCAAATAAAATACTGATAGTTCTAGGAGTTGTAAATAAACATTATTTTTCCAGGAAATACAGACTGTTCACTTAGAAATCTGTCCTATTGCTAAGTTGCAATCAGAGTAGTTTGTATATGTGTCAGCCTTGGGCATTATTTCAGACAGATATTTTGCACCCTAGGGACAGGATAAGAGACTGAGCAATGCCACACAGTGTCTGTTAGGCATGTCTATTTGCAAATTTTAACACAGGGTGCTGTGGAAGCTTAATGTCAACCCCTGCTTGTAACTGTTTAAAGAAAACTTCTCCTTCTGTAGTAATGGTTCAGCTCATGTGAGCACTTTATTTCACACAGTGGTTTAATCTTTCAGAAGTAGCAACTCTGCTGTTAAAATGTTTGGGTGCTCAGCACACTGGAAAGGACAGTTTAGGAAGCATAAGTTATAGCACTTGTTTTGACAGGGAGATTTTAAACTCTTGTGCAGTTCCTTGTAAGTGAGGTAAAACCGAGATGAAGAAGAAAGTTTTGATGATTGTGGGTAAAACTCAGGGCTGTAAAACTTGCTCTATTTCTAGGTATTTTTATAAAGGATTATGGATTTTATTCTTGACTTTTTGACTCTACAGTAAAGCAGGTTGTAAAGTGTTAACCTGGGCTAATAGTAATAAATATTTCAGGAAAGAAAACACTGCTGAAGCTTTGCCAGAAGGTTTCTTTGATGATCCTGAAGTGGATGCAAAGGTAAGTGATCAACTCTTTTTATGCTGCAGGATTTATTTCTCTCAGCTGTAATGATTTTCAGAGTAGTAAGGATGCTTTTACAGGTAATCAGTCGTACTGGAATGAAAGAAAATGGCAAACTATTTAGAACAGAATAGATTCTTTCAGTTGGAAGGGACTTAAAACAACCATCTGGTCCAAATGCATGAGCACTTCAGGGCTGACCAAAAGTTACAGCGTGTTGCAGAGGGCATTGTCCACATGCCTCTTGAACACTGCCAGGCTTGGGGCATCAACAACCTCTCCAGGAAGCCTGTTCTACTATATTTCAAATAGCAACCTTTTTTGTTCTGTTCTGTAAAATTTGCCACAGATTTGATGACTTTTTTATTGAGATAGTAGTGCCATGGGCTCAAGTCTTTTATTTTCCATGAGTATATTTCCCTGTTTGCATTGTGGAAGGCTACTGGTGTATTTAAATTGCATTGTGAGGTCCAGCCATGACTTCTAATTCGGAGACCTTCCAAGTAATGCTCCTTTATGTTCAGTTAGGCCCACTGTCTCAGCTAACAAGCTTAGGTACCTTATCTGCTCTAGCAAGATTCTTTGGGCACCACTCGTGCCCACATGTTGCCTGCCATATGTGAATAGTTTTGAATACTGATGTTCTGAATATTGAAATATGTAGCTGAAAAAGCCACACTTTTTTCCTTGTGTTGGTTGCTTGGTTTTCTTAGGGTTTTTTTTTGCTTGCATATGACTAATTGAAGTATTAAATTTTTCAAATACTTAATTTCACCATGAGTTGGGAAGCTTGTACAAAGTGGGAATGCCTAGAAGGCAGAGGAGAATCTGCTTATATCTGTGAGGACACTGGTTAGTGGTCTCTGTTCTGGTTATTGCCTCAATGGATAAAATTTAAAACTGGTCACTTGTTCCGACAAGCTCTTCCTTGAATTGCTTGCAGATGCTCTTTCTTTTAATCTGCCTTTTCTGAGTGTAGCTAATACTCAGAGGAAGGAAAATGTTTGTGACATCACTTAAAGAGAGATGGCTGCAGTGGTTCTGTTTTTGGAGTCATACAGAAAATAATTATTTTAAAATTTTACTGAGCATTTGCGTGAAAAATGTTTGTTATTTACATCAGGCATTTGTGAAGCATATAAATTCTGGATTAGATAAATATTTCAAGAAAAAATAGTAACTTTAGTGTTTAAATTTATTGTAAGAAATACAAATAATTATGAATTACAAAAGACAACCACAATGCATAATAACACAGTACATACACATATGATAGAAATAATCACAGAACAGAAGAATGAAATGATGACTATTACTTCCCAGTATGAGTTTGCTTGGAAGCTTCTAATTTATTCTATAAACTTAATTCATACTACTAGATTTTGTATAATTACTCAGGAACAAAATGTACCAAACTTGTCTTTACCGTGATGATGACTGATGTGTCACCAAAAGCGCAGAATGAATAAAGGAAAAATAATGTAAAAAGATGGTGTCATGAATTTTTATGTTCAAACTGCTTAGTTCTCCTAGCTATAATAATTTCTACCCAGTCCTGAGTCAGGCATAATCTGTCATCTAACATACATTATATGCCACGTCTTCCAGTCTTGAGTTATGAAAGTTTTGATTACACAGGTAGATTATCTTGTTTATTTATTTGCATTAAAAGCACACTCTGGTTTTGATTACCCTAGTTGTAAATCTTAAACACGTTCTTACACCTACGGCTTTTTCAGACGTCATGTCTGAGTAATTAATGTCATCTACCACGGAATAAAAAGCTTTGCATGTTGTTAAAATTGGTTTGTAGCTGTACAGTTTTTTCTGTTAGCCAAAAAAATTAGACTAGATTTGAAATACAGTCAGACTATCTAATATCAGAATAACAACTGAAAAAACTGATACTTTATGTTATGCCAAAGGCAAATAATTTACTGCTTTTTGGCTTGTGAAATGGCTACTGTATGCAATTGAACAGGCAGCTTACAGAAGAATTCAGAAGGTTTTATCACCTGACACAGTGAAATTACAGACCACCAAATTAACAGACTAAGTCACTTTTGTTACTCTAGACTTTCCACACCAGCCATTCTTAATCAATTATTCTTTAATGCTACAGTCATGGATGTTGTTTTAATCCAGGAATAGAGTCAGATTTTTCCTCCAAAACCATTGTGCAGGTGCACTCTCCTACTTACATACGTTACTTAAACTGAAGTACATTGACCAGACTTTTCTGATAACGCAGCATAATTTTTCCTGTTTCCCCTGATTTTTTACAGTGCCCCAAAGAGTCACTAGAAATAAATTATTAACTTATAATTTTTCATGTTCCTTAGGTAAGAAAAGTTGATGCTCCAAAGGATCAGATGGACAAAGAATGGGATGAGTTTCAAAAGGCAATGCGACAGGTCAACACAGTAAGTAATGGAATCTATTTTTATTGATTCTAAATTCTATACACAATAAGGAAAACAACAGTTTCATGCAGCTCTGCAGAATGACTGACATCTGCATTTGTCAGCTGGTTGTTCAAATGCAGTGTGTGGTTAAATGCACTTTATAAATGAGCAAAGGGGTCCTTCTGTTTTCCACTTAAAGGAAATAAAGTTGAAAAACTTTTGATCAGGATCCAGTCCTCAGTGTGTATCTAGTTACATTTGTTAAACTGTATTTTATTTAAATGCTATTTAGATAGCATATACCTCAGATCAGTGTCCTGTATCCAAACAGAACACAACTGTGGGCTCTTCTTTAAATCTAGAGATATATTTTAACCTTTAAAAACACAGAACAAAACACACCCATTTGTCTGTCTTTTTCAAAAAGTATCTATAAAGTGTCAGTAACCGGGGTTTCGTGGTTAATTTAAATGTACTGGAAAGGAACCCCAAAATTTGGGAAAGTGACAAAAATTTGTGTGTGCGACACATAATTGGCCATAGTTTGTCTGTACTTCCATTTTTTACTGTTTAGCATTGCACGGAAAGTCTTCCCGCAGCAGGTTTTTGTCTGCCCTTTTGTACAATATGAAACTGTACTAAAGATACCTGGTGTTCTCAGTCTTCCCCTAGAGTATTCGCTATTTTTAAAATTATTTTAATTGTAAATAATTACTCATTTGTCAACTGCTAAGAAAAGTGGTGCAGAAAAATTTATCATTGCTCATTTTAAAGCAGTCAGCACTATAAACAGAGCAAATGTTCATACAAAAGCGGTGCTGGATACATTTTGCTAGCATAAGCCATTCAGATAATTCTTCAGCTTAGGAGGAATCTTCTCAGTTATGCGTGGACCATTGATTGCATAGCATCTCCCAGACATTCAGATTTGAGAAAGTATATGCTGAAAAAAATAACAGGTTAGAAACACTTCGGGATCTAGCGGGAATAATTAAGCAATATGCTCAATACGTGTGTGTAATTAAGTCTCAAGCATTGGGATATAGCTCCTGTTTCAGCCTCAGAATTGGATGTGTGTAGTTTTTTTATGCTCAGTTTCAAATCATTGTGTATTGAAAAATTCAAAAGATTAACCCCAAAACAGCCAAACTACTTTTGCTTTTAAGAAAAA
>VWZG01007971.1:17219-69466 GCA_013396735.1 Grallaria varia
AAACCAGACCATTTTTTTCTGCATTTGCCCTTGTGAAGGTGGGATATACATGTAGGAGATTGACACTAACTTGAGGTAGAGGGGAGGAGGGGAAGACAGACATCATAAAGGAACAAAAGTGGAATTCAAGATGAAAGTGAATTTTCTTGGTGCTTTTCTGGTTTAGATTTCAGAAGCAATAGTGGCAGAAGATGATGAGGAGGGACGACTAGATCGCCAGATTGGAGAAATTGATGAGCAGATGTAAGTAGATCAATTTTTCCTCAAACTCTCTGTTCTCCAGCACTAATGGATTGCTACTTGACTAGAGTGATAAGAATATTTTTAATCTGTGATACTACCTTTTATTAATCACCTGAATATTTGAAGGACAAAGACAGACTCCCTCAAATTGCATAATAATACCAAATAAAGGCATGAATTTCGGTGCAAAGTTATGTAATTTTCTCCAAAGAGAGAACACACTGGAATTACTGAAAGTACATAAGGCAAATTCTTGAAACAAACTGTCCCCCCTTCTCTTGTCAAATGTCTTAATTTGTATTTCTTTGGGAATTCTGATTGATGTAGAATTTATGTGAACGTTTTAAAAAAAACATTTGCTGTACTGAAAATGTCCTGTTCTCTGAAAAACTCCTTGTTTCTAGTAAAAGTTTACTTAAAGGTTATGTTGAATGATGCACTTCATTAAATGAAGTGTTTTGTTTTGTTGAATTGGTAGGTGTGGTCGTTGGATAAGCATCAGTTTAAACTCAAGTACCCACCTTTGTGGAACAGTTTGTTACCATTATCATGTATCTTAACACATTGATTAATAGTGATAATGGTGATGGTAGTGACTGAAAAGAAAAAGATGAATTCTGATTTTCATGAACCTTGCAACAAAAAGAAGACACTAAAATTAAAGCAACACTTAAGACATCTGGGCAGATTTACATGGTACACATAATCAGCGTATAGTAAAAATAGCACTTGGTTCAAACTGAGCTTTGGTATTACCAAAATGTCTTTTAACAGTGTTCATGTAATTCTGGAGAGGGTTTGAGTTAAACCTGCCTCTCTTTGAGGATTCATTTTTCTCAGTAGCTAAGGCTGCTATAATTTGTAGAACTAAACGCAGAAATTTGTAGAGAATTTCAGCTTTGTTACCATAATTATTTTCCCCCCAAATAAAAGTTCCAAATAGATTTTCAAAGACTTTTTGTAGCTTTGTCTTCTGACTATATTTAAATGCAAGCTATTTCAAATTAAATTGAAAAACAGTTTAATTCCAGGGACATTCATGTTTTCCTTAGCCTTCAAATCTTCAGCTATGACTGGCTGTAAGTAATCGTACTGGAGATATACAAGGGAAAATGGGATTTAGATGGTAATCTTTCCTTGTTGACTCTTCTTAGCAAAAAGGAGTGAAGGAGCAAATATCTTTCAATCAGGCTGGTACTAGTTGGATTTTCAAAAATAATATCCTGTTTAAAATGGCTAGGAGAATTGTTACAAAACATATTTCAATGACAGAACTTTTTTAAGTAAATGGAAAACTGAAACTTTTGGATTATGTTTACTTAAAATGTTCTGTTATAGCACACAGGAAGCAGATGAAGAATCTCAACACTTGTGCTGTTTTTTTACTTTCAAAGATGCCACCACCAAGTTACCAAAATTGATAACCAGTTGAAAACCACATACGAAAACCATAAGTGGAGCAACGAATGTTGTCTCTTCTTGTGTGGCAGTAGATACTGGTTCTGTGCTTTTTAAAAAATGATTTGTGGTGGTATTGCAAATATTTGCATTGGATCTCATTGCTAGAGAATTGACCACACCTCTCCTCTCCTCTGGTCTGTTACCACCCAATTAACACAGAAGGTGCACTAGCATTTTAAAAGCTTATTATTTTAATTGATGGGAAGCTGTAAAGCTTCTTCATCTAAAGCTGGAGAAGCAAAATCCAGCCCTGTAGATGATCAAATTAACGTGGAAAGGCCACAAGTGTTAATAGGTGGTTTGCTCTTCAACAGTGAATGTTATCGCCGTGTTGAGCTTTTGCGTAACCGCCAGGACGAGATGAAGGAGAAGTTAAAGGAAGCCATGAGACTAAGAGCAACACAAGAGAAAGAGGATGAGGATATTGGTAGTGAAGATGAAGAAGAACTGCAGGATTTGCTGTCTCAAGACTGGCGGGTGAAAGGGGCTTTGTTGTAGCATTTCTGCAACATGGTTGATACTCTTTTTACCTGTGATGTTACTTCCATTGGTAGAAGTGAGACACTTTTGTTAAATATTTATTTAAAGAAAATTGTGAGATGCTAAAGAGCCAAGCATTTAAAAAAAAATCTTTGTAGATCTAAGTGGTGTATTGCTTGTTGTAAAAACTGTACATTGCAAATGTTTTACAATATTGAATGCACCTTTCCTATTAAATTTACTGGTTTCTTACCAGAAGTATTTTAGTGGCATTAATAAGTCTGTAAAGAACCTCTGAAGCATTAGCTATATTTGGTAATTTTGAGACTTAGCTTACCGTGTATAGAAGAACTTGCATAGTCTACAGAGTTTTTCCAGACTGGGAGATTAGGGAGAGGAAAATATTATACATTTATGTTTTCTTAAAATTTGTAAGTGCTCTTCTGTCCATTGCCCCAGCTCCCAATAAAACATGAACATTTTTTTTCAGGATCTGTTACAGTTTCTCTCTGTGTGTATAGGGACTAAACTCAGAAATGTTGAACTACAGCTTCTCCACAGTCTATACTCTGTGATGTGCCATAGGCAGTGCTGAATATTTTTCTTTATAGTATCCTGTTTTATATATCTTTTAATGAAGAAAATCTTACCAGTGCAGCCATCATGTAGCATACCTCACACTTCTTGAATCAGAGGGATGAGAACACAGTGGTTACATATCTGCATAACTAAATGAAAGGGTGACAGAATGCTAGAGAGGAAGGTACTGCACTGGAAACTGAGGAGGTAAAGTAATTTCTTTAGCTGTAAATACCAGAAATATTCTTACAATATTATCCTAGGCACAGAGAGCATCTAAAATTGATTTCTGTTCTGATAAACACAGATTTAAGTAAAATCAAGAACCAGCAAACTTGACAAGAATGGGATATGGAAAGCAGAACTACCTTGAGCTTTGGTAAGTGTCTGTTTTTTATTTTTTTTAATGAAGAAAATCTTACAGTATTTTAAATTTGCTGAAGACTTGGAAAAAATATGAAAGAGGTGTGACTTGATTTATATCAAAAAGTAAAATTGTGAATGAACAGGTCAACATCTTCCTTTAAGATTCTAGTTTCAAAACTAGATTTTAAAGGGAGAAAACAAGTGTTTACTCTTACGAGAGCATTCTAGTTACTTGTCTCAGAGATGTTTATGAACCAAGCAATAAAGATTAAAACTGAAGTTAGATGTTTGGTTTGCCTGTTTTGGAGGAAAGATTTGATCTTTCTGTATACTGATAGGGATGCTTTTTTATCACTCCCGATTTTCATGATGCTTGGGTTCAGCTCTTTATATTCATAAAGCTGTCAAAATTCAAGCAATGGTCCTTAGCAGCTTATTGCATCCATTTATTCCCGGTCACATGTGCTGGATTACAGCCCATGGATTTTGGTTGATATAATAGCCATAAGTGTAAGTAGCTGTTGCTGCTAAAATGTTTGATGAAACACTGCAGTCTTACATGAATTAGTATTGTCATTAAAATAGCAACATTCAGAGAGTCCTGAAATACAGAATAAGCATTCACAGAATATTGAAATAAACAATGAATGTTGGGACAAGTTGGAGAAAACTTAGTTGGACTAAAACTGAAATAAAATCTCCTTTTACAGCATGAAAAATTTGAATGTCAATGTCTGAGGTGCCTGTCATGCTGCAGTGAAAGATCTCTAAACCCCTTTATCACTGCAAAGAAAGCTTTCAGCTGAGAGGGTGGTATTGTCTTAACAAATGGACAGGTTTTTTTAAAACCAAAATGAAAGACAGCCCCCCCCAGTTTCCCTCCAAGAGCTAAGATAAGTTTCTGACTGTTCTATTTCTTTGCTTTTCACTGACCTACTCACTGAAGCATCCTAGCTTGTTAACACCAAACTTTAGAACCACTCAGCATTTGGCTTAACATCAAACAGATGTGATTAATGTCAGGTTACACTGAGCATCATGGGCATACATGTTTTGACAGTATGAAAATGTTAATCTCAGAATTTATAACCTACGCCTCTATTTTGTACATTTTTCTGTAATTTTACTTTAGTCTTGTAAATGAACCTGCAAATCATGGTTTCAGCTGCAGATGAAGAGGAAATGCACTGAACATTAAAACAGTTCATCTGTTCTAGTTCAGTTGCCCTCGTCTTTGGAGGTATCTTGTGGTAGCAAGCTAAAGGCAGGGAGTTTAGTTACAGTGCAGGGAGATTGTGCCTTCAAATCCAAAGCAGTGCAGCCCATTGTTAGTATCAGGAAGCAATGCCAGGAATAAACACCAGATCACTCATCATTCTATTTGTTATCCTTACATAACTTGTTGAAAGAGTAAAGACGATGGACTGGCCATTGGGTGTACATATTGCTGGGGAAGTGACAGCATTGGTCCCTCTTGGTTGTCTCTTGTTTAGGAGTTGGTGCCCTTTTCCTTGAAGGACTCTGAGAGCTCTGCAAATGGTGTTGTATCCAAGTTCTATACAGCTTAATGCGTACAACGGTACATTTCTTCAGCATTTGGAACAAAGCTTTTAGAGAGCTTTGTGAAGATGATGGGAGTGACTTTGCCCTTTGTGACCACTGATATACATGGGCTGTTGCATGAAGAAGGCAGGAAATCACCCTGCTTTTTAGCAGTGGAAGTAGCGTGGCTGTAAGGGAGAAGAGGGAAACATCCTAATCTTACTCAGTAGTCAAGCTAATTTATCAAGGTAAATAATCTCCTGTGTCTTAGAAAAATATAAGCATAATTAGTTTGTAATCTAAATATGTCTTCAGCTTGAGAAAACAATGTTATGTACTTCTGATGAGCTATTGAGCTAGACTGATTATTAATCAGAGAAAATAATTGTTTTTAAAAATGTGTGCTTCCTTAATTTCTTTCTCACTTAACTTTCTTGAATTCTATTTTTAAACAATAAAGATTAAAGTAGTCCTATAACTAGCCACTATTAAAAACAAAATTTTAATCAAAATTGATAAGACTATTTTAATTCTCTGATCTCTAGGTCTTCCAGAAAATGGAAGAATCAGAATTAAGAGGGAAGACTTAACATTTGTAATCCTTACTTACTGATAATAATAATGGAGAGTGTTGCCCAGACTTAAGAACTGTGGAATTTCATGCCACCAAAAAGTAGCTGAGATTCCTCAGCTCAGAGGTTTTGAAACTGGTAAGTGACTTCTGGGACCAGAAGGAGTGTCCCTGTACGTGCATGCATGTTTGAGATGGAGTTCCAAGCAGCAGCTCAGCAGGAGCAGCTGCCACAGCTACAGCTGTTGATGGTCAGCTCTTGGCTGGCAAGTGCAGTCGGACACAAACAGTAATCACTGCGCTACCTTCTCTCCTGCCATGGAAGAAATAAGCTGCTGCTGTCATGACTTGAAAGTAGATGTGGAAAAGGGTCTGTATTTGGTACAGAGGAGGCCAAACCCAACCAAACTCAAATAACAACAAACCAACCAATGTTCTCATTTGTATGATTATTATTCCTCTACTACAGCATTTCATTTTAAAATTTGCTTCAGAATTGCAAATACTGATTAAAAAGAACACTAACATTAGATTTGGCCAGGCCCCCTGCCAATAAATTCGAGAGAAAAAGAGAAAAATTTTGCTTATTTCATGCCACTATAATTAGATTATCTGCACTTTAGCGTCTTAAAAACACTGAGCTACAAATAGCTCTAATGAGAAGTCATATTATTCAAGTATTTTCAGCCCTTAAAAATACTTCTTTTCTTATAATCCAGAAAGCTTGCACTAGAAAACCAGACATTCAGCCTGTAGGAATAATGTTGTTGTTGTCAGAAACCTTAATGCGAGTATATGTTTAAGAACTTCCCTTTTGTTAGATACCGTTAAATGAATTTGACACTTCTCTTTCATTGCATCTTAAGACACATGCCAGTCTGTAGTGACAGCACACCAGCATTGATGCAGAAACTGATTAAATCAACATTACTGCATTCCTTCCTGGAACCAGGGAATTAATCAAGTACACTTCAGTGCCAAGAAGGGCAGTGTGTACTTGTATCCTTAGAAAGTGTTGCTCAGGCCAAGAGTTGGAGATCTCATGTGTGAAGCAGTTTTTCAGTATCTGCCTTCATCTGATCTTCTGCTCATCACTTCAGTTACAACTATCCTGGCCTGATAGCTGGGAAAAGAAATGCAAGCAGTTCCTTTGTGTAAACATCTAAACTGTGTCTTTCTTCCAAAAATACAGTGGAGGGACTAATGCCTTGCACAATTGGTGCTTACAGCAGTTACAGAGGATACAAGAGATCTCTGTTCCTGATCCCTCCTTTCACTGCTGTCCTTTGAACATCCACTCTGTGTGACCTAGTTGAACAGCCTAACAATTCCAATCTTTCCTGTAGAAGCTGCACGCTGTAAAGTGACTGAATTAGTGAGTGTATGTGACCTTCTTGTTAGATAATCATGGCACTCACCTGAGAAGGGGAAGGTCCCATTCCATGTACATAAATAATGCTGAAATACATTCAGCTGCTACTGAGGCTGTGGAAGAAACTGGATTTGGATCTTCCCCATCTCAGAGAAGCTCTTTCTCATTTAAAAATGAAAGCAATAATGATGTTTCCATTTGTCCCTGGTTTGGGTGGGAAGAGTCAGCACATGCTTCAAAACTGTCTTGTGAAACCTGACAAACACCACATTGCCCACCTTTTGAGGGCTGAAGCACTTACCATGTGCCTGCATTGATGGCACCAGTGAGATTTTTGCTGTTAGCTTCCTAGGAGCCTTGACTGGCACAAATATGAGCCGTGGGGCCCACAGATGCCCCCTGGCTATGCCCAAGAACAGAAAGCACTCTGTATTAGGAATGAACTATGTTTTCCGTCTTGTTGACTGTTCCAGACAGTGTTCACAGTTTTGATTTTTTTCACTGGAGAAACACAACAGCAGAATTCATTTGAGATGTTTCCAGAAACCTAATACTGATTTGATGATGCTAAAGCTGCAGAACTTGTGCTGACTTTCATTTGGAAACTCACAGTTCGGTGGGCAGTGACCTTTTCACATCGGGCACATGCTTCCCCTTATCTACATTTAGCATGAGTGGTTTAGATTTCTATCTTGGGCAGTATTATTTTTTGCATTTTTTTCCCCTCTGGACGTACCTTCTTGTGTTTTGTTTGCTAGTTCTGTATATTAAAGCTATTCAGGAGTTTTCCTTGCTATTCAGAAATATCTTCCACTTAAAATAATGAAATTAAAATGAGCCTATATTTGATCACACTTCTGCCTTTATCTTTTTTGTAAAAACCCTTTCAAAATACTTCTTTTCCTTCCTTTGTCCATGTGTCTTTATTTTACCTCTCCTCATTCCACACACAAACGTGTCCCTGCACTGGTTTGTTTAAATCTCAGTCTTCTCTAGCCAATTCTGCAAGGCACAAGTGAATTATTAATGTGAAAGATACTATACACCACAGAGCTGCTGCTGCCCTTTGCCTGGCAGTTTTACTGGGAGAGCAAAGCCTTGACCTACTTAGTGTTGAGCTGCAATAATGTTCTCTTTTTTGTTCATTTACACTAGCCAGGCTAGCCATAGAAAAAGCTTTTGCTGTTGAGGAAATGAAGACTGTGGAGGTCTCTGCTGTGAAAGCAGCTTCAGCTCTCCTTTAAAGAGTAAGAAGTTAAATGTATTTTAAGTAATATAAATATGTTTTAAGTATCAGAGTATTTTAATTAAGGTTAGTACTACAGGCTATAGTTCCTCTAACCTAAGGGTTGGCATAGCTAATTGTCACCATTGAGTAAGGCTTCCTGGATGCTGGGGTGCAATGAGCCATTCTGTAATCTTCCTCAGCAGCCTTTGTTGTCAAGAATTCCTCTCTGGATGCATCTGCATTGAAAAAGCTGTTGACTTCTACAGGTCTCCAAGTCTGTATGCACATCTTGGTTATATCATAGTTCCAGGCTCAAGACTCAAGACCCAGACATTGCAGAGCTGTCTGCACCTTGGAGACCATGGAAAATAATAGTGGTTTGACAAGCTCAGCTGGGGTAGGGAGGGGAAGTGGGACCCCAAACTAAATTCCCAGGGGCAAGTAGAGACCTTAGCAGAGTAGGGATGGAGGTTGTAGAATCAGGCTCATGGCATTAAGGATGCTACTCACTTGCACTGCCAGGAAACTACTTTCTCATGAGGATAGAGCAGGAAATGTGAAAATACTGCCAGTGCCCTAAGAGGAAAGGTGAGCACAGGGGTGCTGGATTGCAGCAGCAGCTTGGGGCCAGCCCCTTTGCCTGTGTGCGAAGAGAGAGCTTCAGGCCGTGACTGCAGTGCTTCAGCAGATCCAGAGGAGGAGCTGACCTGCTCAGGCAGAGTGTCAGGGCAGAATGAGACAGTCTCCTGGCCTGCTCAGCTCTCCATTCTTTCTCCCTCTTTTAATGCAAATTGCCACGTTCCTCCCAGCTGCTGGGCTGGTTTCCTGGCAGGGTGGAAGGCGCTGTCTAGAAGGCTGGGCAGTGCTGCTGGGAATGGGAAAGTACAAAGGGTCTTAGCAATACTGTACTCAGTACCCAAGTTCATTCTTTTGTTCTTGTTTCTCTTTCCCCTGTATCTGATCTATAAATCAGTTTGGGAAAGCACCAGAGATACAAACCAGTGGCTGCTTGCAACAAGGAGCCAAATTTGTCTTTTCTAGCAGTGTGAGAAGTTCTCAAAGAGCAACTTTGTTTAAAACCAAAGTTTTACAGAAATACTGCTTACTCTACTAGTTACACAATCTGGCTCTGTCTAATCCCAAAAAGCCTCACCATACCTGGCAATGGGCTAACATCCTTTCTAACGTTCCAGTATTGCACAGGTGTTACAACCTTTCCCAATGAGCAGTGGGACCTTAAGTGTGATGATATGAAACCTTTAATCATGAACGAAAACAAGCAATTTGTCTGTGATCTTAGTTTGACAATCCATAAAATAGTGCTTCTTAAATGACAAATTAGCAACTCGGTTACAAAGAACAAAGTTTAAACAACACAACAGTTGTATGCACAAAGCTACCACGTCTTTTTTTTTTTTTAATCAGGAAAAAAATTTATTTATAAAAACGTCTCAATTTACTGTTGAGTCTCTAGCTGAATACAGTGCCTTAGAACACTAATGGCCCATGCTTTCATACAGATTAGCCAAAGCATGAACATCAATAAAAATTAACCCCCGAAAATAACTTGTTCTTGCTTTATGTTATGAGCCACAGCAGTGTTAAAACTGGAACAGTAATGAAAGCAACACAAGAGTTAGGAAGCACAGTTGCTTAAAGAATAAAGAAGTATTTCCTTTTGATGTCTCATAATAATAAGAAAGTTAGAAATGGCAGAAACTCCTCTGTAGATTAGTCCATAGAAAGCATTGTCTCATGGGGCTTTGGAAAAGTCCTGTCTGGTGGCTAATGCACTAGGGCATGATGAGATACATTACAGAGCCCCCAGGCCAGTAACTTCTGAAGACAGCCTAAAATGTAGGAACAAAAATGAGGAAAAAAAAAAAAAAAGGTAAAAAAAAAGAAAAAAAATCTCACTATTAAAAAAATACCACTTGAGTACAACCAGCATAGAACAGCATTTCAGGCAAGTTTTCTGACACAGAGGTTGGTGGTTTTTTGTGGTTTTTTTTTTTTTTTTTTTTAAATGTCAATTACTGAAACAGTTACAATAGCCCAGAACAGTTTTACAGCAGTTTTCTAGAGCTTTTAAATAGCTGTAGTACCTTGACATTATTTCTAGTTTTTCCTTCATTATATACAACCAGAAAAAAAAAAAAGAGAAGGAAAAAAATAACCGAAAAAAGCCCAAAACAAATGAACAAACAAAAAAACCCCAACAAAACCAACCAAAACCCCCATTTGGATAAGTGCAAACTGTAACAATGGCAGTTCTACAAATAGTTACAGTGACAAAACTTAGTGCAAAGGTGCTAAGGTGAAGAAAAGCCCACAGAATACAGAAATGACACAAAATACTGAGAGAGTACTTAGCCCTATACAATAACACACTTTGAAATACCATGTTTTAAAAAGTATTGCATTTGCATTGTGTTTTTAGTTTATATTAAAATGCACTGAATACAGTTCAATTGTTAAAGCTTTGTGTCCAAGGAGTGCAAAGTGGATGAACATGGTGGGCTAATGGGATTTTGGATTTGGAAGTGGTGAGGAAAACAATATTGCATTACTGAGTTATGCAACAGAAATTAAAGAGAAGGTGGATGGACAAACAGAAAATGCAGTTAAGAACTAGTTCCAACAGACAGCACTCAGCCACTCCATACCCCAGCTCTCTTCGCTTGGGTTGCAGTTCAGTGTCTGGAATCTGAACATCCTTAAGTTCTTATTAAAAGGATGGTTATCTGTCCAAGCAGGAACCTTGGCATAAGCTTTGGTAAGTGCTACACCTTTTTCATGATAACAGTGCACCCTGACTGCATCATTGGTTGTGAGTTTGACAGGGATGTCTTTTCTACAGAAACCTAACAAAAAAACAGAGGAGATACCAGAATAATGACTGCGTATCTGATTTGTACTTGCTCTTAAGTACTTACAGAATTAAGTACTTTGTTGGTATATACAAAACATGTGAGTGCAAAAGGAGGAGCCTGCGCTCTCTCTCCCCTCTCTCCCTAAAGCAGAGTTCTTAAAATTATGTTTTTCCAAAGCAGAGGAAAATAGCTGCACCCTTTAAAAGACTGAAGTGGAAAGGCACAGGTGCCTGCTATTTTTTTTCCCTTGTTTTCCAATCATTTTAATTTAGCAGTTTTTCTCAAACCAGAAAGCTTCATTTGTTTTACACAGAAGTACCTGAGGTTTGGTAGTTTGTAACCCCCATCTCCTGCTCGCTGGCAGGTGTCAGGGCAAGAGGACTGGGGTCTCCAGGCCTATTGAACAATTGAGGAAGTCAGCGGCACTTCTGTGGGATTTCAGGGGTGCTAATGATCATCAGAAGTGCCAGATTTGCAGGTTCTAGCAATAGAAAAATTCATCAGAGGTGCCAGTTTGCCATAAGGAATTGTTCTGGAGTTGGGAGAGATCCCTGCAAATAAGTGCATTTATATGCTGGGCAGTATTGCAGGAGCAGGACCCAGCTGTCAAAATTTTGCCTCATTTGTGTCTTTTTCTGTCTCTTCACCTTTCTCTTCGCTGGGCACCTGCCCTGCTGTGCCCTGTGCCCTGCTGGAGGGACGGTATCAGGGGAGAAGGAGCCCGGGCTGGTGCCTGCTCGCTGTTGGAACTAGTTTGTAGGTGGTGCCTGGGTGTTAGTTGCTATGGACAGCGGAAGACGACTTGAGTCGGCAACAATTAACACTAGCAATTGAACAGAAAATAAAAGATGCCGTATTGTTTCCTTGATAACTAGGATCTACCACAGACTCTTGGTAGAGCTGGCAAAGCTTGCATTGTGTGTCTCATCCTTTCAATATGGAGCAAACTTCTGGCGGTCAGATTTCTTAACCCCGCTCGTCGAAGGAATTTTGGCAGTGTAAGCGGACAAACTCCCCGTGGCCCCCGTGGCGGCCGCGGCATTTAGTGCCAGGAGTGGGACAGTTTTCATGCCAAGCAGACTGGAGACAGGAACGGCATAGTGGGTGGTTGGCAGAGTTGGTAGGGGAGGGGGGGTACTGACGGTAACGGCGGAGGCGGCCGCCAGCACGGCCATGGAGGTGGGGGTGGAGGTAGGGGTGGCAGACTGAGAGAGGTTCATGTTGAGGTCAACAGGGGTCGTGACGGAAGCGGTCTGGGTGCTGACTTTAGCCATCTCTAAGCTGCAAACGAAGAGAGGAAGAGGAACAAACAGGTTGGGAGGGTTCAGCCAGGGCGGTGGGGCCGGGAGGAGGAGGAGGAGGGAGGGAGAGAAGGAGGAGGAGGAGAAGGGAGGGAGAGGAGGAGGGAGGGAAGGACAGCAACCACGAAAGGGCAGGATTAGATCGGTGGACGAGGGGGACAGACGAGTGGGAAGGAGAAGGGGGAGAGAGAGAAAGGGAAAATGAGGGTCAAAGGAGGAACATGTTATGTGTTAAAGAAGAGAAATAACAAAAGGGTTTTCCATGATTCGGTGGTGAAAACATTACTGAGACTCTAAAAGTTCTTTTAGAACAGAAGGAAAAAAAAGAGGGTGGGGGGGTTACTAGCTCATTTTATGCATGAAAAAAGGAAATCTAAGGAATGCAGGTAATGGCAAAAAGATGGAAAAAACGAAACTTAAAAGAAAACTTAAAATAACTATGAAGTTTACTCCCCAGCACTGATATGGTGAATTTTGCTTTTCAATATTAGGGGATTTTTGAAAGGGGGACGCGGGGGGTTTTGGTAATTTTTTCAGTTTGTCAGTTTTGTGACATAAATAGTATCCTTTGTCATTTTGCTAGGATGAGAGGAGACTGAGCAACAATTTGCTGCTTCCACTTAAGGCATAAAATTTTGGTTGTTTTTTTTCTTTTTTTTTTTAAGCAAGTTAGTTTTTCACTTCATTCACTGTGAGGTCAATGTGCATTTTTCATATAAAATAAACCAGATTAACCAGTGTGTTCACTTCAATTTGTACTTTCTCCAGACTTTTCTTTATATCACAACAACATATGTATGCAATCTAATCATAAGTTAATTAGTAAAAAGGAACACTGGAAAACACCCCAGCTTCCACAGGAGTGGTATCCTTTCTGAGCTTGTGGCAGTGGTTATAGTGAACATGAAAAAGCTTACCAGCCAACAGACAAGGTACTACATGGATACAACATACACATCCTCAGACAAACCCCAACAGCACGAGGAAGTTCAAGATTGACGCAACCTCTGAGCCCAAGCGAGTGATGGGCTCTTTGGATCAAACCACCCTCACTTCAGCCTAATTCCACCCATCAGCAGGTGAGATGAGTTTGGCCCACATACTCGTGCTTTCCTGTACATTTTTAGACAGTGTTTCCAAGGACGCAATTTTTTTTTTCAAATGAAAAAAACGTTTGCCTAGATGAATCCTCCCCTTGCTATTTGTTTGTTGCAGCTTGTGCACTGGCTTTTGGGTTGGCAAATAATGTAAATACTAATTTCAGGCTGCATTTTGCAAGTGACCAGCTGGGAGCTATGGCAGCCTAGCATATAAACCGGACTATGGGTTAGGAAATCTTTGCTAGCTACAGCTATATGTGTATTCCTATTAAGTTTGGGGTTTTCTTTTTGGTAATTGCTAACTTGTCAGGCTCCTGGGCTTTCTCCTGAGGTGATCTGAGGAGCTGCAGCAGCTCCTCCCCTGCAAAATGGAGTGCCAGCTGTGGCTCTCAGACTGGTTGTGCAGAGGACCTGCCACCTTCTTACCAAACACCAGGGTTCCCAGCACGGGGTTTGTGCTGGTCCCTGCTGGGGACTGGGTGTGCAGGTTTGGAGAGAGCTGCGGCCAGGCTACAGGCTGGGAGGGATCATGATCACCCTGCCCTACAGAGGGCTTGGAAGAGCCTTGCTTTTCCTCACCTTAGACTGATATGCAGTTTTGAGAGATACAGCCCCCAGGCTACTGACAGCCAGAGGAAGGTTCATGCAGGGATGCAAGAGATCAACCAGCACTATTGTAGGGAATGGGGACACTGCATGAGAGCTACCCAAAGCACTGCTGCTGATGGTGAGTCCAAAGGATGCCTGAAGCAGGCCTGAGCTGGGGAGAGGAAAATGGAGGAGAGGGGGAGATCCTTAAGCACTGAGCTCCATTCTGAGGAAAGACAGCTCTTGGAGTATTAACTCCTTGGCTGCTCTTGCTGGGAAGTTGGGAGGCGCATGTCATCTGTGCGGAGCTGGGAGGGGAGGAGGGTGAGTGCATGAAATGCAAACTGTTTTGTGGGAGGTGAGGCTTTTATTTTCCTACCCCGCAATCTGTATCTGTCCCCATGGAAAAGCAACTCAGGAGTTTTTCTAACCCTTGCAGCAGGGCTGCTCTTCGTAGAGAGAAAAGCGTCCTTGTGCTGTTAGCACATGCTACCTGCAGTCTACTCCAACTGAGGGATTTACATCAAGACCACTGAATCAGTGAATCCAACTCCATCAGCTTGGAGGTGCAGGAGTTATACACGATACCTCAGGGCATTTTTGAAAACTCAGTTCATACAGTTGGATTTTTAAACAGTACTCAGTAAAAAGATAATGCAGGACTCAGTGCTTCAGTGACTCCAAATTTGCCTCCTGTGCATTTAACAGAAACAAAATCCATACTGATATGGGGGGGTGTTTGAGTCTGAGATTTTTTTTCCTGCACCAGCAGGCCACATGCTGGTGTTGGTAGCAGCTATTCAGACTCCCTGTCTCTGGTGTACTCAGATAAGTATGACTGTAGCAGTAATTTGCCCTGGTTCCCATTTAGTACTGGGAACATAAGGGCAACACATAAGGGGAAAGTTCATCAGGTTAACTATCAGCTGTCCCATGGCAGCAGCAGTTTCCCAAAACAGTTGTGGGTGCAACAAAATTAAATGTGAAAGTGGACAAGGCAGCCTTCTTACAAAATTTCATGGTGCCAGTTTTACACTGTCCCTTCGAAGACCTACACTTTCTGAATATATACACTGAAGGCCACTTCCTGCATTACCCAAAATTGCTGAACAGAACTCAGGTGTGGCTTTGGCAGTCCTGTTGGCCCTGTGAATGAACCTCTCATCAAAATGGCAATAAAAAAATACCTTCAGGAAACTGCCCTTTAACAAGGAGCAAGTGCTGCTGGCTGCAGTTCATTTATAATCCAAAGTCGAGTCTTACACAGGAAAACTAAACTGCGGTGCATTCTTAACAAAAGCTAGAAGATGGAATCGGGTAATGAAAATCCAGTTACTACAGTGGAGACCAGTTAAGAGATGGAAGGCTTTAAAGGAAAAAAGACAGTTCTACTGCAAACAAGCTAGGACACATTCTACTCATACAGAGGTCAGCGCTCGGATACGCAACATAGAATCAAAACAATACTTTACAAAGATTTAAATCTCTGTCTTGATATTGTATCAATGTATTTATATATAGAGAGAGTATACTATGTACATATCCAACACCAGATTGCAATAAAAGTCTTAAAGCAAGTTGATAAATTATTCTATAGATAGCAACTTTGGTTGGAGGATAGTTTAAAGATACACGCAGAATGTTTCAGGAATACTGTGGATAGATTAAGTTTGGTTTTTTACATATTATGCTGATGTATTATGCTTATGCTTAATACTGGTTTATGCAGAAATACTGGCCCTGGAAACCAAGTTCCCATGAACAACACACCTTGTGCAGGAGAAAGATATCTACCTTATGCTGAATGCTTATATGGCTTTTATTTCTTATAATTATTACTTTCCCACACCAGCCTATACTTTGGGCAGTCTAAGTACTGTACTCATTTGTTCCCCAATGCTGATTTATGCCACTATCTTCAAAAGAGAGGGCATCACTCTGGCAGGCTTAGGACTGACACACACTGGAATGCTCCCAGCAGCAGCAGCCTGGCTCTGCCCCTCAGACACCTACCTGCCTGAGCACCTAAACCCCAGCTAGAACAAACCTCCCACTGGCCTGACAGCTTCTCAGTTCTTCCTCCAGTGCAACTGCCCACTAGCACTCCTGCAGTGGTGGCACCTGGCTGGACAGGAATGTCTCTTGTGAAAGGAGAGATCTGGAACAGTATCACTTTTAAAAATGAAAAAGCCACCTTAATTTCCTAGGTTACCTTACAGCTTAATTTATTATACATTACTTTAAGAGTCTTCATTTACAAATGAAGTCACTTCATCTAAATACAGTTTCAACACATGGTACATAATAATATATGATGGTTTATTGTAGACGATGGTAACAAATGACTTCTATCTAGAAATTTAACAGGAAGAAAATATTTCATTTCTGGTTTCACAGGGTATAGAGTATCCATGGTATATGACTGCTGAGAAGCTTTCTTCTTTGCAAAAGTATGTTAAAAGACCTCATATAGATCCCATTCCATCAAAAGAATCATTAGACAGTAATCAACAGAAGTGAGAGTTCACAGGCTTTTCTAAAGTGAGTCAAACAGGTTTGTTCACTAGAGTTTCTGTCTCTGGTGAGCAGCCCACTGCAACTCCATTAATAAGTACATTAGTTTATTTGCATGCTTTAGCTGTCTTGAAGATCTTAAATTGTTATCTTCTGAGATCCAGATGCATGCCATATGGTGTTTGTGCAACTAAAAATGGAGGGGTCTATTCTCGTCTCGATGTGTGGGGAATCCCTGAACACCAAGAGAAGAACATATCCTTAAGGGTTAAAGGAGGGAACACATTTTTATTTGATTACAGGGCTTACGGAAGTGACTTATATTTGCTACAAAGAATATAAATCAAAAGAGCTGTAGGTTGTTTCAAGATTCTGGAAACGGCTTATCTTAAGTTTTCACAGTGCCACCCCTCAATATATTTTTCCCTAGGAAGCTGCTTTCAGACTGAATTATAAAAGGTAGTATTTTTGTTTACGTTAACACAGAGCTGCACAAACATCCTTCTCCTCCACTCCATTTGCAGTAGTTTGCAGTGCTGCACTACAGAACTGTGATGGAGAGGAGGCTGGACCATAGGAAGCTGCAGACCTGCCATGACTACAGTCCCCACATAAATCACATACTTTGTACTACCTCAACAGCAAACATAGTTAAACACAAAGCTTGATTGATATGACAGTATTTTTGTGGGGAAAAAAAGAAAAAAACCGCCATAAAATACACAGATACTTCCCCTCCCCCGCAATATATTGCCTCAGTCCACTGTTTGCAAGTACATTTACGAGACAGCACTATATCCATTGCACTTTCTTCTCTGGAGAGTTGCAAATAAAGGTGGTATCAACTTTTAATATTTTTCTATATAATCATACAAAAACTGTCAGAGACTTAAGCCATCATCATGGCTTAGCTAAACAGCCAGTGCCCTCAGTAATTCTGGAACAGAGAAGTGGAGAAGCAGATAGTCTCACCCTGTCTCATTAGGGAATACTTCTTACAAATTTGTGGTGCTGTCTCTGAAAAAATAAATCCCATGCCTCTTCAGCAACCAAATGGCAGTTTAATATAAATTCTGAGTGGCAATTTCCACTTGGTAAATTAAATCTGTTTTGCAATCTGTTTCACTATATTTGCCATTCAGGACAGTAAAATGGGTCTGTGAAAAGTATTTTCTACTAAACAGTTTATGACTGTCATTTAATTTAATTTATCCGCCTATATTTTAGGTGGATGTTAATGTGAGTATTCAGATTTTGCAGCTTTAGTCATTCAACATGTACCTGGAATTGCACCAGATTAAGCTCCTTTCCATATAAACCAAGAGCAAACACAGCTTCTATTGATACTGGCTTTACAAACCATTAGGAATTGAGTAATACTGCACAAAACGGACACTGCGAAGCAACTTTCTGGATCTCCCCAGGACAGACATTTGCTGGTGAGCAGACAGAGCAATCTCGCAGAAGCATGATCACTTACAGAGCAAACTTACCTTGCATTAATGAGGTACTGTGCTAAGCTGATGTTTGCAGGGGATCCTGTGATTGTAACTTGTCGTTCTGCGGAGCCTTCTGTGGCATTAGCAATCTTGATCTGCGCTCCTGACATCTGCCTGATTTCATTTATCTTACTGCCTTGTCTGCCAATAATGCAGCCTATTAACTGGAGTGGGACAAAGACTGAGATTAGTGCCACAGACACAAGCAAAAACCACTTAACTGCAATCTGTAGTAGCACTAAAAACATGGCTATGAAAAGCTCGGTAGCAAAACAGATTTTTGCTGTGCTGTTTGGAGGGGATAACTGGCACAGTCTATTGGCTCCATGGCTCTGTGGCCTCAAGATCCAGGTCTGCTGCTACGTGGGTATTATGAACTCAGTATCAGACTATTTTGCTGTCTTCCATGGCAGAAAATGACAGCATGCTGTGGTGCAGAGGAAAACAAAACATGGCCCAGCCTGACTTGCCAGTGGCAGCAGAAAGCCAAGAGCACCAGCTGGAAGTCCGGCCGACCATCCAAAGCTACCACGGGCAGTTCTGCACCTTTCCAGTATGCTGCTAGTCCTAGACCTCCCTGGGTATGTGTGGTTCTTGCTTGGCCAGGTAAGGTGTGATTAAAGTCAGTGGAATTTACAGCTCTGTAATTGCAGGCAGAAGCAGGCATAGGAAGAGACTGAAATTTGTCTGCTTTCCTTTACAGAAACTTAGCAAAACTCACAGATCTTTTGTGAATAAAACTGATCCTGCGTTGTGTGTGTGCGTGCACGTGTGTACTGGGGTTTTGGTCCTTGAGCCCCCAGGAGCAAGTGGGCACAGAGCCAGCAGCTGAGGCTGAGAGGCTTTGGTTTCTGTAAGGGTGAGAAGGGGGCTTTTTTGTTCTGTATTAAGGAGAGATGTGTGCTGAGAAGCTCAGCAATGGCCAGAATGGGTAGAAAAGGGAAACTTTGCTCTACATGTCTGTTGATGCTGGGATGATGTTGCCAGTTTTGCAGAAGGATGTCCCAGGATGCAGAGACTGCCTTCCCCTCCCACCCTTCCCGCTGATTCAGGCCCTGACCTGTTCCCCTTTCTGGTACTGTAGTACTTGAAGTAACTTGCCAGAAACAGGTTCACATCGTCCAGACATTCTATCAATAGAAGAAAAACCTCCCAGCGCAATCCTTGCTTCACACTCAGGGACAAACAGAAAGCCAAAGTGGGTACCCAGGTAGCCGAAACAAAGACCAAGCACAAGAGGAGCAACCATGAGGGGGGGAAATGGGGTGGCAGGAAAGGCACACAGGATTTCCCATCCTGTTACAACAGGAGGGCCTCGCTGAGCTCCCTGCCCTTATACCGAGGACCTGTCTTAGTGTGTGACTGCCCATGCCAGTGCAGAGGACTGACCTGAGCTTCACCAGGAAGCCTCTAGCCTGTGTGTGCAAACAAACGTGCCTGCCTTGGCCAGCTTTTAGCAGACAGGGACCCCTAAGCCTCTACTTCCTACACCTCAGTCTCACTGGCCTCCATGGCCTGCAGGTAGGGAAGGTGACACAGGGGAGGAAGAGCAACCACAGCACAGAGAAGGCACTTGCTTCAGGAAGCTGCCGCTTGTATGTGCTGGGGATCCTCCAGTGACCCCCAGCTTGTAACCCAGATGGGTCTGTGCAAAGAATTTGCAATCTCCTAGCTGACCTCAAGTTAGAGAGTGAGGATTCAGTCCAGACCAGTCAAGGATACTGGTGGTGCAAACATCTGTAAGAGAGGTTTGGCAACCTTTGGTCTGGAGCTCTCCAAAGTCATCCTTTGTTGCTGTGACAACAGGCTGCTTGAACACACTGCAAGCCGTGACATGACCTGCAGCTCATGCAGAATACACTACTCCATGTGCCATGCAGGAAAGACAGTAGTGCTGGGGTGCTGGGGCTTTCTCTGGGGTCCCTTCCCATTACATGTTACTTACACTGAAATTAATGCAGTATCTGAATATTCAAGAGCTGATAAGTACTTGAAGAAGTTCAAGGGATCGGTTTTCATTTACAAAGCTTTAATCAATCAGACCATGGACATTTGGTTTTATATAAAAACACCTGCCGAGCCTTGCTTTGAAATAAAACCATGTCAAATTGCATCCAAACAGCTACCTCTGGCCCATGGAGCCAAACCTACTATAGGATTTTCCAAGCCTACTATACATTATAGTACAATACTGTATTTATTGATACAGCATTATATTTATTGATATAGTATTCAGTGGCACAGGGTCTAGTTGGAGGCCTGTCACTAGTGGTGTCCCTCAGGGTTCAATACTGGGCCCGGTGCTGTTTAACTTATCTATCAATGACTTGGATGAGGGGCAGATGCCTCCTCAGTAAGTTCATTCATGACACAAAGCTGGGAGGAGTGGCACAGTACCCCAGAGGGCTATGCAGCCCTTGTGAAGGACCTCACCATACTGGAGAAGTGGGCAGAGAGGAATCTCCTGAAATTCAACAAAGGCAAATACAGAGTCCTACACCTGGGGAGGAATAACCCCAGGCACCAGCAGAGGTGGGGAGCCAACCTGCTGGAAAACAGCTCTGAGGAGAAGGAGCTGGGGGTCCTGGTTGACAATAAGCTGTCCATGAGCCAGCTGTGAGGCGTGGGGGCCAAGAAATCCAGTGTTATCCTGGGGTGCATTAGGAAGAGCATTGCCAGCAGGTCAAGGGAGGTGATCCTGCTCCTCTATTCAGCCCTGATGAGGCCACATCTGGAGTTCTGTGTCCAGTTCCAGGCTCCTCTGGACAAAGGCATGGAGCTCCTGGAGAAGGTCCAGCCACTAAGATGATTAAGGGACAGGAGCATCTCTCTTATAAAGAAAGGCTGAGGGATCTGTACCTGTTCAGCCTTGAGAAGAGACAACTGAGAGGGGACCTCATCAATGGCTAAGTATCTGAAAGGAGGGTGTCAAGAGGATGGATCCAGGCTCTTCTCAGTGGTGCCGAACACTGGGACAAGAAGCAATGGGCAGAAACTGATGCACAGGGAGTTCCACCTCAACATGAGAAGGAACTTCTTTATTGTGTGAGTGATAGAGAGGCTGTGGAGTTTCCCTTACCAGAGATATTCAAGAACTGCCTGGACACAATTCTGTACCATGTGCTCTGGGATGACGCTGCTTGAGCAGGGAGGTTGAACCAGATGTCCCACTGTGGTCCCTTGCAACCTGACCCATTCGGTGATTCTGTGATTATACGCATATGTATTTTAACTTTCTCAAGACATGAGTGGAACAGCTCTGATCAGATGTGCACCTAGCCTAGCAGCCTGTCTGACTGTGGCAGTAGCACACCCTTACAAAATCAGAAGATAGAACCAGTGTGAGGCATAAAACGAACTTTCTACTGGTATCCCAAATCCCTACCTAAGGCACCTGAGCAGCAGCTGGTATCTCTGCCTTTCTGCTCCACAGCCCAATTTCTTTTTGAATTTGTTTCTCCTTTTGCTGCCCAAGGGCTGTGACAGTGACTTGCAGAGCTTGCTTGTGCGTTGTGCATATCACCTTTTTTTGTACAACTCAGAATTTCAGCTGATGTACCCTCCTTCTTGGACTGTGAACACCAAGTAAAAATGGTTCCCTTTCCACTTTCTCTATACCACTTCCATCTGTCTTCCCCCATGCTCAATTTCTCCTCTTGCCAAAAAGACTCCAAACCAACCAACAGTAAAACACAGGTTCTGCTTTTTGCCTTTTTCCAGCTTTACTCTGTTCTTTGGTAAAGTTCTGCTGGTACCAGTGTAACCCAGACTGAATCAGGAGTCTGGACTCCCTAACGGATGGGACTCAGAAGTCTGCTGTGATTTCTCCCAAACTCTTGATGTTGACAGTTTCTCCCAGTATGCTATGCCATCTCTGGTTCAGGTCCCTCTCTTTCATTTTCTTTTTCTTCTCCATAACAGTAAATATAAATGCTAAATATATGCATACATATATATATATATATAACTTTCCTGTAATGCTGAAGAACTGACAGAGCCTAATAATAACAGCGCAATGCTGCAGAACACTGATTACCACAGGAAGTGGCATAGAGATCACTTTCTTTTTAAATACTGGTCGAAAAAATCCTGTTTCTTTTCTTATAATGTAATGCTTGCAAAAAGGGCCAAGAACTAGCCTTTGCAACTTGTTATCTGCTGTCTGGGGCAGACGGGTTGACCACACCTGTCCACAGGTACACATGGTTTCCCTTGGTTCTCCTCTGACAACACAGAACAAGTCCATTTGCTCTGGCAAAGCCTTTGCATTAGTTAAGCATCATCATCAGTGACACTCTACAATCACTTTTCATAAAGATACAGGCTTTCTTAGCTGCAGGTTTGAGTTGGTTTGTTTTGTGGGTTTTTAGTTAGAAAGTCTGGGGCATAGTACTCTATAGGGAGAAATAATCTCCTGAGGTTTGATTGCAGTTCTTTACAGATTTACAGCAGTGCCTGGGAAAAGATGCTTAAATACTCTGTACTTCTTAAAAACAAAACAATAATAATGAGAAGAAATGTCACTTTCCTTGCAAGGATAATACAAAATCTGGATTATAATAATTTCATAGACTTTGCAAAAAGCCGAGAACACATATTCAGAAATGAGCCTTCTTATTACTTAGTGGGTTTTATAACTCAGTATTCTTACTGCAGATTTTTGTGCATTTGAATTTATTGACAGCCCCACAGCAGTTTCCATCCCATTCCCTGAAGTGAGCAGTAGGTGGTTCTGGGGGGAATTACTTTTAATACTAAACAGTGCCTTGTCCCATAAATGGTCTCACTTTGCTTCTGATATTAAGTCTGCAAAATCATTCTGCTTATTCTTGAGCTCATCCAGAGAGGTCTACTTGAGGAATCCAATGCTATTTTCTTAGATTAAGGGGAGACACAAATCAGACCATGTGCAAAACTATTAAAAAAAATTAAAACACTATCCTCATAAACATTGCTTATTGACAGAATCTGGTCAATTCTGTATTTTATCTCTGAGCAGTATTTCTCTACTACATGGGAAGCTGTCAGCAGTAAGGTACATTTGTTGAGGTGTTGAATGCAGAAATTCCTTGCCTTCAGTAGGAGTGCTTTGACTTACACTTCTGCAGGACCTTTCCCAGCACATCTTGTGTGGATTAAGTCTTTGCCTAACCACTGACTTCAAATCCTTTCACACAACTGGAAAGTTTCTGAGTCAGGGATGGACTTAGCCAGCATCTTAGGTGGCACTTGTTCTCAGGACTTTTCTGGCAGAGGGCTGTAGGAAGGGTGAGGTGCACTTTTCCCTTAACATGTTGGCAGTGGGTGGCCTTGCTGGAAATCACAGCTAGGGCTGGATGCTGCCCTTATGTTCTCCTGATTGGCTTGTACCGATTCTCCCCACTGCAGGCAATGGACTGGGGAGATCTGCAAAGATGAGAGCTCAGTCCCCCAGGGACTGCTGGTGGAAGTGGTAGTGCCACATGGACCCCCTTGGAGCATCACGTGGAGCTGAACCTGGGTATCACTGTGGGTTGTACTGAGAACACTGTGCACATGTGGGGCCCCCTTTGTCATTTGCAGGGAAGTATTTAAGGCACCACAAGGAAATAAAGGCAGTTCTTCAAGTATGCCATATCCAACTTGGATGGACTGGCATTTCTGTTTCTATGGAGTACTGAGCAGATTTATAACTTGTTCAAAATTTTGTGGTGCTTTCTGAGGGGTAAGTTGCTTTCCTGTTACTCATCCCTGACTGTCTTTCCCATATATATATGCAAAATATGCCCAACTGGTTTGTTTGTTTACTCTCAATGGGCATTTTTGGGGATTGAATAATGAAATCTGAAGACATCTGTTATCTGTGCCCAACCCTTAACATCCAGGAATGCAATTTCTTCTGTTCTTTTTAAGGATCTGCCATTGTTAATGCCACTTGATTCTGGAATTTAGATGAAATACACTTATACTCTGTAACTTGGGCAGCAGTGGAAGGACAGACAAGATCCCAGGAAGGACAGGAAGGCAACCGAATGCCCCTCTAAGAGGTTTCAATGAGCTAAAGGAGATACTATGTAAGGATCAAAGTGACTTATGAGAGGGACTAAGAGAAATGTCCTCTCGTTGTCTTTTTGAAGTTACACAGAAGTTATGAAAAAACCTAGAAAGGCAAACCTTCTGAAATCATTATTTGGAGAGGAAGCCTTGGCTTTTAGCATGTGGAAAACAATCTCCTGTAAAAAACTTTTTTTTTATTATTCTCCAGAATCTGTTTGTTATCGAACAACAGGTTAGCTGCACTTGTCAGCATACTGTAAGAAGAAAGCAGCATAATGTTGTTACAAAAATTATTAATAAGAGAACAAAAAACTTCTGTCACAGCCTTAATGCCAGAGGAAATGAAGAAAATTTATTTTAATCTGAAGCTATGTAATATGTAAATGGCTATTAATATCTACTTGCTGTAGACTAGGCTCACTCTGAGCTTCTTATTCTCACTGAGGCTTTGGCTTTATGTGCTTATCATTATCTTGGTTTTAAAAAGTATATTGTAGCCCATGGATACACTGACTTCTCTGGTAGCTGCAAAGCATGCGGGTATTTACAAGACTCGTGTTGTTCTCACGTGTGCTGGACTTTCGCACAAATAAGCACATATGATAAGAAAGCTGTGGGACTCGTGCAGCACAGGGGACCCCTGCAGCTGGGGCAGGCAGGGGAATGGCCAAGGGCAGCTTCAGGGCTGCACTGCAGCTCCACACCAGGGCCTGCAGTCTCCTTCACCTTCAACCAGATAAATAATCACTGTACCACACTGATGGCCTGTCTATCAAAACTGGGACTAGTAGAAGCTTACTCGGAAAGAAAAGTCAAAATACTCATGCAGGCTTTGCTGCACAACTGCTGTTGCTCTGATCTCCCTCTTTTGTCTTTTGAACACTTCCAGGGACAGTGATTCCACCACATTCCTGGGTGGCCTGTTCCAATTCTGACCATCCTTTCAATGAAGAAATTTTTTGCAATATCCAATCTAAACCTCCTCTGGCACAACCTGAGGCCACTTCCTCTTTTCCTATCACTTCTTACTTAGGAGAAGAGACTGACCCCCATCTGGCTACACCCTCCTTTCAAATAGCTGTAGAGAGCAATGAGGTCCCTCCTGAGTCTCCTCTCTCCAGGCTACACAGCCCCAGCTTCCTTAGCAGCTCCTCACAGGGCTTGTGCTCAGACACTTCACCAAGCTTCACTGCCCTTCTCTGGACACGCTCCAGACCCTCAGTGACTTTCCTGAACTAAGGGGCGCAAAACTGCACACAGGATTAGAGGTGTGGCCTCACCAGTGCTGAGTACAGGGGGACACTACCCTAGTCTGCCTGGCCACACCATTTCTGATACAAAGAAATAAATTTTTGGCACTAGGCTGCTGGGAGAGCAGCTGTGATGGGGACATGGGACACCGGTATGCATGGGCACCTACCCCAGGGAGGCACCCTCTTGCTGCTGCAGCCCAAGGACAGGCACCTCTGACAGCCTGGGGCACAGGCAGAGCAAACTCCAGGGCAAATGCAAGGGGAAACTGATTTTCCCTCTGCAAAATTCCCAAGCATTTCCCAGTGCCTGATGGGATATGAGAGCCTGTTCTCTCCACTGTGCTGGCACTGCAACCCCAGGTGCACACACAGAGCACTGGTGTGCAGCACTGATGCCCCTTGGTCCTGTAACACACACCTGGACACCACAGGAACATCAGAACTCCCTCTCACCACCTGCACAGCCCCTGCAGGCTGTTTCTGAGCCTCACCCCATTTTGGCTTTGGCTTTGCTCCTTTAGCAAAAACAGCAAGACACACACTGCGTAGCCAGAAAAATCTTCAATGAGAAGCAACACATGAATGTGTCTTTGCTTTTCACTGACAGTGCTGAGCCGGGCATTTCACACCCCCTGCATGAGAAACTGATGGGTTTTTTAAATTTTTCACTGCACTCCAGGACCCAAGGCCAACTTCCCCTTTTCTTTCTTTGCTATGAACCCCAAAAGAAGTGAAGTCAGAAGAGTGACCTTGGGTTTATATCTCTGATGGCAAGAACATCTGCTTGAAAGAGAGATTAAAAAACTTGCATTGTAAGGATGAAACAGGGTGCTCCTATACAATTCTCAACATACAATAAACTGGGTTGTAAACCAGGTACTGATAAATCAGCAGGGCATCTTTTAAGTAACAGAAAGATCATGAAATCACAGGACTCACACCTTCGCTTGTTATTCTGTACCTTTTTCTTACTGTAAATCGTTGCCACTGAGTTTAATAGGGCTTGTACAACATTGTAAGTATCTCTTAAGTAATATAATTGCTATTTGTGTTCCCAGTCATGCTTGAAAGCTTTTTTTACTGGAGGGGAAAACTTCCATTTCCCAAGCGACTCATTTGCAATGAAAACTGAAGAAAAACCTCCAACCCTGTTTGCAATGAAATTGAATAATAGGGGAAGGCATTTCTATGTGATGCAGTGTTACCAGTTGGGCATCCTGAGTAGCTGTTTTAAGATTCAGCACCATGTTGCTCATGGACACGGAGCCTGTCAATCGTAGCCAGCCCAGTAGCTGCAGCAGGAGTGTTTCCAGGCCTTGTTTTCCAAATAACCCTTTATACTGGACATTTACAAAACCAGAGTAGGTTTTTTGCGGTGGAAGAATGCCATCCTGGGTAAGTGCAGGTGCAGCAGGGACTGGCACGGCACAAGGCGTTGCGGTGCAAGCTCTCCACCCCCTGGCACAGAGGACTTCAGCCCAACACACAGCACACGGGGCTGCATGTTCTTCCACCCACTAGCCCTTCTGCTGAGACCACCCGTGCTACTCCCACCTGAGAGATGAGTTTTGGGAACTCCTCTGAGAAAGCAGCAGGCACCCAGGCTTTAAGGAAGCCGGTGAAGCACCGCGGCACCAGCACCATCAGGCAACTAACCAGGCATTGCTGGAGACCTGACAGGACAGGGGACAGTCACTGCTGCTTCCATCCAGCGTTTCACTAACCCCTAGCACGCCCTTCCCAACAGATTAAAGGCTGTACAGTTCGTTCTGTGGCCCAGTGTTTACAGACCAGCCAAAGATGAGAGGCTTCCCCTCTGGTGACAGAGGAGCGAGAGAAGAGAAAGAGATACGGACTATTGGTCCACTTACATCATTGGGAATAGTAAGTTCATGGGAACTGGTTGGAGTAGTGGCATCCAGTCCTATTCAGGGGACAGAGGGAAAATGTTACGCCAGCTGTTTGCAAGAAGGGCAAGACACAACAAATGAAATCTTACAGAAGAAAACATACAGAAAGAAGGAGAGAAAAAAAAGAAAAGAGAGGAGCAAAGAAAAATAGAGAACTGCTAGTGAAACAGAAAAGAAAGCAAAGGATGCAAAACTCAGAGGGCTGGACTAATTTTAAATGAGTCTCATTTAAATTAACCTTTAACCCACCAAAGCAACAAATGTCACACGATATTCTACAGGATCATAAAAAGCTTCTAGAAATGATGGGTTTTCCCTAAAAATAGTCTCCAAAGTTTGTTCTAAACACATCAATTGAGAAATTAATGGATGGCTGAAATTTGACCTGTCTACCAGGAGTTCTAGAATACGGAAAATTAAAGTGAATGTCAAATGAACAATTAGCAGAACAAAATACACAGATATGAAAAATAAAAAAATAACAAATTAAAATAAGGACAAGGAAATTAACCTATGAAAATTTGGAAATTGTATGCGGGATTAGTTGCTAAAGAAATGTTGGGAAGGGTAATTTTGGAAAGGAAATGGACAAAATATTCTAAGCTGCATACATTTGTTTGTAAATTGGGTGGACAAAAGGAAAATGCTCAGGAAAAATGGAATTGCTGCTCTAACACACAGTAACATTAAAGAAATGGACATCTCACAAATATAACCAGGAAAATATTAGGGAGCAGTGTGTTAAAGACAAGAATAAGGAAAATACAAAGCTAGGAAAGGCAATTTAGTATTACTTGTAGATATTTTATCAGATACATCATGAAGAAGCGAAAGTATATTTTGGATGCCATGTATCTTTCTCTTCTTTCCTCTTTTTTTGGTATTTATTGTATTATCTGTAAAGACATGCCAGAAATACTCATTTCCAACTAAAAAAGATGGAAAATAGTCTACCAAAAAGTGTCTCTCATACATTTTACTAATGTATACATTCAATTACGAGTTGCATATGCTTATTTTACATTTTACAGTAGTACCAAACAAGTTGCTCACAGAATTTGATGTATGTGATAAAATGTTATTTGCCATACAAAGCATGTACCAGTACATACCTACTTTTGTGAAGCTTTTAGATGCCAAGCATGTACATTGTGAAGCACAGTAAAAAAGTTTATTTGCAGGGTTAAGTGACTTCTCACTCTGGAATGAAGAATTCAGCCTCAGCTTTAAGAATGGAACAAATCTGCAGTCCTTAACTAAATCACCATTGTGTTTTGTAGCTGTATCTGTATTATTTAGTAGGAAGTGAGTTACTCGTCCCAACAAGATGACTGCAGATGCTCTTAAGACATTTAGGTCTCCAGAAATTCAAGTTTCAGCGTGCCGTAATTTCTTTAATTGGTATTTCTGTACCATGAACACATACTGTTTTCCCATGTTTGCTTCTTTCTGAACCATGTTACCAAACTGGGCAAGGAGCACGCCCAAGTACTTCACACGTAACGAACTGGTATATACTGTATGGTCCATAATAACTTTATGAGGACTGAACAAAAGAAACGCAGGGCTTTTAGCCAATGGCACAAATGAAGCAGTTGTGAGTAATAAAAGTAACAAACAAAGCACATTTTAGTAATGATGAAAGGAACTGTAACAGAGGTCTGGGAGGGAAGAAGAGAGATTAATGTATAAAAACAGAAGGATTGCTGGTCATTGACCACATTTATTATTAAAATGATGTAATGACCATGGGAAACAAAGCTGTTAAGAAGAAGGACATCCCCAGGGGGTCATGGGTACGTACCAGGGAAACCAGGGGTGGTCTGCCCAAGGGGAGTAAAGGGGGGATGCTGCATAGCCAACTGGTGAAGCTTGGTCAACTGCAGGGCAGGATGGGAAATTAGAACTAACCAATCAAATGGAATTATTTCAGAGCAGAGAAACCATCTTACGTGTTCTAAAACTGGATTAATTAAAATTATATTGAAAAAAAAAGGTTTAATCATTCATTCTAATCTACCGTAGAGAAAAAAAACCCCAAAGTGGTTATAAATGACATCTCTACTGTTATTACATGTAATGGCTATTGTTAATATTAACTAATTACTGTAGAATTACATATTAAAAGAAATAAAATATATCACATGCAAAAAAGACCAAGATAACTGTCATTTGTTCCTGGGCCATTGTACTTTCTATTAATCATTACACAATGTAAGAGATGCAGCTGAGCTAACACTTGGCTATACAGTGTGTTGTTCAGGAAAGGAGTCCTTAGGCCGTGACTTTATTGCTAGCTGTAGAAAGCAAATGCTGCCCAGAACAAATAAGAGGGAGAGGAACAAAAAGGGAGTAATTTACATGTGCTGGACTCACGTCTGGATGAGGGATGGCATACTGCCCCTGAATCGTGAACGCCTGAAAACAACAAGCACAGTTAAGATACAGGTTAGTCAGGTGGGACAAGCAGTGTTCCTGTTCTCATCAGAAAAGCCTCTCAATGCCTCTCCTGGCCCCTCAAGCAAATGCCACCTGCCTTGCTTTCAATGCTGAGTGAAGCTTAATTGTCTTGTGCTGCTTGATAACTCTTGGCACAGAACAGAAAGGCCGCTGTCAGGCTGCCCGTGTACCCCTTGGAAGCAGAGGAAGCCAAGGGCCACTGCCTGAGCTCTGATAACCTTGGCCCTCAGAATCTCTCTTTAGTCCAACTCTGTCTGCCAGGAGCAGAGCTGAGGACACTGAGGGGGTCAAGGAGCACAGGGAGTGGCAACTTCCCCTCCCTGCTACTTCACGTGCCCGGTGACACCATGCACACAGGGAGATGCTGGTGCAGAAGCGGCAAGTGGCAGAGTGAGGAGGGGGCAGGCCTGCCCAGGGGATGCCCTGCCATCCAGCTCCTGACTGCCCTGTGTGTGCAGGCACAAGTGCCCATCAGCTCTGAGCCACCTCGGCTGGTTATCGACAGCCACAGACGCTGAGTGCCAGCAAATACGTGCCCTGGAGCATCTCATGGGGCTTTGCACCCCGGGCTGCCGTAACAGTGGGTATGAGAGCACATGTGCTGGATGGCAGCCCGTCCTGCACTGCCTGGGCACAGGCACAGCATGACAATGTGGAGGTAGGAGCATGATGCAGACCCCAGCACGATGGTCTTATCTTCCACAAAAAGCCAAATATCCTCCCTCTGAAAGTAGCCACTCTGCACCACAAGATCAGTGCATGAGGGGCAGTTTCTGGTATCAGCTCTGGCAGCACTGGGGTGAGGCAGGGCAAGCAAAAAAGCACGTGAGTGAGGAGGGATACAGCAGCATGCCTGGCACCACTTAGCACGGCCCTTTGTCTCTCCTGCTGGTTCTGTTCAACCCTCTGTAGTGGCCTACAAACAAAAAACTACAGAGAGTTTATAATTTTCTATTGTATCTAAAAGGAATAGTGTATCAGAAAAATTTTAATGTGCTTGTGCTCAGACAGGCAGGAAAGCAGAAGGACAAATTATAACATATAAATATTTGTAGTGGGAGAATTATGAACAGGAACAGAGCTGATTAACTTAGTTTGCAAAACGCTTATTTGACAAAAGGCCTTTTAGAAAGTAATGAATCCTCTGCAAAGGATCAAGCAATTAATTTAATGGAGTTCGGATATTAAAACCTTTAATGTCTCAACTGCATGATGCACATTGCTGCAGCAGAATTTCCCTTCTGGAGAGGAAACATTTCATTTAGTTTTTAAATTAGTTATAAAGCCAGACTGTAATCTGGCAAACATAATGCACCTGAGCAGTTTTCAGGCAGAAGTGTGGGGCTCAGTGGGATGCTCATGGGTGAACATATTCACGTGCATCTATGGGGGATGGCCATCACTGAGGGTTTATATATCACAAGAAAAGATTCCAGTCCACCAAAACAGGTGATCGCTACCATCAGGGGATCTAAAGGAAGCACACGTTCAAGCAAGCAAAATGTGTTTAACTGTTTTATCAAATGAGGACAACCTGAGTTGGGGCTCCGTGCTTAGCAAAGCACAGGAGCAGCCTCAGGGAGGCTATAGCTGGACATGGCGCTGGGTCCATGAGCAAACTGTGGATTTGGAAACCACGCTTTTGTGTCTGAGCCTCTGTGCTGGATCACAAGGGTCCCTTCTGGTCTCAACTTTATTTCAAACCCAGCTGAGAGAGCATCTTTCACATGACTGTTTCCCAAGCAAACCAGCAAGAACCCCGCACGAAGAAACACCAGTGAACCCAACGGAAGTCACCCTTTATCTCATCATTCTGCTCCCTCATACTTCCATGTATACATATGAGGAAGCAAACAAACTAGGGAAATAACAAAAATAACATTCAGTGCTCAGACTACGTTTACTTGGTTGCTTGGATGTCAGTGAAAACCATCAAAGCAGTGTGGACAAGATGGGTCTTGAATTTTCTTTCTGAGTTAAAAATGAAAAAAAAGTCTTTAATTTCTTAGGCTCCCAAAATGTCATTTGATTGATTTAGGTTGAGAAAAAAAAGTCTTTGACTTTTCCGCTGGCAGGGGAACTACATGTTTCTGGGGCTGACGCATGGTGGGAGAGGCTACCAAGACATCTGTCCTTTATCATTCACTGGGATGTGAGCTACGGATCTGCTTCCATCAAAGTCAAGGGCAACCTTCCTCCTGACCTAAGTAACAGCAGGGATGACCTGGTCTTCTTCCTCAATTTAAACCATAAAGCTGCTACAAGGCAAAGCAGCACCCGGTGAATACCCATCTAAACACCAATGCAGCACACTGGGTAGAAATTCCCAATAACCACTGCATATGCTGAGTATTGGCAAAGGGGCAGAGCAGGGCAGTGTTCAGTTTCCCTTTACTTTTGGTATGTAATACAGTATCAAAGAAGCACAAGAGAATTAAAAGCAATACTTAAAGTGGAAGACCCCCAATTTGTTTAGGAAACTAAAAAAATTAAGTTTTGCTAATGTTGCTTGATATGCAAGTATTAAAGAAACAAAAACCTTTCAAGACAGCCATGATATATATTAGAATAGAAAACTTCTGATAGTGTAGCTAAAAGGTTAAATGTAATTAACAGTGATAAAATCTTATTTTCAGTGTTAATTTCCACTTATGAAACATGGTTAACAGATCTTTCCATATTGATGTCCAAACACACCTTAAGCATTTTCTTGTAAAGTCTGCTTAGCCAGAGCACACAGAAATTCAAAGTACACAGAGAGGGTCGGTCTCTTACACTCTTTCTTACATCAACAAGGTTGCATTCGTAAAGTGAGAACACTTTTATAACTGATAAAACTGGAGATGACAAGGCTTAGTAAGACCTGAAAATAGGACACTCTCAATTATTTATACAAACTGCTCAGAGCACTCTAGTAAACAGTTCAAATACTTTTGAGTAGTCATATATAGAGACAATCTTCGAAGGCAGTGGCAATTACAATACTGGTCGAATGGGCTGCTGCATATACACACACATATTTCTTTAAGGAAAGCACCGCAATGTAAACTTAACATATGGAGTAAATTATTCTGAACTTTCAGTCACTGACCAATTTCTGGCAAATTATTTTAAATTTCAATTCAACTTTGGTACTAAGGGAGCAGATTTCTTATTCTGAAGACAACTAAGAGTGATAGATTTGAACATGATGAAAGCTACTACATCCAGGTTATGAAAATCTGGATATACATGACAATGTATTGTTGCAGAGTAGAAAGTAAAACTCTGAAACAACAAAATTCTGAGAAAGTTTGTGATAAGGGCCTGTCAGAAGCAATGGTGTTTTGGAGTATGCTTGAGAGGTGCAGGAGCTTCCTTATATACCAGCAGGTTGTGGTGGCATGAGTCATCATACCAACAATACCAGCACCACCTTGCTCCCTTGGCCCCACCAGGAACCCTGTGTCCAGCTTCTCATAAGACTTCCAAACTGCCTGGGCTGGGACATGGTCTCTAGGGCTGCTGACACAGCAGCTCACACACCACAACAGGGTGATGACCTGGGATGGGTTGATGCGATGGGAGGTGGGAACTGCCTGCCGATATTCCACCATGTAGGTGAGGAACTGGGTAACTGCTTAAAAAGAAGCCTTGACATCACCTTAGGGAAAAGGTTAGGCTGGGTAAGGGTGCCATACTGCCAGAGAGACTTTACATTTGTGAATCCTGAGTAGAGAGATGGCTGCCTTCTTTAGGCTGGGTTTAGGGGATCAATTTCCCCTTGAGTTGAATAGGACTTACAGCAACTCACTGCGCCACCACTGCTCATAGCCTGGTGGCTATACAGGTCCCCTTGTGAGCCTCCCATGGTGTTTTTAGAGTACATAGCAACCGTGTTCATCACTGGCTAATCAGTGACTAAAGCTGCATTCCCCCTGCCATGGATGATAGCAGAGAAATTCCTGCTACGTCTGTTGCATGTTGCAGACCCATTTCAGAGCATTATCAAAAGACATGGGAGAATCACATTGCACACAAGTTTTCAAAGGCTGATATAGCTTAAGACGAAGGGGGAATCATCGAAACTTCCTTGCATGAAAAAGAAACAGGAACACTGTTCTTATGTTATCAATCAGGCTATTGCATGCCATGGTTGGGAAGGTCTACACTTGCATGTGTGTAGTTCCTGCAAATTCAGAACCCCATCGCTACTTGGTCGCCAAGCAGCAGAAATTACGTGCGTGTAAATTTTTACTGCAAAATGCATTATTTGGTCCCAAAAAATTTGAAAACTGAGAGAAAAACTACACCTTTCATGATCATGTTTGATCATCTCTGAAAATTGACAAAACTTCTTATTCTGCCAGTGGAGTTGCAAGTTAAGAGCCAAAAAACCAACCCCTACTATAAGCAGACTTGTCCCACTCGACAAGCATCTGATCTAGACACCTCTCGATTCACAGAAGGGCAAACTTTTCTTAAGTACAGAGGTCAATTTTAAATCTGGGTAAAAGATCAGTCATCACAGTTTTCCATTAAGTTTGCAATGCAGTGTTCTCCTGTCCTGCAAACTGTAAGCACAGAGTAGACAAAGCACATCAATACTATACCAGGCAAGAAAGAGTAAAAGTTGAAAACTAACAGGCGCTGGCTGAGGTTGGGCCAAGACGGTGTGGTTTCCAGCTGAAGCCAAAATGGTGTCTGCTCTTACCTGGCCACCTGCAAAAATGATAGGTGCAGAGGCAGGTTTGGGACGGTAGGGGATGGTGGCACCTTTGGGTGGGGACTGCAGACAAAAACACAAAGCAATCAAAATGCAGAATGAAGCAGATCTTGTATTAATAAAATCATTCTTTATCTTGGTCACCTCGGACAATAGGGCATGCAGCTAACCCAGCCCACCCCAGCCCACCCTACCCTCCACCCCACCAGACCAAAAGCATGCTAGAGGCCTCCTGTCTGGGCTTCAAGGGGAAGAGGCAAGCATCCGACTGCACAGCCAAAGCAGGCAGTGCTGACACTTGTGGTCTCGTTACTGCCCTTGTCAGATGAAGCTATAAGCTTCATTAAGCATGTCATGGCCTTTCAGGAAACAGGCAAAATTTTAAAATTTGTCAGTGTTTTGGAGGAGTTCAGCCTGTCCTCTCACTTTGCTAACACAGAGCACATCTCCTGCTTTCTCACAAATCAATGTTTCATGTTTTACCAACTCAATTAAGTTAGCTGTTCCATTGCAAATGACCAGCCTGATACTGCCTTGTGTCTGACTGAGCTGGAAGTCCAGAGAAAAATCTTCACACCTTCAGCAGCAGTATAACCACAGCCTTGGTAAAGCCTCAAAGGGGGACCTGTTCCCTGTTGCCCAAGGCAACGACCAAGGAGAAAACCCCTGACTGAGGATAACTTTCTTCTCACAAATAAATCAGGAGTACGCGTCAGTGAAAAAGGCTTCAAGCTGTTTGTGGAAAACCTAGCAGAATGGTACACTGATTTCAGTGTGTTGACTACAACTAAAGAAGGTCACAACAATTTTTATTTCCATTAATTTGTATCATATAATTAGCTATTGCATGTCAATGAAAGTGCTTGTTGACAAATTAAATATATGCTGCAAATTAGAGCACATACGTATTCTTAAAGCAGCAAACTGCAGCTAAGCCAGTACCTTCTTTGTGTTGCTTGCTATTTGCCTATTAAATTTAATTAAGCACTCTAAAGGGAAAAACGGCTCTTTAAAAAGTGGCAGTCCCTGTGGGGAAACAGGACTGTGACTCTGATTTTGAGAAGTGGCTTCTCTCACTTTCTTTACCAAATAACTATTTATTCTACCAACATCAGTGAGACAATAGACTACACTCTGTAGACACAAAGCTGATAATTACTGCCTTCACACACTACATTTCTAACAAACTAAAATTATTTCTTAACATGAGTTTCTAATCTCTTGCATTTTCAGAGAGAAATCCCTTCCTCACTGTAGTCCAGCAAAAACTGACCAAAGAGTCAGTTTTCCTCACTAAAACTCTGGGGATTTATTATTTTATGCTTTTATTTTCATTTAGGCTGTATGACATTTTGATGCAAAGGCTCTATGTCATTTTGATGCATTGCATACTTCTGAACAGCCAATAGCTGTAGCACTGTCCCAGACATTCCACTGTTTCTCCCTTCTTTAAAGAATAAAAAAACAGTGGGGTGTCAGAGATCACCATGAGACAGCCCTCGACTAGATTTAAATAAAAACCAAAGCAAACCTAAAAAACACAGAAAATTTTCCAGTGGAAAATGTGATAAAAGCAGAAATGTTTCATGTTCATTGTCAAAAATTACTAGGTCAAAATACTAAATTTTAATTTGCTTATTTTTTTCCTCAAATTTCCATTCAGTTGAGGAATGCACTTGCATGAAATTATGGGCATTTTCCGTGAGGGGATTTTTACATAAATTAATACTGTATAATTTAATCTAAGAGCTAAAAAAACTGCTGTCAAAATGAAACATTCTGGCCTTATGCAATGACCTGACCCTAAGGAAAGTCCTGGCTAGCCAGAGTTATTTCTGTTTAAAACAACACCTAGGTGTTTTCTTCCCTATTCTGCACCAGAATGAAATGCGTGTCTCTCAGGACGGCTGCAGTTCCCTGCTGGACCTGGTGTTGTCTGACGTCATGACAGCCCTGGTCTTTGACTGCTAAGCCCTGCTGCGAGAGGATCTCAAACACCAGGAAGGGCAAAGTCTAAAGGAGCCCTCTGGAAATTCCCAGCACAGGAAGGGTGGGCAGCACACCAGGGGAACCCGCAGCAATTGAAAATGATTAACACCGTTTGAGCACTTCCCGAGCGAGAGGTGACACACCAGGTGCCCACTCACCTCCAGCATAACCACGCAAATCTGTTTCACACACTGGATAATGGCGTCGGGAGTGCCCGAGATGGTCACGGCGCGCTCCGTCGAGTTGGGCAGCATGTCCCCCGCCACCTGCACCTGCGCTCCTGTGGACTGCAGCAGAGACAAAGCACAGGGAGTGTCACCACCAGGCAGGCAATGGCACCTCTCCCAACCCTGCCATTCCTGATGCAATGGAGGGGATGCAACTCTAAACTTTTGGTCTTTTCTCTGCTGGACACGGGGTAGGGCACGTATGTGAACTCATCCCCAGACAGGGCAGCTGGGGTCTGGCAGGACATGGATTTGCCTGTTCAAGCCAATTTGCCAACACTCCCATCCTAGGAAGATTAGTCCTCCGCAGCTGTTCACGAATCAAACTGTGACCTGAATTTCAGGAGAAGTCTTTTAACCCTCTCGAAGACAGACAGTTGTAGTGTTGACTAAAAAACGAAAAAGGTGAAATGAAGTACTTTTCAATAATAAAAAATGAAAGGAAAAAATACCAATAAGGGAGGAAGGTTGGCTAATCAAATGAGTTGCAGATAAATTGCTCTTTAATCTATTGCTGGCTTACTTGTGTTTCTTGTTGAAATTTCAAGCTGCCTTACACCGTATTTCACGATGATACAGAACCACTTCTAAATTATAATTAGTGTTGATTAAATATATGCATATCATCAACTTTTAGCTCATTAATGAACCCAAGGAGGTAATGAGCCACTTTTGCTTTTTTAAAATTTTTTTTACATTTGATCTTGGCACTAACGTGTGTTAGTTAACTAAAAAAAAAAAACACCCAAAGAAAAAAATACAGGAGGCCAAGACAATCCCTGACATTACTTCACAAACATGGAAGACCTTTTCAGTCAGCAGAGAAAACCCTAGATATTTGATATTGACTTAGCTCTTTCCGGTATTGAAAAAAAATCTATTCCTGACTGTTACTGCAATCAGTATTTGGGGCTTTTACAAAAAAATATTTTCAGTAACCACTGACTCCGTGTCAGCCAGCAAGGAGTTAATTTGTTTTCCTGTTGGTTATACACAAGACATGCTATTCTTCTTTCCAAAGACTGATTAAGGTACTGATTGCATCTTCTGTTCACTAGCGCTGTTTAAGGCCAAAATATAAATTCCTTGCTCTATAACAGGTTTTGGAATTTAGCCATAATTTGACAATCACTCATGCTTTTATTCTCTTTTTTTTTTCCTTTTCGTAAAAAAATAGTACTGCAACCCTACATGTTGTTTCTGGGTGCATGACTGAACACAAAAGACCATTCCTTTAGCAACTGCCCCTCGGTGTGTGGTGTGATGATAAAGTTAGACTACATCTTGGGCTGGAAGCTCCCTTTTTTTTCTCCCTGTTTGATTGTATTTGCTTTTTAACGTACATTTCTGGGCATACGTACATCTAGCACAAAAGACTGCCAAACCTCAGAGTCATTTATGCATTTGCTTCCAGTGGCAATCTTGTTTATTCTTTGACTTTGGTCATATGTGAGTAACGAAAAAATGAGTAGTATTTTGTCCATTATACCTAAGAAAATGTGCAGAGTGACTTCTTGCAACATTAGCCTTATCAAAACACTATCCTTCTACTTCCTTGTACTAGACTATAGGCAATTGCTTCTGAAACTAAGCTCACCAGGATAATCACTTCAGTCATTTAATGTAACCAACAGACCAACCTTATCTTTAAAATCCTATGCCCTAAATGCATTGTCAGTGCTCTGAATGGAGCTACCCATGTTTAAAATAAAACCCAAAGTATCAACAGCTGCAAAACCCAGAGCTAAGTACTCACTAGCACACAGTTCAGGCTCATGCCTGCTTCGATTTTAATACAACTAAGAAATTGACTTAAAACCTACTGTCTTGAACCTGAATTTTAGACTAAAAAAAGGGAGTTTCAACTTGGTAAAGCCTGTCAAAAGCTTTTGCTTTGACACAGGCAAATAAAAAAAAAGGAACAACGTGTTCTCTTAATATTCACCCTCCGTTGGAAAGAATATGAATTTAGATGGAATACTGTCACTTCCTCCAGAATAATAATCCATTTTTCTAAAATGTCCTAGTCAAATTTTCTCTACATAACTAAGCATGTACTAATTTTCTTGTATGACTGATTACAAACGCTGAATCCTTGGCTTGGCATGTGACATGTTGTTACAGTCATGCACGGAAAAATTAAAACTGGTACAATGTGATACTTTTTGCATTGGATTAAAAAAACCCCTCGATATGTGTTTGGAATACATGAAATCACTTTATCTGTGGCACAGTGACATTAGGGAGAAATGGGAATGGAGCATGAAAATCACATTTTTCTAAAAACTAGGTCTACTGACCTGGACTTCCCAGTGCTACCTGGGCCCTTTTTTGTCTGCAAGGGTGGTAACTAATTTGGAAATGGCTACAACTCTCTGACTTGTGATAACCTGAGTATTGCTGGGAAGGGGCCTGTGCCTGAAGAGAAACTTGAACAGCCATTTGCTTTGAAGAGCACTGTAGCTTTGCTTAATTGTGCGTCAAAGCCTATATATTGCAAAGCTGTTTCTCTATATGTGGTCTTTAGTGTCAAGGAAGGTAGAAGGAAAGACTGCTACTCCAACAGTCAGGCTTTTGCAGCTTTTTCACACAGCACATGCTCATGCTGGTGTGATGAGCAAAGTGCAGTGCATGATGTTGACATGGCACACTGCAGTATGATGCTGAGTGAGCCAGTGTCCCCAGCAGACATCCCAAGACTAACTTACCTCCCTGATTTCTTTGATTTTGGAACCTCCTTTTCCTATAAGCGATCCACACTGACTTGCTGGGACGACGAGCCGCAGTGTTACAGGCGGTTTGCTTGTCACTGTGCTGTTTGTCATTGAAGCGTTTATGTCCTGTAATCACAATGCCAGTGAGTATTAGCAGGGGATTTGTCATTCCTGGTAAGCACTGAAGGGCTCAGAGAAAATGTCCTGGCTGTCCATGGAGTCTTGGGAAGTGTGCAACCAGTCACAGTTTGTTTTGGGGTAGATAAAGCTACTGGCCCTGCCGGTGATACATCATAAGTAGCAACTGCATAAATGGCTTGTGCCGGAGGAACCCTCCGACTGTCTGGCATTGTAGGGCTGCAGTGCAGGACCAAAGGGCAGGACTAGGAGGAGGAGGGGGTATCTGTCATTAAACCAGCCAAAACAGATGAAAAAGGCCAAGAGGCTTTTGTGTTCACAGGCTTTCAAGTCCTGCTCTGGTCTCTTTTTCACCACCTCAATTAGAACATTTATCCTATATGATAGGTCTTTACATTTCACACAATTTCTTCTCAGATTTGATACACAGGAAAAAGGTTATAAAAGGGAATGACAATGAACCTGTGAATGATCTGAAAAAGTGAAAAACAGGTTAATTGGATAAATTTATTTTGCTGCCCCCTAGAATTATTTTCTGTTTTGTAGCAGATCCATAAGCACTTGTAGTGCTACCCAGTTTCAAAATCTTTTCCACCATGGCAATGTAACCAGAGTGCAAAGAGCTCAGCAGAACAGCAATTGCTTGCATCTAGGTAATGTAACACATATCCCTGTATCTCATTATCCAATGAGACTACACTATAGGTTCTCATGAGCATCTCAATATACTACTTGCTGCAAGGTTTAAATTGTTTTAAACATATTGTGTTTGCTCAAAATCTTCTAGGCAGGACAAAACAATCCCTCTAAAGGCTTCACCACAGAGGAAAAGATAAAGCTCATCTTCCCATTGATTGATGTGATGCTGTTAAGGGAACTTAGGATCACAGAAATAAAAAGCTACAACTTGCATGGCACCCGTCCAACAACTCCTAAGAATCTGAAGGTGTTTTGGTAACAGTAGCTACGAGCTCGAAATACTGTTTCATCCATCTGTGAGGTGGCATGCCACAACTATTATACCCTTCACAGAAATGTTCCCCAAAAGATTAGGACAGAAATGAGAAAACAGGCATTTTGTGTTCATTTAACTCATTTATGATGCAACAAGAGTTCCAGCAGACAGAATTGATATGATTTGCTACATTCTCACTTATCAAGACTATCACGTGCAAAAAAAAAAAATAATCCAAATCTGTGCAATTGGGACCCCAAATTAAAAAAATACCCAGCAAATTACTCAGTACTTCAAGCAACTCTGTGCATCTCACTGAACCAGTGTGGGAGGCCAGTTACACCAGCACTGATCCCTCCTATCTCTCCAGTTCTGATGGCACCGTTCTTCCGTCCAAGAAATGGCTCTGTATGACCTTACTTCACTTAAAAAAGAAGAAAAAAATCTTGCATGGAATGAGGCACTGCTGCATGTGACAAGACAGCTAGCAAACCATTCCTCTGCCAGCCAGCAGTAACTCACATTTGTTTAGTGCCTGTGTCAGTGAGAGACTGCCTTCCAAAATAAAGTGAGAGGGATAACAGAATTTTGCATCACCTGTGTATCTGAAATAAAGACCAAGTCATGCCAATTTTTCAGCTGGAATATGTCATCTCCCTATATCATGTTTGTGTTAGGTGCAGTCATGCGATCATCCAGATGTAGGTAAATAATTCTCTTCAGCCACACAGCCAGACCCTGATGTCTCCTACTCCCATATCATGTGTGGCTTGGCCTCAAAACCTTCACTGCACTTGGCGCTTTCGAAAGCCCTTTGCCAGAACTGAAAGCCACTATTCTCCTTATTTTCTCCTCATCATTTAAAAAGAGCAAAATCTAAACATGTAGGCTCAGCAGCGTGGAGTGCATAAAGGAGTCATTCTAGCTTAAAAACAAGACAAAAGAGAAATAAGCAGAAAAAAAAACCCCTTCCGAACCGAAGGCTCCCAAGTAGGGCTCCTTCTGTGGCACTCCATCCCTTTCCTCAGGGCTCTGTCAGACACTAGAGCTGGACCTTGCATGGCTTTCTGCCTGCCTGGTGGGCTGCTCCTCAGCCAGGACAGGCTAACTGGGAGCCTGGAAGTGCTGGGAGCGCCAGCCCAGCTGTACCTGCTGGTTATTCCAGTGCTTAACTCCCATATGCTTCCAGTGCATCACACACTTACAAGCCAAGCTGGAGCTGCCCCGCTCACCAGTGAAGTTACAGCTGCATATCTCACATCTCAGCCTTCAGTCCAAAAAGGACTATTCTAAACTGTCCTCTCTTGCAATTCCAGTGGGCTGCCTGGGTTAATGCCATTTTTTAACAAGTCTTCTTTTCCTCTGCAGTGAATACTTTAATTATTTCTGTAATTACCTACCTAGCTTGTAAATTCATCAAGGGACTGCTAGAAAATCAACTTTTATTAGGAAGGTTGTCAAAACAGAGTGATGTAAGGCTGCAGCCACAACGAAAACACAATCCTTCTTTTTTTTCTATCTATCTGACACATTTTGAGATTTTTACTAACAGTAGAAAAGCATTCCAAGGCTTCCACGTCTTCCTAGATCTGCTTATCCCCAGGTATACAGCTGTAGGGTTGAAATTAAAGGTTCAAGGGCTTCATGTGGGCATGCATAACAAATAATAAAAAAATCCCTCAAAGAAGCATGCATCCTTTTTTTTTCTATTTGAATGTAGCAGCAATAGCTAGAGACAGACTGAATTTTTTAAAAGGTTGAAGAAATCTCCAACAGAAAAATATGCATGAAAAATACCATTTGGTAGCTAGCTTATTTGTAATTTCTGAAGCAGTACTTTATTTTGCCTCCAGGGTCACAGTTACTTCATTTTATTGACAGGAAAATTTATAGGAAACCTAACTGATTATATGAGACATATTTCTTTACTGATGTTCTTTTAAATATAGCACAAACCAATTATGTTAAAACTAAATACAGATATTTCAGAACATATAATGGCAGTATTTGATTTGCAGGGAGTGCCAAAACTCCTTTGCTAATACTCATATGAAATATGAGTCCAGACTACCCTCTAAAATCTGCAAGTGCAAATATGCAGAAAATCCATCCAGATGTCTGAATTTCATATTTCTTTTCCTCTTGCTAGCTACAGCATTTTCAAAGACTACATCACATTGGGTGGTGGGCTGGGGATGTGATGCTGTGCTGTGTTTGATGTTTTTATGAAAAATGTAGCATTATTTCCACTGGGTACTCATTTTGGTGGGAACTGCCAGGGATTATCTGCGTTAATGACTCCCTCATCATTTTTCAGGATAAGGCCCTACGCAGAACATGTTTTTCGTGTAGAGCAGAGAGACTGCTCTCTCTAGGACTCTGGACTGGAGTGGATGGTACGGTACACAAAGCTACCTCTTAAGCCAAAAGAAACAGGGATTGGTCCAAGATGGGTAGGAGATAAAAGATGAGAAAGAGATGACAACAGGTGGTGTTAAAATTGCGTTAGACAAAACTACTTGTGTGGTTCTGTAGGATTCAACCTCAAAATCACTATTATTTAATGAATAATGGGCAAGAAAAAAATTAGCATTCTTACAAAATGTGCCATGTCACAAAACCAAAGTATTTTATCAACATGTCGAAAGATTGGAATATCACACAGGAAGATTTCAAAAACAATGAAGGATTAAAGAAATATAACTGGGATTAACATTTGCAGTATATAAAAAAAGGTCATTTGTCTGGGGGCTGATAGGAATGTTTGCCAAGAATGAAGAGGTGAGAACACCTGAGCAGGAGCTGGGGATACCCATCAGGCACTGCATGGCTGTGTGCAAAGCATCGTGCTAGGAGAGGTGAGGCATTCCCAGCAGTGGTAAGGATGTGCCAGCATGGTAACTAGGACAGGGGACTGTTAGTGCCATTAAACAAGCCTCTGTGGAATTTCATTTGCAACCTGTCCACAATTAAAACACACGTTTAACACAAACCGTAACTGGAAAAAGGTACAGCGGGACTACTAGAGTCACGAGAGGGGTGGGGAACACATCCTCCAGAAGACTGTGTTTGGATCACTTACTCTGGCAAAAGCAAGGGTGTGAAGGGATAAAATCAGTTTCTAAAAATACCTCTAGGTGGGAAATCCTGAGATGGAAAGGCAAGAATTAAATAAACTAGTGGCCAGTGCTGGCACAGAAAAAAAGCTGCATAAACTGTTCTAGAATAAATTCAGGTGAGAAGTTAAAAGGTGCCAAGTTACGATCCTGAAGCTGTGGTTCCGTTATCAGGAAAGAGAAAATATTCTAGCTAGAAAAAATCCTAGTTTTTGATCATGATGTGAAGTTACAATTTGCAAGATGTATGGCTTATGCTAGAAGACAGCTGCTTCTGATGACTTGTAAGCTCTCTTCTAGTCCTGTTGGTCTAAACACGAGCAAGCACCAGGGGTAAATAAAGACACACATTGTCATTTTTCATCCATGTCAGCATCTCCCAGTGCTATGGGGAGATGTGGAGACTAATTTCACTGACTTGGAGAAATAAGTACTCTTAAGAAAGGGATTAACATCCCTCTAGTTTAATCCTTTCTGGAGAGAGACAGCCTCTTTATTCTGCTGTAGGTAATTCAGTTCACCTGTCTGCAGGCTCTTCCTTTAGGAAAAGGTGAAATGCTTTCTGCAAGGGCATCTGTCTCTCCAGAAAGGACAAGAGAGATGCCTGGACTAGTCATATGATTTTCAAAAGCAGAGGGAATTAAATTCTCCTCAGAGGGACCAGGGTTCATGTTCTGCACTCTGTTGTTTTTCTGTGAGGTTTTCCATTAAAGTGGTGATCTTATCTAATTGTAGTTGGTCCATGAAACTGAAAGAGATTCCAGCACTTTAGGTACATATCTTCACAGCACAATTATTCCACAGTGAATTGAGCTCTTGCCTAACTCAGTGCCTTTATTTTAAGTGATTTTAAACGCCAAGCTTTAAATATGGTAATTGGTAATCATATAGTTTGTTTTTAAAATAAAATTTTTCTAGTTAAATGAGTTATATATTCATTTTGACATATATAAAATTTACATCAATACCAACTGGGTTCATATAAAACAGAATTAGAAGTTAGGCAATTATTCTTTTCAAATCAAACCCACAATGGGACTAGAATTTTTCCAAGATATTTTTCCTACCATTAGCACACATTACTAGAAGCAATTGCTGCTCCCTGAAGCCTCCAAAAAGCAAAAGAAATGATCAAACAGCTTGTAAATTGACCCATTATTTTTCTTCAGCATTGCAGCCAAAAGCATTTATAAAAATACAACCACTTTCATTGCTATTAAATAGAACATTAAACAAATCCTATTTAACATTAAAGCAAACATGAGAAAATTCAAACAGTATTTGTATTTCAACTTGAAGAGAGAAAAATCCCTCATATTCTATTCGCTTACCTCTTCAAATTTTAGTGCAATCATAGAAAAAGCTTTAAAAATTGCATCTGTTGGGCCTGTTATTGTCACAATTCTCTCTGGACAAGTGCCTTCTGAAATATTGATTCGAGCACCACTCTGTCAAAAGGAACAAATATTTTTCAAAGTTATACTTCCCAGGGAGCAAAGTAAGCAGGATTAGGGATATAGTTTGGGAAGGAATATCTTGAGGCCTCTAATTCCCTCCCCTACAACTGCAGCCCCAACATCATATAATTTCAGCATAAACTGATCACATCCCAAAAATTCATCTAACAGCAGGAAGCCGGATTCTGTCAGAGTAAATACTCAGCCTTCTCTGCAGTATGCAAATAGCACCTCTGCAACTCAAAGTTGCAAATAATTGCATAATCACGTCTCTTTCCTCCCCTCTTGCAGGATTAACCTTAAGTAGGACTGGAGCTGCAGGGTTTAAGACAAGGTGGCTGTCTCCAGCATCTCCCAGGAATGATGCACCATTCTGGTTTGGAGCCTCAAAGGCACTGCTTGACCTCTCTAGCTGGGGCATTGCTTTGCACTACAGGGAAGGCTCCTTACAGATGTGTCTCATGGGAAGGGAGTCAAAAGACATGCATTGAACAACCCTTTAAAGGAGTAGTGGTAGGACAGGAAACAATAACAGCATTGTCTCTGTAAGGAAGAAGCCTGCTGGATGGAGGTAGAGAACTGTAAACCTTGGAGACAAGCCAGGATGGCTCTCAGGTATACTCAGTCCTCTTTATGCCACTGTGGCAGTGCAAAGAAAACCCTTAAACCTGGTGGTTTTATATATTGGTGTAGATAATGATCAAATCCAGTTCAGGTAAGACCTACACCACATGTTCCCTGAGGTTTCAGGCATGGAAATGTGTATATGCAGCCTAACAAGTCACTGGAGCCTCAAATCATCCCCAGGCACTGACCTGAGGAATCGGGGCCTAAAGCAAATGGGAGACAACCTGTGTTAATGTGTCCCTTTGCCTTCAGGGTACCCACACAGCACCTGATGTGCTGTGTGTCCGAGCTCTGACTCCCATGCCTGCTGCTTCCCTACAGCTACAGACTGTATTTCCCCACATGACAGCACCCACACACAACAGAAAAACAAAGCCCAACACTACTGACACAAAAATCTTGCTGTCACAGCCCTGGGCACAGAACTGAGGTTTTTGTACTTTTCTTTAGGCCCAGAGTTGTCTCTGAATTTCCTCAATGACAGAGCAAGACAGAGTTACATTTCATACCATAAGATGGCATGCAACATGTCACGTCTGTCAGGGAAGTCAGAATAAAGGTTGCATTTTTCTTTTAAAGAAGTACTGAAGAAGGTAAAAATTTAAAGGGGGACCATCATGTGGAGACATAGCCTCTTAGTCCTGTACTGATATAAAGATGCATATAATTCCTTTATTTTAAAGAAACAACCAAACAACCATGTTTTTTGACCACATGTACATGACAGTAGGTTTCCAAGACTGAAAGAACATTTAGTATTTAAAAAGACAAACCAAGGATCCTAACTCTTCTCTAAGATGTTTAACTCAGAAGTCAGGAGCACTCTCCAATGATGGCTTCCCTTCTGTGCATGCAATTTATACCCAAAGATATTCGCTCATGATCATGATTAATAATTAAACTAATATGTGTTTAATCAACTCAGAGGATTACCTAGTATACTGGAAATATTTTTTACCTTTTTTTTAAGTCTTAGCAAATGTACTTATGTGTGAAACATGGGTGAAAGCTCTTATTGTGGGAAAAGGAGCTCTGACAGTCAGCCTGACAAGGAAGTCCCTATTGTGTATGTTTAAAAATGGATGTCTGCGATTTTCTTTACTAAAAGGCTTTGACATTTTCTTGCCACAGACCTTCTATCAGTATATAAAACAACAAAGCAGCTGACATAGTAATGTACTGCAGCTTTACTAGAATGAAACTGACTTTTCTGGAGGCATCCTCTATACACTGCACTCCTAAAGTTTTAAACAATAGGATTTAATCTTTTGACTTATATTTTTAATGGTAGCTTCAAAGAAGAAAAATGACACAGATCTCCAGGTAGGATGCGCTGCCTTGCAGACCAGTGTGGGTCTGTAACCTCCACCTGAGCACACTCCTCTGAAGACAGCACAGGTTGAAGAGAGAAGCCTGTGTACACTGGGGAGACTGAGGTTTATGCAGTGCACTGTTTTGGTTAATCATTTTGTATCTACAACCTTACCAGGGGATGCGAATGGCAGGTGTGCAGGTCTGCCCTGCCCACATCCTACTCACAGCTGCAAAACGAGGAAAAGTTAAGGCTTTGCCAAGACATGGCAGAGGGATGCTTTGGCTTGCACAAGTCTGGCTCCAGCTCTGCAAAGCTTGTTTCTACCCTCAAACTTCATGTGCATCAATCTAAAGCTTGGTTTCAGATTTTTGGAAACTCTCTAGGAGGAGGCCAAGGCACATGCAGGACCGATGTTGGTATGCCAACATAAGATCCAGTGGGTTTGATGCACAGAATCATGCTGCTAAGCTGTTTCTGAGATAAGACAGAAGCAGGCATATCGCTATGGGAATGAAAGACTCCAGACTGCTGTGGTGATAAGGAGGTTACATTAACAACAATGTTTAATTTAGGCCAGCATATTTATACGCCGCCGCTTGCAAAGAATGGTGATGTTAAATTAACTGCCCACTTGATGGCAGCATCGGGCTGCACATGCTGAATTCCCAGCCAGAAAGAAAAGCGAGTGAAGACATCAAGGCTTGCCTTACCTCCTCCCTCATCTTCTTCACTGTCTCACCTTTCTGTAAAAGAAACAGAAAAAAAAAAAAAGGTTAGCCTGGGCTTAAAAAAAGAACTGCTATACAGTATTTTGACATGAATATAAATAAAATAATTTTCTGACCTTTCCGATAATGCTTCCAACCTCCTGAAACAAAAAGAAAAAGACACTATGAATGATACAATTTGCTGTAGAAGAGCATTTTTGTTGCTTCTAAGCTATTTTGCTATCACTTATTTTAAATCTTCAGTGTGATATATAGCCCTCTTCCATTATTGCTGTATACAAATATGCCAGATTAGATACAAAGGGGTGGACTAGAAATGCAGCTTTGCAGCCAACGGACTGTGCAAGAAAAACACCTTTAACAGAAACCGATCTTGTGGTTACAGATCAATCCTGCTACTATAAACACAGACAAATCCCTATCAGGGAATGAAAAGTTAAGAAACAACCGAACCACACAACCTACTAGAGAAAATGAGGTGTAATACAAACATCAAAATAATTGCTGGTTTCTCAGAGGGCAAGCATTTACCCCCTTTACGACATGTAATAGCTAGAGCCGAATTTCCATGCTACCAAGTGTTATTGTGTAAACACCTGGTAGCCTGTCTTAATCTCCCTATTAAGCACTTACAGAACAATAACTGCTAATCACTTTTTAGGGACTTGGGAATTGCTACTAGGCTCCCACAATTTTCCAAGAAGGGAAAGAAATGTGGCTGTGAACATACAATAATAGAACTGTGTGGCAGTTCTGGTAACATCCCAAGGGTTAAAAGCTTTGTGAATTAAACCAACAGGTAGCAAAACTGAAACTATTAACTCTAAAAGGAATAGACTGGACATGTTACTTAAGTGGGGTTCATCCTAAAACACAGTCCAAAGTGTAAGATTTTAGAAATCATCCTCCATTGCTCTATCCAATGTAGGACTAGGGGTAAGGTGGTACTAAATTTACTCCAGTAGAGAACCACCTGCAGTGATCTTTATAGTTATTTTTCACCAGTTGTTCACAAGCTCATGCCATCAAGCTGGTTTGTGCTTGCAACTCTTCACATCCTTCTCACCAGATGCAAGGACTTCAGTGAGAAGAAGTTACCTGTCTCAATGAAGAACTTTGTGCTCTCTCTAAGTCTGCACGTAACACCAGACTCATGGGAACAGTCAATACACTGCTGGACAAGGCTGCTACCTGGAGTCACCTAGACAGGCTGGAGAAACAGGCTGAGAGAAACTTCAGGGAGCAGAAAAAAGTCAAATGAAAAGTCCCATGCCTGGGACAGAAAAAGCTCATGCAGCAGGACAAGCTGGGCAAAAACTTGCTGCCTCAAAACTGACTTGGCAGAAAAAGTCCTGAGGGTCCCAGTGCACAACTCCAACCTGAGTACGAGTGCATCAGCAGTGCAGCCCTAACCAAACAAAGGCTGGACTGTATCAGTAGGAGGGTAGCCACAGCAAGCTGAGGTAAATGATTCTTTGTCTTCCTGTGTTTGTGAGACCATGCCTTGAGGACTGTGTCCTGTTTTGGGCTCCCAGTACAAGACAGAAAAGGACATACTGAGGTGAATCCAATGCAGGGCCACCAAGCTTGTCAGGGGACAAGCTCAGGACACATGAGGAGAGGCTGAGAGAACTGCATTGGTTCTTAAGAAGGCTCAAGGGGGGAGTCTCATTGTGATGTACAATAAGGAACACATGCTACAACAAATTCCTCCTACGTAATAAAAGAAATTTTTTTTTTACCATGGGGATGGCTGGACATTGAAACAGGGACCCAGAGAAGCTGTGGAATCCTCATCCTTGAAGGTGTCTGAACCCAGCTTGGGCAAGCCCATAAGTAACCTGCCCCAATGGAAATCTGCATGATTCAGGTTGTCAGACTGGAGACCTTTGGAGGTCCTTTCCAACCTTCATGGGTCTGTGATTCTTCAATCACAGTATTATAACCATTGAAGTCAGTGCCTTAGTAGCCAAAAAGTTCCTCAATCCAGTGAGGTCCCTTTTCAGGTTTATTTTCAAGCTTTACTTTTTCTGTTTCCCATTTCCCTTTTTATTTCCCTTCCAACTGCTCTTCCAAGATGGCATTCTGCTCTCTTGTACATACTGACCAGAGAACAGATATTGTCCAACAGGCACTGCAAATCTTCCAGAGGTATCTGCTTTGCGAACCTACAGTTCTGCAGGCTGATGTACAGTAGACCCTTACAGGTTACATAGCTGTGTGAGTGTTCTTGCTGAAGCTTCCTGTGTCCATCTGGGTCTGTGAGACATCTGTACATCTGCACATGCAATGCAGAGAAGCAGCTCTGTGAGAATGGGAATGAATGGACTCTCTGCAGTTTGTCTTTTTACCAAATTATCTTAATATTGTCTCTTCATATGTGGGTTTAGGTCACACCTTTTCCCATGGCTAAGACAGTTGTACCAGCACGCTGTGTAGGCTCTAAAATGAGATGCAGCTTTTTTGTTAGCAGTGACACAAACTTGGGACACCCATTCCCCAAAACTTTTAAGCTCTTACTATTTTTTATATCATCACTGCAACTCTGCCAACCTACCCATAATTGCTGAATGGGCCTAACCAATACTGGCAGTAAGGCTCTCAGTGAATACAAGCTTTGGGAACTTCCCACATCCAGCAGTTCCTATCTACCCACTTGGCACATCCAGCAGTTTTACCTTGAAAACTTTTCCCATTCTCTCAATCCCAGCTTTCAGAAATAATTACTTTCATAAAACAGATTCATAGGAGGTAGAAGGACCTTTTGCTAGGTATTGAGTTTCAGTTACTATGAGCAAGCAACTGTATTTCAGTCCATGGCATAACTTCAGGTTTTGTATACCTGAAGTTTCAACAGAATCTGTACGTCTGGCCTTGAAACTGCAAGGCTCTGTCAGAACAAACTTAGTATGAAATCTGTCCCAATCCATTTGATCATCTTGGGTCTTAATCCTGCTCTTTCAGAAATGTATGGATGAGTCATGGCTAATAAATACAAAGATATCTTCCTTGGAAATAGGAAAACATACTTGCCCTAGAAACAGAAAAGCAATATACTGTTTGTAGCACTGGTAAAAAAGATGGTCCATTTCCAACAAGGAAATTAGGAGTACTTAAACAAGCAAAGTAGAGCATAAAATACTGGGATTCTCAAGCTGCCTGTTCCACTGAAGTCTGTGGGAGTTTTACTATGGATTTCTGTGGGGACAGGAATTCTACCTGACTGATCATCACCTTGCTATTTATTAACAAAGAGTACAAACTGCCGAAGGACTGAGTGAATGAACAGTGTGCATCCCACTGAGAAAAAAAAAGTCTCAATAAGACTGGTAACCAGTTCCTTGGAACGTGATAGCAAATGTCACTGTAATCCTATGAAGTACTTTAAACCTTCCCCTCCTCAAAGGATGACCTTATTAGAGCTTATTCTTAGAGCTTATTCTTTAAACAGGCAATTTCAAAACATCCAAACAAATGCCACTTCTCCCTCTACACTGGAAGCTGTATTCTGGATTCTGCTTGCCAGTGTGGGGTAAGGTCACAGAGGCAGAGAGAAGCACTAACTTTACATGGACATTCCTAACTTTTTCAAAATTTTGATCCATACAAATTACTAAAAAAAAAAAAAAAAGCAGAATGGTTTGAAAAGGATCGCTTCAGACTTTACTGTGGCCTTACCTGTCTCTAAGAAAGCTCCTAGAAAGTACTGGTGACAATGGATCATGTCTTAAATTATAATAAGAAAACTACTTCAGCCGCAGATTAAATCAAAACACTCCTTACACCTCACTCTTCAAACTACCACAGCTACTTCATCAAATGCTTCTTTATATAGTCCAATATTTGTTTCAAACAACTTATATCACCTTGAAATAAGTTTACTGCTAAATGAGATACCTGACACCAAATCTTATCAATATATCTAGCCAAGGTTATTTTGAGGGCTTTATCTTCTTTAGAAAATGTTCCTAAATCTGCCAGACACCAATGTGCTGTAGTTAACTGCATAAGATGTACGTCACCTACATCGGTTCATTACAAGTAAGTCAGGCACCCAGCATTCTCTGCAGCTCAGGATGAGAGAGAATGGAGGATGTTTTGCTCCTATAGAAGGAGGGAAGAATTGTACCCCCAAAGGTTCTGGCTTTCTTCATCTGCAGTACGAGCAGTGTAAACTGACACTAACGTATGTGAAGTTTGGTGAGAGGAATCCTACTGTTGATGTCAAATTCAGCCTCTGTGCAGGTCAGAGAGGAGTTTGATTTAGCTGCACGACCAAGTAATTGCCTCTTAGAATATCCCAATAACTCCTGAACTATTTGCTGTTTTCCAGTGCTCAGGAATATAAGCTAATGGTAACTATTTATGAACAATTTCACATTTATTTCTTGACTAATCACCAACATAAAAATACAGTGAAATAATAAGTTGTATGATAACAATTGCTGAGTTTCATATAATCACATTTCAACAGCAGATCAAAATGTAGTGCATCAAGAGAAGTTAAAGGGGGGAACCAAAACTCATTTGGGAGGAAGACAGGTCCAAGCCAACCTGGCAGACTGATGCCAGAGCTAGAAGTACTACCCAGGCTACTTGGTCTCAACATATAAACACTCATCCTTCAGAAGATGTGCCACAGCACCCATGCTGGATGAATGGGTTTACTCCAAAAAGCTGCAAGTGTATGTGTGCACCTGTATCCACTGATACACACACATACGCAAACACATGTATAGTAGTACATTTGTGTGTTCAATATATACATGCAGGTCTTCTCCACGGACATCCCCTTGTCATGGGGGAGAAGCTTGCGAGCCAGCTATGCTGGCAGTGGTTGTGCCTCCGGTAGGGTCTCCCATGCTAGTCAGGTCTCAGCTGAAGGGTCAAAGTGTGACCA